>CAUYUJ010020871.1:317741-427741 GCA_963575745.1 Prorocentrum cordatum | reverse complement strand
TCGGCTCGTCGGGGCGGCTGCGCGCGCAGGAGGGGAGCCCGTCGCCTGAGCGGCCGTGGGGTGCGCGCGGCCTCTCGGCGCGGCACCTTCCGCACCTGCCGCGCGGCAGGTGCCGCGCCGCCGCGGCCGCATCGCGGCGGCACCTTCGGGGGGGTGCAGGTCGAGGGGCTCCCCTCCCCCCCCCCCAGCAGTGGCTGGCGGCGCTTGGATGTGGCCCCCGTCCCCTGCCTCCGGCGGCACCCCTGCGGCCGCGCACCAGAGGTCACTCCTCGCCTGCAGCCAGGGCGCGGAGACATGGACCGAGGGTTGGGGCTCCCGTGGTCGGGCCGTGCCTTGATCGGCTCTGGGATTCTGCTCGTGGCCGAGGCTCGCCGCGGCCAGAACGGCCCCTTCGTTCCTCCTTCGGCGCTCCTTCTGGCCGCGCGATGGCTGCAGGGCGGGGGCCCCCGAGCGGTGCGGTGACCACACCGCGCGGTGAGGCAGCGGGCACCGCGGTGCGGTGGGCTCGGGGTCACCGCAAGGCTGTGGGGCTCGGACCGTTTTCCGAGGTGGTCTCGGGCGATGGGGGCCTCCGAGGTCCCAAACCGTGCAGTGACGGACCGCGCGGTGAGGCCACATGAGCGACGGACAAATCAGGGTTGTTTGCGCCGACATTGGCGCGTAAGCTGCCCGCGTAAGGTCGCGCGTAAGCGCCCTCGTCTCCGCTGTGGCTTGCCGCGCTGGTGCCCCGCGCAAGTCACCGCGTAAGGTCGCTGTGCCGTCTCGCGCAGGATTCTTTTTCGTTTCGTGGCTCACACGGTTTTTGGTGCCCCGAAGCCGTGCAGCCGACATTCCTTCTTCCGAGGCGGGAATTTATGCATATCCAACGCCTGGAGGCTCAGTTTTCGGAGCCTCGGCTGGCGGTGGATATGGACATGTTCGGGCCCACTGGGGGCCGAAATATATCCACATCCACCGCCCGCCAGGGCACCAGGACGTCGGTTCCCAGGCGGTGGATTTGGATAAATCCCCGCCTCGCACTTCTGCAGTCTGTCAGGGGCTTCCCCTGCTCCGCGGCGGCGGCGGCGGTCGACTCGCTGCGGCGGCGGGGCGGGGCCGAGCGAGCGCCTGCGCGGGGGCGCAGGGTCAGGATGGGAAAAAAACACACAGAGACACAACTCATCGTCGGTTCCCCGGAACATATGCGAAACTGTGGGCATTGGTGAGGAGGTGGGGAAGACGCACATCCACAACATAGGGAAACATAGGGGGAATCCTGGGACTCGTGTATGTTTCTTTGTGTGTCCCTGGGCCCCTTCGCAGGGACGGTGCAGAGGGGGCCAGGCGCGCGTGCGAGCGGTGCCAGCGGAGCAGCGCAGGACCGCGCCGGCGGTCCTGCGGAGGACGTGCGTGCGCCCCGGGCCGCGCGGGCGTCGCCCGAGGTGTCGTACGGCGCCTCGTTCCGGGGACGGTGCGGTGCATGGCTCTTTGCGGCCCTCAGTGGTGGGCTCGCTTTCCACCACCACCAAAACCACCACCATGAGTTGGAGGGGGAGGGGATCCTCCTCCTCCTCCTCCTCCTCCTCCTCCTCCTCCTCCTCCTCTTCCTCTTCCTCCTCCTCCTCCTCCTCCTCCTCCTCCTCCTCCTTCACCTCCTCCTCCACTTCCTCCACCTCCTCCTCCTCCTCCTCTTCGTCCTCCTCCTCCTCGTCCTTCTCCTCGTCCTCCTCCTCCTGCCCCCCTCCAACTTATGGTGGTGGTGGGGGTGGAAAACAGGCCCATCACTCAGGGCTGAGCAACCGTGCTCCGTACTGCGTGTGAGCGGGGCCCGAAGGGAGGCCAAACATTTCTGCGCCGCGGCTCGGCGGAGGCAATCCGCACGCGCGCTCCAGTGAGCGGGCTGTGGCAGGCACTAGTTGTCCGGCGGCAAGAGTGAGGGAACGAGGCGGGGCGCGGCCGCGGAGGGCGGAAGAGGGGGGAGGGTACTCACAGCACGGAAAGAGCGTGTTCTACCGCTGCTGGCGGAAAACCGGGGGGGGTGTCACTGGGGGTTCCCAACCCGTTCCCCCCCCCCTCGAAAACCGGGGGGGGGTCACTACCTGTTCGAACCTCTCCCCCCCCTCCCCCAGTCCATCATGAAAAGGGGGGGGGGCACTGCCGGTTCGAACCCCCCCCCCCTCGAAAACCCGGGGGGGGGGGGTACTACTGTTTCGACCCCCCCCCCTCGCCGCCGGCAAACGATTCCCGCTCCTCGGGACAGTTGGACAATGGTGGTGATACTGGGACAGTGGTGGGAACGGTGGTGGTGGGGACAGTGGTGAGGGGACAGTGGGACAGTGGAGTGGTGCGGACAGTGGTGGGGACGGTGGTGGTGGGGACAGTGGTGAGGGGACAGCGGGACAGTGGTGGGGACAATGGGACAGTTGTGGGGACGGTAGTGGTGGGGGCAGTGGTGAAGGCGGTGGTGAGGACAGTGGTGGGACAGTAGTACAGTGGGGAGAGTGGTGGGGACAGTGGGGACAGTGGGGACAGTGGGACAGTGGTGGGGACAGTGGGTACGGTGGGACAGCACAGTGGGACAGCGGCGGGGACAGTGGGATGGTTGTGGGGACCGTGGGGAAAATGGGGAGAGTGGGACCGTGGTGGGACAATGGCGGGGAGAGTGGGGACAGTGAGACACTGGCGGGGGAACTGGTGGGGACAGTGGTGGGAGAGTGGTGGGGACGGTGGTGGTGGGGACAGTGGTGTGGGGACAGTGGGAATGTGGTGGGGACAGTGGGACAGTGGGACAGTGGTGTTGGGGCAGTGTGAATGTGGTGGGGACAGTGGGACAGTGGTGGGGACTGGTGGTGGGGACAGTGGTGAGGGCGGTGGCGAGGACGGCGGTGGGACAATGGGACAGAGGTACAGTGGGGACAGTGGTGGGGACAGTGGGGACAGTGGTGGGAACAGTGGGACAGCTCAGTGGGACAGCGGCGGGGACAGTGGGACAGTGGGGACAGTGGGACAGTGGTTGGGGCCGTGGGAAAGTGGGGAGAGTGGGACCGTGGTGGGAACAGTGGTGGGGACAGTGGGGACAGTGCGACAATGGTGGGGCACTGGTGGGGACAGTGGGGACGATGGTGGGAATAGTGGGGACTGGTGGTGAGGACAGTGGTGCTGGGGACAGCAGTTGGGGATGCGGTGCGGACAGTGGTAGGGACCCGGGAGTCGTTTGCCGGCGGTGAGCGTGGGGGGGGAGGGGTTCGAACCGGTAGTGACCCCCCCAGTTTTCTGGAGGGGGGGGGTTCGAGCCGGTAGTGACCCCCCCGGTTTTTTGGAGGGGGAGGGGGGGGGGGGGTTCGAACCAGTAGTGACCCCCCCTGGTTTTCTGGGGGGGGGGGAGGGTTTCGAACCGGTAGTGACCCCCCCAGGTTTTCCGGAGGGGGGGGGTTCGAACCGGAAGTGACCCCCCCCAGTTTTCCGGAGGAGGGGGGGGGTGGGGGTGGGGATTTGCCGGGGGGAAGGGTGGGGGGGGGGTTCCAGCAGGGGGGGGGAGATTTTCGGAGGGAGGGGGGCGGGACCCCCGGGCTCCGGAGGAAGAGGGCGGGAATTTTCCACAGTAAAGCGGCGGTGGATCACGCCCTCTCGCAGCACGAAGAACTTCGGCTGGAGTGGCTGTTCGACTGGAGTGGCTGGGGCTGCCAGCCTGTGCTGACGAAGGGCGTCCAAACGTGGTACGGTGCACAAGCGCCGGTCGCGCTGCGACTCCGCAGGCGGCATCATCTGCACTGGCCAGGGCCGTCTCGGGCCCACGGCCCGCGAGTCCGAGAGCTGTCGAAAACTCGCCGCCGTGGCGCCTCCACTGCCTGAGGGAGGTGCCTGGGCTGCTGGACGGCCCCAGCGCACATCAGCACCAGGGGCTTGCCTTCACAGGGGGGGGGGGCGAGGGGATGATCCTAGACTCTGGTGCTGGCGGTGGACATCATGCCGCGAAGCCCGAACCAGAAGCTGCCAGGCGTGGACAGACCTCCCTGGCCTCTGCCAGGAGGCGCGTGCGGTCAAGACGCTGGAATGATGACCGCTTTGGGTTCGGAAGGGGCTCGCTGCTGCCTGTGCCATCCCGTGATTACTCCCTCAGCGCTCTTCGTGCACAGAGGCTCTTTTGGTGCCAAACGGGGGCTTCGTTCCTTATTTAGCGTTCCTTCTTTCAGCAGCCCGACTGTAATCTGGGCAGTGGGCGCGCCGAGTGCAGCGGCGTTGGCGGCGCGTACGGCCGACGGCGGCCCCTCGGGCCGGGGAAGCGCAAGGCTCGAGTTCGCCAGAGCCCGGCTTTGCCAACGCTTTCTGGGCGGGCCCGTCCCGAGTTTCGTCGGCCCGGTGCTCGTGTGGTGTCTGCAGCGGGAGCTCGCGTCCAGTGTCAGGCTGTCGGGTGTAGCTAGAAGTGCCCCTGGCCCAAGGTGCCCCCAGGATTTCCCAAGGGGCCCCCACGGCCTCCTCCAGAGCACCCCTTGCGAGGCCCAGAGCCCCAAGGTCTCCAGAATGGAGCGAGAAGCTGGGGGCACCGGGCCAGGGGTACCTCTGGCACCCCCCGAGACTGGGCCTCGTCAATTTCCCGACGGCCCCGCCAAGCCGACCCGAGCCCCCCCGGACCCGAGTTGCCGGAGAGCGGCGGACGCCCTGGCGTGCCTCGTGGTGCCCAGGGACGGGGCAGCCCGTGTGCACGGGGAGTGGGAGGGGTCGGCTCCGCCAGCGGGCGCCCCGCGGAGGTGTCTGCGCCCCTGGGCGCCTGGTGCAAGCACGGCGCTTCTCGTCACGGGGGAAGCGGGTCCCGAGGGAAGCGGGTCCTGAGGTTTCTCGCCGCTCTCGGGCTCTCGGGGCCCTCCACGGGCCCCGGGACGGCCCGAAAACGACCCGGGAGGAGCAGCTCGTCGTGCTGGGGGAAGATCCCCGGGTCCAGAACCCGTTTCCCTCAGGTCCTCCTCCTCCTCTTCCTCCTCCTGCTCCTCCTCCTCCTCCTCTTCCTCCTTGTCTTCCTCATCCTTCTCTTCCTCCTCCTCCTCCTCCTCCTCCTCCTCCTCCTCCTTCTCTTCCTCCTTCTCTTCCTCCTCCTTCTCTTCCTCCTCCTTCTCTTCCTCCTCCTCCTCCTCCTCCTCCTCCTCGTCCTCCTCCTCCTCCTCCTCCTCGTCTTCCCCCGTGCGAAGCTTCTTTCTGCTCTGGCCCCCGGGCCCCGCTCTCGGCCCCCGGGGCCCTCGGCGCAGCGGGCTGGGGGGGAGCAGCCGCCGCCCCTCGGGGTGAAGGGGTCGAAGGACTCGGGCGCCCGCGCGGCTGAGCAGAGGTCCCACAAGTAATACACATGTTTTTGATGCTTGTTTTCGTTTGTTGTTGTGGTTGCCGTTGTTGCTGTTGCTGCTGTTGCTGCTGTTGCTGTTGCTGCTGCTGCTGTTGTTGCTGTTGTTGTGGTTTTGTTGTTGTTGTTGCTGTTGTTGTTGCTGTTGTTGTTGCTGCTGTTGTTGTTGTTGTTGTGGTTGTTGTTGTTGTTGTTGTTGGTGTTGTTGTTGTTGTTGTTGTTGTTGTTGTTGTTGTTGTTGTTGTTGTTGTTACTATTGTGTTTGTTGTTGTTATTGTTGTTGGTGATGTTGTCGTTGCTGTTGTTGTTGTTGTTGTTGTTGTTGTTGTTGTCATCGTTGTTGTTGTGGTTGTGGTTATGGTTGTTGTTGTGGTTGTTGTTGTTGTTGTTGCTGTTGTGGTTGTTGTTGTTGTTGCTGTTGTGGTTGTTGTTGTTGTTGTTGTTGTTGTTGGTGTTGTTGTTGTTGTTGTTGTCATCGTTGTTGTTGTGGTTGCTGTTGTTGTTGTTGTTGTTGTTGTTGTTGTTGTTGTTGTTGTTGTTGAACATTATTACTTCTAAAGAATAATTATTGTTGGGGCCCCTGGTGCACGACCCCCCCGCCGCGCCTAGGCCGCAGCCACATTTTCATCATTTTCGTGAGGAAGTCTCAGGCAAAACGGGGGGTCCGGATCCGGTTGTGTTGTTACGATCGGTTTTCCCTTGCAAAAAATAAGCTAAAGTGGACATTTCTTGTTCTAACATAACCAAACTTCAAGAATCCCTTGCAAAAAATAAGGTAAAGTGGACATTCGCGCGCGCAAGACGAAATCCTTCCAAAACCTTAGTGTTCGTAGCGATTTTAACATAAAAACATCAAAAAAACCAATGGTTTTTCAACAAAAAATTGTCAAAATCTCATCCCGCGCGCTCTTGCGGATTCGTAGGAAACCCAACACTTTTTAAACATTTCTGTCAAACGGGCTTTTGCGAGCAACTTTTTCGAACTTCTGCAACAACGGTTGCGCACCTGCCAGGGCCATCATCCCTGTCAAATAATACCATGCGGGACACATTCGTTTTTTCTTCGCGCGCGCACGCCGTCGTCGTCGGCCGCGGGGCCCTGAATAGTAGCCACGGTCGTCCGCATGCCACGAAGTGAAGTGTCCGAACGTCATAGGGCGGGAAGCTGGGTGTGGGTGGTGGCGAAGAGTCGTTTGGAAATTTGGTAGAGCTTGAACCGGCCCCCCCACAAAGTGGGGGTATTGCCCGCCTCCTATGAAAACCCTGGCACTGGTGAGAACGGTGTGTCCCCACGTGCTAGTAATTGTTGTTGTTGTTGTTGTTGTTGTCGTCGTTGTTGTTGTTGTTGTTGAATGTTAATTACTAGCAAATTATTATTGTTGGACCCCTTATAGGCGCCCTGGCGCTCTCTCTGAGGCGCGGGCTGCATTTTCATTGAAGCGGTTTGGGGGACCGCCAAAACTGCCCTCCCGACAACAACAACGCTCCCGTTCGAGACTTCCTCCTTTTTTATTCAGGGCCGGTGCTCTTGCTCGCCGCCGAAAGCAGCCGTCTCAACAAAACCAGCGCTCCCGCTCGAGACTTCCTCCCGTTTTACCTTGGACAGGCGCGCTACTCTTTCTCTCGTCGGCGCCGCCCCCAGCAACAACAACAACAACAACAACAACACCAACAACAACAACAACAACAACAACAACACCAACAACACCACCACCACCACCAACAACAACACCAACAACAACAACAACAACAACAGCAACAACAACAACAACAACAACGCTCCCGCTCGAGACTTCCTCCCTTTTTTACTCAAGGCGGTGCTCTTGCTCGCCGCCGACAGCCCCCGGTCTTCCCGTTTTACGCTGCATTGGCGCCCTTTTCTCCTCCTCCTCCTCCTCCTCCTCCTCCTCCTCGTCCTCCTCTTCCTCCTCCTCCTCCTCCTCCTCTTCCTTCTCCTCCTCCCCATTCTCCTCATCCTCCTCCTCCTCCTCCCCCTCCTCCCCCCTCCCTCCTCTTCCTCCGTCTTCCTTCCTCCACCCCTTCCTCTTCTCCCTCCTCCCTCCTCCCTCCTCCGTCCCTCTTTCCTCACTCCTCCTCCCTCCCCCCTTCTCCTCCCTCTCCTCCTTCTCCTCCTACTCCTCTTCGCCCTCCCTCCTCCTCCTCCTCCTCCGCCTTTTCCTCCTCCTCTTCCTCCTCCCCCTCTTCCTCCTCCGTCCTTCCCCCTCTCTCTTTTTCCCTCTTCCTCCCTCCACCCCCTCCTCTTCTCCCTCCTCCCTCCTCCCTCTCCCGTCCCTCTTTCCTCCCTCCTCCCTCCTCCTCCTTCCTCCTTTCCCTTTTCGTCCCCCTTGTCTCCTCCCTCCTCCTGCCTCCCTCCTCCCTCCTCCTCCCTCCTCCCTTCCCCTTCCGTTCTCCCTCGTCGCTCCCGTTTGATATTTCCTCACCTTTTACTCAAGACTGGGGCCTTCGTTTCGGCACCGCAGCTGGAGGGCTTCCAAGAGTTTCTGTAGAACCGTATTCATTAAGTAACTATCATTTTTGGAGAGCATAGATCATGTGGAGAATAAGGAGGACGCATGACTTCCAGGGACTCCAAAGCTCGAGGGTCGAAAGACTGACTTCAGGGATTCTTTGAGAGGGTGTGGAAGGGGCAGGTGGGGGATGCGAGCATGGGAGGGGAAGCGCCTGGGGGCGTGAACGTTTAGGGTCACGCGCCGAGGCCGCAGGATGGTGGCGTAACAGTTCGAACGAGGAGTAAGAACCACCTCGTCCTCGGAGGTACTGCTACTACAACTACTCTTCCTGCCTCCCCCTCCTCCTCCTCCTCCTCGTCCTCTATCCTCCTCCTCCTCCTCCTCCTCCTCCTCTTCTCCCTCTTCCTCTCCTTCATCTTCCCTCCCCTCCCTGTCCTCTGCCTCCTCCTCCGAGATGCGGGGCGCGCGCAAGGCGGTGACGATGGCGATGTGCCGTCCGGTGGATGTCGGAGTTCCTTGGGAGAGGTGGTGGCGATGCTTTCTTGGGCGGGAGATTTGGGCGAAGGAGTATCGGGCCCCGCGTGCCAGAACAATCTCCCATGACGGGCTGTGGTATCCAGAAGGATGCATGTGACATGTGGAAGCATGGCGCATGATGGTAGGACGATGATTATTGGTGTTGTCGTCGTTGTTGTTGTTGTTGTTGTTGTTGTTGTTGTTGTTGTTGTTGTTGTTGTTGTTGTTGTTGTTGTTATTGTTGTTGTTGTTGTTGTTGTTGTTGTTGTTGTTGTTGTTGTTGTTGTGGTATATACATATTTATATACACGCGTGGGAGTGCATCATTCTGGGGGCCCAAGGACCTGGGGTGCCATTCCTGGGAGGCTGAGTTCTGTGTCGGCGCTGGTATCTGCGCGGTCGATGACTGGTTCAATCTGGGCCCAACTGGCTTGATTTCGTTTTCATCCCGCCTGATCCGGCTCAGGCGGGCTTCGCCCCGGGCTTTATCAGGCCCACATCTGGCGACATGGCCCCCAAATCTGGCTTAATCGCCCTTTATCGTTCGTGAAAGTCAGGAGCCCGATCAGGGGTGCCCGATGTTTAAACGCTGCGTCCGGGAACTCAAAACGTCCGTGTTAACGCGGTGCGTGTTGGCTCGGCACATGTTGGTCTTCGTTTTGGCGAACGCATCGTGGCAGACCTGCGTTTTCAGTCTACGTGTTGAGCTCCTTGTCAATAAGCTAGGTGTTGCGTCTTGTGCACTGGGGCAGCTATGACAGGAACCCAATCAGGGGTGTCCGCGACTTGGTTCGGTCAGCTGCGTCGCAATCGGCTGCATATTTGGTCGATGCGGTTCGGTTCGATGGGCAGTTGCGCCGCTGCGCTTCTCTCGGGCTGCTCTCTGTCCGTTGGTTTCGGTTTCGGTTTCGCTGTCGGTTCGGTCGGTTTTCGGTTTTGTTGTTGCCGTGCGCGTATATCACCACCCTTTAAACCACCCCAACATATTCCGAAGGCCCCAATGTGCCCTCCAATCCCAATGTGGGGGGGGGGGGGGGCGTCGGGGAACACATTGAACAAACGCATATGGAACCCGTCTCCCCCCAACCCGAAATTTGTGTCTTCGGGTTGGCTTGGGGTGGTCTGGTAGGCAGACAGTAAATGCTGATGGTCCCAGGGGCCCCGATGGAGTTTTGGAGCGGCCAAGGAGATTCAACGACAAACGAAACATGGGCTACGTAGTTGCCATGATGCGCCCTTGCTGAAGCCAAACATGTACCGTGTTCAAAACGTCCGTGCTAACGCGCTGCGTGTTTGCTCAACGTGTTGGCCCACGTATTGGCGAACGTATCGCTCATTTTTTTTCTTCTTCCTTCCGTTTTGAGTGTACGTGTTGAGTTCTGTGTCAACACGATTCGGGTTGCGTGTTGCATATCGGGGCAGCTCTGATGCGATACGTAAATGTACATATGTAGATTCATAAACACACATATACATATACATATGCATTTGCATTTGCATGTACATATACATAAACATTTCCATCGGCATACACATATGCATACGCACGTTCATATACATGTGCATACATATACATATATTTATATATTTAGTTTACACATATGCTCATGCACAATCATACGCATACATACTCATATACACGTGCACAAACATATACATAAACATTCACGTACACGCATACGCATACACATACACATACCTATACACACATAGCATTTTCACATCCATATGTATGCCCATACATAGAATCATACGCATACTCGGTTTCATAGCCGTATGCATTTACATGTGCATATACATAGCCATATACGTGTGCATATGCATGTACGTATATGCATGCATCGTACAACAACAGGCCTTGAATCGTAAACGCACATATATACATACATCGAAGACGGCTACGGCGAACCGCCTCTGCTCCCCTGCCTTCTGGAATCGGCTGTCTGTCGAGACGTTGGGCCTGAATATGGCCAAGCTATTGAACCATGTGTCCCTTCAGCCGTTGTGGAGAGACACAGAGACAGAAAGAGAGAGAAAGAGAGAGAGAGAGAGAGAGAGAGAGACAGAGAGAGAGAGAGAGAGAGAGAGAGAAAGGGAGAGAGAGGGAGAGAGAGAGAGAGAGAGAGAGAGAGAGAGACAGAGAAAGAGAAAGAGAGAAAGAGAGAGAGAGAGAGAGAGAGAGACAGAAAACAAGAGAGAGAGAGAGAGAGGGTGCGGAGGGAAGAGGAGGAAGACGTGGAGACGCCTCTTGGGGCCTTTTTGGGGCTTCCCGGTGGCTTCCTGGGGCCTCTTGTGGGCCTCCGAGCGGCCTCTCAGGGGTCTGCTGGGGGCCTGCTGGCGGCCTCTTGGGGGCCTCCCTGGGCGAGCTTAGGGCTCTCTTGGCTCGTCGGGCGCCTTCGGAGGCCGTCTCGAGGGCTTGCCGCCAAGTTGGAGCCACCTGTGACCGTCTTCTTTGGCTGTCGGACGCCCGAAAATGCGAGAACGTCCCCTCACCCATCCCCCCATTATGCGTCCGCGTTTGCCTCTGCTTCATCCTCTTCCTCGCCATGGACGTCTCGGCTCACGCGAACCAGTTCGCACAAGCATCCGTATCGTACCATCGTATTCGCCAGAGGTGATCATTTTGCTTGATGCCCTCGTGAATCATGGCATCCATGCTGTTGTACGTTGGTGTCGCCATTTGCTCAGCTGTGACCTTTGCAAAGGGCATCAACTTTGCACACGTGCAGCCTGACGAGATAAAAACGGTTGTCAAGGAGGCATCGGAGAGGTGCGATAACGAAACGGTCGCAGCTTTTCGAACAAGCCCAGAGTGGAGTAGTTACAGATTTTCCGATGCACTGCAAGGGAAAATGGCCGGTATCATCGGAGTGTCGGATGCAGTGTGCGATTTGAATTCGGAATTGGAGTCAGTGTACCCTGGGAGCTTAGCGTGTGCTGTTCACCGGGAACTCAAAAAGCACCCGAAAGAGTCCATTCAGGAACGGTTGTTTAGGGTCGTCCAGAAAAAAATAGGCAGTAACAGAAACAGGGAAAGTATCAGAATGCATCTTCGAGTGGGTGATGTCGTTGATGAGTCCCGCGATTCTGTTGAATCGATGCTGGCAACTCAGAACCGCTTTTTATCGTTCGCGCACGCTAAGACAGCACAGCACCGCTATGTTTCGACATTGGAAGATGCGTGGAATATCTTGCAGCAGATTGATCAAGGTAACGTGACATTGATTGCAGGGGTGCACTGCCCGGAAGATCACGAGTGCTCGCTAGTGAAATCTTGCCAATATACTTATGCACTGGCACTATTTCTACAGAAACGTGGTTATACTGTGGACGTGAGAGTGGGCAACGACCCTGACTCAGACTTTCTGTTTCTTGCTAGCAGTGCGTGGTACATACCAACTGGCGGCGGATTCTCTAATCTGGCTGCCAACATGGTCCGGCGAAACGACGGCAAGGTGTATGAGTCCCAGACGTTCCACCACTGGTTCAGGTGGCTCGAGGCTCAAAGGTTGTCGAGAGGAGAGAAGCGCCTGTTCTCCCTGACCTAGCAGTGACGGCATCGCAAGTTGTGGTGAGGGGCAACGTTTCCATCACCACTACCAAGGGTAGGGCGGGGGAGACGGAAGGATGGGGAGGTCCTCCTCCTCCTCCTCCTCCTCCTCCTTCGCTTCCTCCTCCTCTTCCTCATCCTCCTCCCTCTCCTACCTATTGTAGTGGTGGTGGAAAATCGGCCAGTCACGTGGTGCACCCTATGGCCAATGCGGGTCGGAGCTGCTGAAATGACAGTCTGGCCAGACCCTGACTCTCGCTCTCCCGCTGCTGCTCCTGCTGTCGTTCTGGCTCCCGACCCTCCACCCCAAAATGGAGATGTCCGTCGAGTCTGTGAAACTACAGCCGGACAGAGGTAAAAGATCGAGGTCGGTTCGAGAGGACACCCTAATGTTCTTCGTAATGTTCTGCTTGTTTTTTGCCGGCGGAGGGTCTCATGTTCTTGAGGGATGTTCTTCTGGCCTAGGTCCGACCGTACCTATAGTGTTCGTAGATATGCGAGCCTTTGTTTCCTCCATTTTTCGTAGACTCGACGCAGCAATTCATCTTCGGGTACACCAACTCTGTAGTCGATCTGCTGCTCGAACCTTGGGCCTGCGGTCCCAGCCTAGCCCAGCCCCTTGCCAGATCCTCCTCCCCCACAAGTCACCCTCAGGCCCCCGAAGAAGCCCCCCCCCCCCGGAGGGCTCGGATGCTCTGTCACGCCTTCGAGGCGTTCCTTCTCCTCCTCTCCCTTCCTGCTCCCCCAAACCACTCAGAATCCACCGAACACTCAGAAGCAACTATAAGCCATATGTTGGAAAATCGCACAACAATTTTGAACACAAGCGAAAACATCCGAACACTTCAGAAAACACAGGAGAACGTCCGCAACAACCAGAACCCGTCCGAGCAAATTTATGTACAGCGCCCGAAATCCATCAGAGAGCTCCCGAAGCCCTCCCAAACCGAAGCCATCCGAAACCACCCGAAACCGCTCTAAGGGAAGCACTCGGCAACATCAGAAGCTTGTTACATTACCAGCTATCAAAGCCTTCGAAAGGCACGTGGGAGCCTCCGAAAGCGCGCAAAAGCTGCAGAACATGTTATCGATGCCCGAATCAGTTCGACGTCTTCAGGAAACGCTTTCGGAGCCGTCGTAAAATACAACTCACAACGTGACCAAAATCGCCAGAAATTCATCTGAGACCACTCAGACGTCGCCCGAACGCCATCCGAACACATCCCAGACCGCCCGAAGACCTTCGAGAACGGCTCCCACACTGCACGTCAGAACCTTCGAAGATTCTGCCGAAAGCCCACTGAGCCCACGCCAACGACGCCCGCGCCGATGCCGCCGCCGACGACCACGACGACCACGACGTCGACGCTGATGGACCGCGACGCCGACCACGACGTCGATGCAGACGGCGACGCCGGCGACGACGCGGGGCCCTGGAGGTCTAGGCCCCTTCCCAGGGACCGCTTTTTCATCCTGTGTCGTGCTCCGGTACTTCGCCACCGGGCTCCTGCCGAAGGCGTCCCTTTGCAGCACTTCGGCTTCGGCACCGCCTGTATCCGAGGCTATGCCTCCTCTCGGCCTCGCTCTGAGGCCCCGCCGCTTCCTCCCTCCTCTTCTCTGCCTGATTCAAGCTTCGCGCGGCCCGCTTAGCTTCGACCGGAAGAGGTGCGCTCTCGACCCGCGGATCAAACATCGTGTTCTGAACGTCCCGGGGCCCGGCGAGGGCCCCCGGAGGCCGAAGGCGGCCGAACACCTCCCGTCGTTTTTGTTTTTGACTGCGACGGCGAGCGGTCCGATGTCTGCGGCGCCGAGGCCCACGACGCCGGCACCTGCGACCACGTTCCCGACGCCGGCGCCGGCGCCGACCTCGGCTCGTGGGCGAGAAGCGCACCCGTGTGCGGGTTCTCGCGGGCCCGGCCTCTGGGCCGCGACCTCGCGGAGACGGAGCGTGTTTTCGCGGATGCCCCGCGCGGGCCGTGTTCGTGCGGCCGCGTGTCCGCGGGACTGTGCCCCAGGCTCCAGATCGCGAAGGGCTCGGGTACGGATACGTTCGCCTTGCGTGATCGACGCCGACGACGACGCCGACGCCGACGCTGGCGGCGGCGACGACCTGCGGCGCCTGCGGCGTTGACGACCACGACACCGACGCCGACGCCGACGCCACCACGACGCCGACGCCGACGCCGACGCCGCCGCCGCCGACGCCGCGAGTCGGGACGGCGGCGCTGGCGCCAGGCAGCGCGCGGCCCTCGAGCAGGAGCGCGCCGCGCTGCTGGCGCGCCTGCGGCTGCTCGGCGGCCGCCTCGGAGCGGGCGGGGGGCGCCCCTTTCGGAGGGGCGCCCCGCGGAAGAACACGGAGGTCTTCGGGGGCTCCCCACTGATGGGGTCCGAGCTGGAGCCTGCTGGGCGCAAGAGCGACCTGTCGCCGGAGCGACCTTTGGTGCGGGCCCACCGGGGCCCCCAGATCCACCAGCCTCGAACTTATCCCTATCCCTAAGATTGACACGCTAAAAGGAGATGACAGTCTTAGGGATACGCCCTCAGAAACTGAGGAAATCCCTAAGATTGCCATCGTGACGAGGCGATGCCCAACATAGGGATAGGGATATGTTCCAGGTTGGTAACAGATCGCCGAATGCGATGCGGTAGGAGCGGCCTGCGCGCCTGGTGGTGTCTCCAACGGTCCCCCCGTGGCCGCGCACTGGAGGTCACTCTTTACCGCTGCTCGCCCTGGAGAGCCCTCGTCGCAACGGCTGGGCTCTCTTCGAAGTTCTGGGCAGAGCGCACCTACGGTAGGTTAGTATCGTGTCGACCAGCGGCGACCCCAGCGCGGGCGTTCAAGGTTGAACGCCGCCGGCGACCCAGAATCGATCGATGTTGAACGATCGGACGTTGCGGCAGCGGCCGATCGTTCAAGGTTGAACGATCCACGCGGTGTCAAAAACCAACGCTGGGGTCGGCACGACACGAACCTGCCGTAGGGAGAGGTCCGTGGAGCAGTGGTATCGGCACGTTTTCTGTGCCCCCGTGCGAGGTGGCTGAGGACTGGCTGGCGAAAAACTGATGCGCTTGGCGACGCAGCTGAATCCACGTCCTCCTGAAAAGTGCAAATCGACCTCCTCTAAATCGTCGATGTCCTCCTCCTCCTCCTCCTCCATCTTCTCGCCTAAATTCTCGGCCTCGTCGTCGTTGTCGTCGTCGTTCTCCTCCTTCTCCTCCTCCTTCTCTTGGGCAGGCCGCGTGGGCGAGCGCTCGAGGCGTCAGACTACTTCTCCTCATGCTGCTACTTGTGCTGCCGCCGCAGCCGCTGCCTCCCGTTGCTGCTGCTCGCTGTCCTCGTCCTCGTCCTCAGATGTTTCCTGCCTCCGCCTCCCCCCTCGCTTGTGAGACTGAGTTCCGCGTCCCTCATCATCATCCCCGCGATTCCTGCTCCTGATCCTTCTCCGCTTCTTTTACCTGGCCGTCCCTGCTTTGCCAAGGGCGATTCGTCGCGGAGAGGGGAGGGGGGGGGGGGGGCAGGCCCGAGGGCCATCGGACAGCTGCAGGATGCCAGGTGTGAGCCCGAGGTGCCCACACCTTCTCATACCGTTTGGGAGCTCCCGGGGGGCCACTTGGGTCCTGCGAGGGGCGCCCGGATGGCCCCCCGGGCCCTCCCTGGATGGGGCCACCTCTTGGGGCTGTGCCGCCTCCGGCAGCACCCGCAGCACGGCCCGGCAGGCGGCGCCGGATTCCGCGGCGGCGCCCCGCCGTCACTCGGCTGCTGCGCCGCCGCGGCTCTCCTCTCTTGTATTCCCTACGCGCCAGGTACCCACTAGAAAAGGTTAGTGTGGTGGCGGGGGACGTGCCATGTACGGTGGTGAATATGATGTTCGCGGTTTGTCACGTGCCATTTTTCCTGGGAAAAAGCTGTCACGCGCTAGTGTTTTGAACCAATGAGGAGGGGTAGTGAGGAGAAGGGGGAGGTGTTGTATAGGGCGCTCCAGGTGAAATCAGGGAAAGCACCACGCGGAGGCCAGAACGATTACGCCCTTGGGTTAACAGTAGTGTCAAGTAGCCAACAACGCCATGATAAAGCTCGCGGTACGTAAACAACCATGTAGGTATATATCACACGCAGGCGAATTCTTCAAATGCGCCTACATGGTTTCACAGAGTTTCTGGCCAATTTCTTCATATCTGAGGATATATACATCACCGTCAGCATCTCATCATCGGTCGTCTGAGGCAGGAGGGGGGTTCAGGTCACGCGGAGTAGTGAAGAGAGTAGGAGGAACAGAAGCATGACATCACGGGACAAAACGAGAACAGACAAAGGTGTGCCCAATAATCCCGCCGATTTTTGGGCACAACAGTTTGGGTTCAGTTGCGTTTGGTGCTCTTGCGTTTTTGTGTGAACGTCCCTATGTTTGAAGCTATTTTGTTCAGTGAAGTTTCGTCACTCCGAGGTGTTTGTGCCATTTTCTGTCTTCATTCTAAAGGGGGTGGGCAGTATTGGGGCCGGCTTGGGCCGTCTTGGGGTGTTTCTATACCGACCGTCGATGTTAGCAGTCGTCGTCGTCGTCCTGGTTGTCCTCGTCGCCATCATTAACGCTATTCGGGTGCGATCTCATGTTCGCCATTGTCGTCCGTAGCCATTTGGGCTCAAGCATTCGATGAAGAAATCGTCTCTTCTGGAGAGGCGCGGCCGAAAGGTTGGATTCAAATTGTCTGACACTCATCGGCAGAAGCTGAAGATACGAGAGCAGAAAAAACGAGCAGATGCATTAGAGAGGGACGTCCATGATCTCTCCAGGGCCCTCGCCCCAGACAGAGCTCAAGCAGCATCGCATGTGTTGAGTGATGGTGGATTCGTTTGCCAGAAGTCTAAGTCGCTCCAGCTTTTCGTTGATGGCGAGGCCGTTTACACGTCTCGCCGAAAGCACGGCAGTGCAGGATTTGACGCGGCGTCCAATCGAGCCCTCGTTTCGCACGTTGCTGCACAGACTTCTGGATTCAGCAAGTTTCTAAGCGACCACCCAGGCAGGATACTGGGAAGTTGGTCCACGAACGTGTTTGATGACGCTACAATGTGGGTGAACAGTAAGTCTGTCAAGAAAGAAGTTTACACTGACGCGGAAAAGCAGTTGGAGGCAAAGCTGAAAAAAGTGCGGGAAAAACTCGCACATGCAAACCCTTTCAATGTGTGAGAACTTGTTTGTGTTGCGAACTGTTCCGTCCGCGTCGGGGAATGAACCGACGCAGCTTGACATCGACCGTGTTGTTTTATCAAGTGCTGCAGTGGATTCGCCGACTCAAATTCTCCCCGTGGCGAATGCGATGACTGTGTATGACCGATGGAAGAGGTGGACCGTCATGAGCACATCCGGTACTGGCAGATGCGTTGACAAAGATGGGGAAATACAAACATGTTTGGACCGCATACCGTGGAAAACGATTGCGCTAGCGAAAGACAATCTCCAACTAAATATGTGTTTGGTGTGCATGCAGGAGAGGAACATACAATATGCTCCCGATGATTCGCCCGTCCATGCGACCACTCTGATCGATTTCAGATGTGCTTGCCATAGCGTTGTGCTGGCGACGAAGCCGTTGATAGCTTCTACGGGCTGTTTTCCTGTTTTGGTCAAACTTGGTCATGTGTTTGAATCCGCTCGTTCCCATGCCACGTATCTGGAGGCGTTGGATGCGGAGGTCGAGGAATCTTTCAAATGCAGGTTTGCCCCTATACTACCAGCAGCAGCGGCGGCATGGAGACGACAATGGTCACACCTATTGCGCATGTCGTCGGCCGTTCGCGATTTAATGCAGGCCGACGTCGATTTCATTTTGGCCGCGATGACGTGCGACCCCGATTCTGAAGATATATGTCATTATTGTTGGCCAGGGTGTCCGCTCAAGTGCAATGGGGACGAACAGAAAGCTCTGTCGGCATGCAAGAAAGCGATTAGGTTGGTATGTGGAGGGCCGTTTCCAGTGCCGTTGGAGTATCGCTGGAAGGGCATGGAGGTTGCCGCGGCATTTTGCAGACGAGCTCTCCGTGCCCACGGCATGTTGAAACGGGGGCTCCAAATTGTGTTCAGCAAAAAGGACGTGCATGCCGCGTCGGAACAGCTCAGAAAAGCTCGGGAATCTGGGAATGCCGACAGCGACGGCTTATCGAAAGCAAAACACACTGTCAATGGTGGCAAGATCGTTGCCTTTATGGAGTCTGGCGGCGCGGTGAAAACTTTGGACACGTGCATTTTGCTCAACCGACCTGTTCAGCACTACCTGAACGCAGCGTTTCAGACCGACGAGCTCACAGAAGTGGTCGTCAAACATTCTGCCGCTCTCCCGTCCACTGCGGCTTCGACGACCGCTCAGGTGGCCCAGGATATCGACAAGGCCATCGAGGCGAATATGGACATTCTCAGCGGCAGGCGGGGGCATCAGGTCGTGGATGCGTTTGCGAGTATGCTGCTGAATTATCGCGGCGACGAGTGGGACTACATTCGCCTGGATGACGGTGAGCGGCATGAGTGCGCAGAGAACATTCTTCTTGCCATCGCGGATGCGTGGTATCGGCTGGTCTTCCTGTACGAGCGGGACCCTCGCTACCAGCTGCTCAGGGTGTGCGACATTAAGACTTACAGCGACTACTCCATCGCCATCATCACTGACGAACTTGCTGCGCGACTGGAGCGGTGCAACTCTTGCATCGACATTTGTTTCACTCGGCCTTGGCTGCGGCGACTTCGGCACCCTCGCCGACGCGTTCGAGAGGCCGCTCACGTATACCTGATGCATTTTCTAGCAACGTGCAAACTTGTTTCGACGAAGAGTGAGCGGCGACATCTGTTGGGCCAAGAGAGTAGGAACAAAAAGCGGGGGAGGTCCCTGGATGCGACTGGGATCTCCAAGATGACTTACCAGAAAGGGGTGATTCAAGCAGCTTCGGCGATGTATAGCTACGTGCTCAGCGACTATTTCAAATCCGCAGACTTGGCGAAAAGGTGGTCGGCTGCCCTCTCCCAGTTCGAAGTGGGTCGAGCTCGCGTGCACGGTCGTTCGAAGACTTCGTCGGGAAGAAAACCCAAGAAACGCTTGTTGGGCTCGAGGGCTCAGGCGAGCAAGAAGCCCGTGCGTGCTTACGATATTTATGTGAGCGAACGTTACTGCGAGGTGGGGGGCGAGGGTAGCATGGTGCAGAAACGCAGGAAGGTTGATGACATGTGGAGAGAACTTTCAGATGGCGAGCGTGCGGTCTACCAAGGAAAGGCAGACCACGAGAATGAGTCTCTGCAAAGTATGGCTGGCTGCTCGTTTAAACAGTTTTCTCAAGCGGAGGGCCCCAGACATCGATTCCGCAAGTGCAAGGCTTCGACGGAGAGGAGACGTTCCGTAATCCAGACGTTGAATGAGCTGCGGGGCCATCCTGCTTGGTCGGCAGGGACAGGAGTGGCTGCTTTTGGGACTGGTCTCAGGGTTGATAGAGTTCTCGATGGCAGCGATGTCAAAATGGCCGAAGAGGCGAAGCGCATTTTCGAGTACGACCCAAATGCCTTACCGAAGCACGACGGGACGTTGAAGCCTGAATCGTGCTGCTGCCTTCGGAATTTTGGTGTTTGCGAAAGCGACGAGGCGCTGCGTCCCGCGCATATCTTGACACACAACTTGTACGTTGCCTTTTTTAAAGCAAGCTTGCACTCCAAACTGCCTTTGCTGTGCTTGTTCCAGATTGATGGCGATGACAGCGTCGCGGCATTGCACGCGTGGCTCTGTAGATTTCGAGGAAGGGGGGAGAGCGCCACACTTGTGTACGGCGCGGCCGACGAACCGACCGATGCAGGCGGCCAGTGCTTCACGCTGAAGCTCAGTGAGGCTGGCAGGGTCTGCCCATCAACGTCGCAGATGCTCTTCCAGGGGTTGTTGCGAAAGGGGTCGATGGCCAAGGGCGTGTCGATTGAGGCGGTCGAGCGCGTGCAGGTGACTTGCTTTAAAACCTGCAGGCGTCCTGGGGCCCATCATTTCGCATGCGAAGTTCACGAGCCAGTACTTGCAGAGAGTCTCAACGCTAAGTTGAAAGCGAAGATGCCTCGTGTCAAAAAAGGGGAGGATGAGGGGGGCGATGCGCAGGTGGTCGAGCTTCCCTTTGGCCTCGGCGCGGCGCCATTGCTGCAGGAGGACGGTGGCGGTGGCCCCCCTGAGGGCGCGAACGACGGAGGCTCTGAGGGCGGGTCGGAGTGGGGCGAGCCACTGCCCCTTGCTCTGAGCCCCGCGGGTGGCGAAGATGATCATCTTGATTTGACGCCGCCCCCTTCGCTTGCGTCCAGGTCCCCTCCAGGTTCCCCAGTGCCCGATGACCCTCCTCCGCTCTCTGACGTTGAGTCTGAGCCAGAGCCAGTTGTGATCGATCGGAGCGTCCTTGGAGTGAATGAGTATGAGTTTTCCCCCAGCCGCAAGGCGATCTGCTTCGTGTGCAACGTAGCCATAGAGAAAAATCAGTTCCGATTCAATTATCGTTTGAAGCTCGGGAGTTCGATTCGCGATCAGCGAAGGCTGCATTGCGAGTGCTTTGCCGCTGGAGCTCTCCCTGCGGAAGCCAGGGAGACTGACCTGACACGCCTTCGCACGTGGCTCAGAGGCAAGGGCCTCTCCGACGAGGTGCGAGGGTACCTGCAGGGGGCCTTCGACAGGCGATGACCGAGGGCCCCCCCCTTGCACAAAAACGCTGCGCCACCCCACCTCCCCTTGCACAAATTGTTGTGCAAGGCCCGAGCCCAGGGCCTCGACAAAACGCAGGGTTGCACAACATGTTGTGCAAGGGGCCCTCCCTTGCACAACTTTGCCTGGCAGGGGAGGGCCCTTGCACAACTTTGTTGTGCAAGGGACCCTTCAAAACACTAGGGAAAGTGAGGGGTTGCACAACATGTTGTGCAAGGGCCCCTCCCCTTGCACAACTTTGCCCCGAGTCGCCCCCCGCGTGATGACCGTCCAAACCGGGGCCGGATTGCTGCGCCCCGCCGAGAGCGACCCCCCCGAGCGGTGCCAGAGTGCTGCGCCTCGCCGAGAGCGAGCCCCCCGAGCGATACCGAGCGCAGAGCTCATCGGCTCCACGTAACATGTTCTTCTTAACGCGTTTAAAACAAACATCCCGACATGCAACATGGTTCCAATCACTTTGAAATATGTTTGGGTTTTGCCACCATAGCTCTTGCACGACCTCTGAGATCCCTGCGTCACCCTCCTCCGTAAGACAGTTTGGCTCGAGACTGCCCCAGGGTGTTGGGACCAGCGTGGCGCGCATAGCGATCTTAGCGGAGCGGCCTCCTCGACTGGCGCTGCCATGGGGGTGCTCTCCAAGCCCCTGAAGCCAGGCAGCTCCGCCGCTGCCAAGGCTCCAGTTCGGCAGAAGCCGAAGGGGGGGGCACCGCCAGTTGACCTTCCCGAGTGCAAGTGGCTCGACCAGCCCGCAGTGACATGTTTGGCGTGCGACCAGGACACGCACCACATCGATAGGGACAGCCCCCCCTCGGCCCCCTTCTACCTGGTGTGGACCAAGACGGTGAAAGCGATGAGGCCAGCTGGCGAGTCTTCGAAGTCCTGCGGGAAAAAGAAAGTCAAGCTCATGGAGTACCGCAAGTGCGTCGGGGACGAGTGCTACAGGTGCTACGACACGAGGCGTCGATATTTCGTGAACGAGGTAACTGGCAAGCCTTTCAGCATGGAGGAGTTGAAAGAGAAGAGGGAGACGGATCCGAACATCGGGCAGTCTTACACGGACATGAGAAGGGACAGAGCTCAAGGAGGCAAGGCCTACGTGCGAGACCCCGCGAACCTCGCAAACAATACGTCAAAGGAGAGGGCGATCGTCGATGAGGAGGATATCGAGGAGGGGACGAGGCAGACCATCAACGATTTCGCAATGGAGATGCGGCTCGTCGGCAAAGTTGACCTTACCGATCAGGTGGCGCTGAGAGACTACATAGTCGAGCACTACCCGCACGTGGACTTGGTCGAGTTGGACGGCGGCTGGCACGTGGGGATACACGACCACTCGAGGGCGTTCGGCAAGCGACGCTTCAGGAGGTCGACCGAAGTTTCTGTCCGACAGAAAAAAGAGGAGAGGCACGAAGACGCGGCCGCGGCCAACGAGCGCATGGATCACCTCACCGACAAGATGGACATCCGCATGAAAGGCACCAGGAAGATCAGGAACGCAGGGCTTTGCGACGACGATGGCGATGCGCGCGGCCTCGGGTCATCTTCGGGCTCCGCCGTCATCACGGTGGCCCCGCAGCGCGGGCTCGATGTGGCGTTCGACGGCGCGCCCGTGCCGCTGCCTTCGCCGCCGACTTGCGCGCCCAGGGCCGCGCGGGCTTGCTCGGCGGGCTCGGCCTCGCCAGCGCCGCTGGCGGTCGCGCGGTCGGAAGGGAAGTCGCCCCGCCAGTCGCTCGGCGAGCCCTCCGACGACGGCGAGGACGACTGCGACCAGGCCAGGAGGAAGGCGCGGAAATGTGGACCAGAAGTTCAGCTCGAGAAGGGCCAGCAGCTGCTCCAGAGCCTCAATGATACGTTTACGTGGGAGCGCCAGTGGGAGGCGCGCATGCGGTCCAGGGAGGTTGAGAGAAGGGTAAGCTCGATCAGGGTGCAGGCACGGCGATGCTCGAACCAGCTGTCCCATGACGGGTGCCAGGCGATCGCCAATCGCCTCCTCGAGTTCGCTGAGGTGATCGAGATGCGCCACGAGCTGTTCACCAAGATTCGCTCTGAGTTCTTCGACATGGCATCCCAAGATCTGAAGGAGGAAGATATTCGCATTATTTCAGTGGCGCCAGTGCCTCTCCTGGGTACCATCGTTACAATGGAGATGCACAAGGTCATGGAGAACATCGACATGGACGAGAAGTTCTTCCTCTTCTTCAAGATGATCCTGGCCACCGATACGAAAATGAAGATTGGCGTCGGCTTCATGGCATCTCATACCGATATCATTTTCACGATGCAGGCGCAGGTCGTCAACTCTCTCATGGACAGGACGTGGGGCAAGAAGGAGGCCAGCGCCATCATCAGCATCGGCGACTCCATGAAGAAGGCCATGGACTATTTGCCAGTCGACATCGCGATGCTCGACGTGAAGGCGAGCGGACCCGCGGGGATGACCGCTCATGGATGGCATGCCCAAGTGCTCGCCGACCTGAGTTGCCTCTACGCTGCCACCCGAGCCCTGTGTCATTCGGAGCTCGTATCCCACCTGAGCTGCTCCGACCGCAAGTTGTACGGCGCATTCGTGACTCACAAGGACAAGCTGAGTCACAGATGCAAGACACATTTCCGACGCATCATGGGGTCCCATGCCGCCCATGGCAAGACGGCCTGGGATGTTCTTACCTCGTTCGCTGAGGCAAACGTGGCTGGCGACATCGTCATGTCCAAACCAGAGACGTTTGGCGAGTTCCTCGAGCCGTTTCAGAAATTTCTCGATGGGGTCGACTCGACATTCGACGAGGATTGGGAGGACACGTACAACGCAGTCTGCGACATCCATGAGTTCACCGAGACGACGGTGAAGGACTTCGCCCTGACCTTCGTGGGCATGGACAGCTCGCCGAGGGACCAGTTTGTGTCTGACTGTCATGATGCTTCGCAACGCTTCGGCACACTCATGATGCGAGCCACCGCGAGGATCATCGAGCAGAAGGGCGCCATCATCATCGACGGCATGACCGCGTTCGTCCGCACGTCCATGAACGACATCATCGAGGGGGAGACCGACCGCCTACTGGAGGTGCAAGAGACCGAGGCCATAGAGGCTTTCTCCTGGGTCAAGCAGGCGTGGTGGTATCTGCCGAGCTTCATGCCGATGAACGAGGAGGTCGACGTGGCGAAGAGGATCTTTGACCTCTGTGATCGGATTCTGCAACATGCTGAAGTTGAAGGCCATAAGGATGCTTTCGCGAACGAGGGTACGTTGGTGGAGTGGTTGAAGAGTTGGTCCGCTACCTTGAACCAGTCCCAGCTTCTCGTCACGAGCACGGTGCTGAGCAAGGGCGAGGGTGATTATCCGAAGGTGATTGGCTTCCTCAAGACATTGGCGAACAAATGGCCCGACTTGATTACCAACGCAGTGGTCGATATCGCGGTTGCGATTGTCACGAAGGGTTTGGCCAAGGGGGAGGTGGCGGCTGTCATCGAGACGGGCGGGCTTCCGACCGCAGTCCAGGACGTGACGAAGGCCGGCCTTGCTTTCAACCAGTTCAAGATGTTCATGTCGGCTGCGACGCACGACGCCCCCGTCGGCAACATATTGGATATCGCCCGTCACTTGGCTGACGTTGCGTCGGCGAGGAAGTTGTGCCCGCGCATCTTCGAAGGCTCCAGCTGGTTCGACACGGCGGTCGCGGAGGCAACGGCCGAGTGGGTCCAGCAACTCCAGTCGCAGGCAGCCAAGTTCGATAACGCAGGGAAGGCGCACGATGAATACGCCCAGAAGTTCGACCCCATCATCGAGTGCATCTCCAAGTGGGATTTCTCTCAGCACCAGTGGTACGTCGACGATATGGACGACGGCCTGACTAAGAAGGCTCAAGGATTCCTGCACCAGGTGCCAGTCTGGGCCCAGCTGGTAGAGAGGACATTGTCGGTTGCGAAAGTCGAGTCCGTACAGGGCATGATGCTACTCAAGCAGTGTGCGGAGAAGGCCCAGAAAACCAAGACCATGTATGAGCAGCTCGTGCCAAAGCTAGGTCAGTGCGTCGCGGCTCAAGTTGCCGTGAAGACCGAGGGGAAGAGCGACAAAAAGTCCGTGGGCCAGCGTGATGCCGTCATGACGTTCCTTCGCAGCACCTTGAAGATGCCTCTCTCTAGTCTCCCGCCTGGCCTGATGCAGAGGCTGGTGCATGGGGCAGAGTTTTCCGTGAAGTCGACCAGTGCTGGCAGCGAGAGCCACGCAGCCACTCCGTTGAATTCTAAGGGCAGTGCCGACCAGGCGACTCCCACCGACACCCCGCCAAAACCGACGGCGAGTGCGGCTGCCCCCAAGGCCATCGTTAAGAAGCTTGCGAAGAAGTAGGGCCCCAAACCACAGGAATGATGGATGATCAAATGCAATACGCACCACAATGAATAACCAACCATATGATAATACCAATATAATAAGCAATGCAACCAAGCACAGTGTAGACAATATTACCTACTGAACGGTAGGGGCCAAACATTCGCATTATATGAGCTCAGGAGTTTATAGGGGAGTTCGCTTCCTCATGCCATGAAGTTGGCCATGGGATGGCCGTCAAACGGGGTATGGCGTTGAGGTATCGGTCACGTCGCACTGGAGATGAAAAAAAAACGATACACCTGCTCGGATCTGTTTGTCTTAGTGTACGGGCGGTCATCAGCCACGACCCCATTTCGCAGTCGCGCCCCTTGTCCAATTCCTCTAATTACTTGCTTTGCTGACGAGGAGGAGAAGGAGGAGGAGGAGGAGGAGGAGGGGGAGGGGGAGGAGGAGGAAGAGGAGGAGGAGGACGACGAGGAGGACGATGAGGAGGAGGAGGATGACTGAGGCACCTTGCTTCTGACGGGTATTCAGTTGGCTGGCGCCGCACCCGCCGACCCGACCAGGCGTTGAAACGATTTGAAGCACGCACATCCGAGCCATTTGAAATTCACATTAACATGAGAGCTGAAACTCAAAGCCGCCTTGACGGCACCCCAAGGGTTCCAGCGATTCGACCTGTATGCGTTGCCTCTCCATCTTTTCCTCTTGGGCGGATGCGGCCTCGTCCTCCTCCTCCCTCCTCCTCCTCCCCCTCCTCCTCCTCGCCCTCCTCCTCCTCCTCGCTGTTCCTGCTCTCTCATATTCGTGCCATGCTACACATGCAGCCTTCCTTCGAGCGCCAGTTGCACCATACATTGGACACCGATCTGAGCACCGCTTTAAGCACCAACCCAGGCCACTTAGTGGGTACCTGGCGCCTGGGGAATACAACTCCTCTCCACGACCTGGCCGGCGTTGCCGTCCAGCCTGTCTCTTCGGAACGGTGGGCTCCGAGGCCCTGCCCTAAAGAGGAGAAGAAGAAGGACGGGGGGAAGACTGGCGGGAGATGATGGTCATGGTGTTGATGATGATGATGCTGATGATGATGATGATGATGATGATGCTGATGCTGATGCTGATGCTGATGATGACGATGACGATGACGATGATGATGATGATGATGATGATGATGATGATGATGATGATGATGATGATGATGATGATGATGGTGACGGCGACGACGATGATGACGAAATTGATGATAAGGATGATGATAATGGTGGTGATGGTGGGGATGATGATTCTGCTGATGCTGCTGATGATGATGACGATGATGCTGACGATGATGCTGCTGATGATAGTAATGACCCTGCTGATGCTGACGATGACGACGACAACGATGATGATGATCACGATGATGATGATGATGATGATGATGATGATGATGATGATGATGATGATGATGATGATGATGATGATGATGGTGATGAATGATGTGATGATGATGATGATGATGCTGATGCTGATGATGCTGATGATGATGATGATGATGATGGTACTGCTGATGAAGATGACGACTATGCTGGTGATGATGCTGATGATGGCAATGATGACGATGGTGATGCTGCTGCTGATGATACTGATGATGATGAAGATGATTTCGATGAAGATGGTGTTGAGGATGATGCTGGTGCTGCTGCTGATGATGATGATGATGATGATGGTGGTGATGCTGATGCTGATCATGATGATAATGCTACTGCTGACGATGATGACGATGCTGGCGATGCTGCTGCTGATGACGAGGATGCTGATGCTGCTGATGATAATGGTGATGATGATCATGATGATGATGGTGACGATGAAGACGATCAGTATGATGATGATGATGATGATGATGATGATGATGATGATGATGATGATGATGCTGATAACCGCATGCCGATGATAATAAAGGGACCCCCCCCTTCAGTGTTTAGAGTTGATTATCGTCGCCCTATACAAAATTCAAATTGGGCGGCGAGCGCTGAGGCCGAACTTCATTATCACCTCGAAACGCTATGTTGAGATAGCAACATCAAGCGATGTTGATATAGCAACATCAAGCGAAGCGATCACACTTTTCAGGATGTGTCAAGCGAAACCAGTAATTTTGGGAGGCAGACTCAAACGAAACGAGCAATGTTCTTATTATTCTTCTACTTTCCTCTTCTTCTTTTATATTTCTATCTGTCCTCACGCTCGCCTGAACTTGTTTATTCCTGGGGTTGATTATCCATGGAAAATGAAGCACATGAACTACCCTACACGAGCACTTAAAAACTCAATTTTCATAAAGCGCTTGTAAATTCAAATTGATAGATTTGGAACTTTGGATTTTTCCTTTCTTCGTCCTCTTCTTATTATCCTCTTCTTCTTTCTTATTATTCTTCTACTGTATGTATTCTTCTTCTTTTATATTTCTATCTGTCCTCACGCTCGCCTGAACTTTTTTATCCCTGGGGTTGATTATCCATGGAAAATGAAGCACATGAACTACCCTACACGAGCACTTAAAAAATCAATTTTCATAAAGCGCTTGTAAATTCAAATTGATAGATTTGGAACTTTGGATTTTTCCTTTCTTCGTCCTGTTCTTATTCTCCTCTTCTTCTTTCTTATTATTCTTCTACTGTATGTATTCTTCTTCTTTTATATTTCTCTCTGTCCCCACGCTCGCCTGAACTTTTTTATCTCTGGGGTTGATTATCCATGGAAATTGAGGCACATGAGCTACCCTACACGAGCACTTACAAAAAACAGTTTTCATGAGAGATAAACCATTGTTGAGGATATTTCTATGAAAACTAAACGCCAAGGATGTCTCAAAACGTGCTCGGCTTGGTCTCCTCTTGATCACCTCTTACTTCGAGATTATGCTGAGGTCTGCTGGGCTACTTTTATTATCTCTCCCTGAACCCCGAACTTTATTATCCCCTAGTGTTTATTCTCACGGGCATGAGGTTACTGATGATGATGATGATGCTGATGATGATGATGCTGATGATGATGATGGTGATGATGATGATGATGATGGTGACGTTGATGCTGGTGGGCATTATGGCACGACGAGTATTACGATGTCGGGGATGATGCTTCTGATGCTGCTGATGATGGCGATGATGATAGTGATGACGCTGATTATGATGATGATGATGATGATGATGATGCTGATGATGATGATGGTGATGATGATGATGATGATGATGATGATGATGATGATGATGGTGACGGCGACGACGATGATGACGAAATTGATGATAAGGATGATGATAATGGTGGTGATGGTGGGGATGATGATTCTGCTGATGCTGCTGATGATGATGACGATGATGCTGACGATGATGCTGCTGGTGATAGTAATGACCCTGCTGATGCTGACGATGACGACGACAACGATGATGATGATCACGATGATGATGATGATGATGATGATGATGATGGTGATGCTGATGATGATGATGATGATGCTGATGCTGATGATGCTGATGATGATGATGATGACGATGATGATGGTACTGCTGATGAAGATGACGACTATGCTGGTGATGATGCTGATGATGGCAATGATGACGATGGTGATGCTGCTGCTGATGATACTGATGATGATGAAGATGATTTCGATGAAGATGGTGTTGAGGATGATGCTGGTGCTGCTGCTGATGATGATGATGATTATGATGGTGGTGATGCTGATGCTGATCATGATGATAATGCTACTGCTGACGATGATGGCGATGCTGGCGATGCTGCTGCTGATGACGAGGATGCTGATGCTGCTGATGATAATGGTGATGATGATCATGATGATGATGGTGACGATGAAGACGATCAGTATGATGATGATGATGATGATGATGATGATGATGATGATGATGATGAGGATGCTGATGATGATGATGATGATGATGATGATGATGATGATGCTGATAACCGCATGCCGATGATAATAAAGGGACCACCCCCTTCAGTGTTTAGAGTTGATTATCGTCGCCCTATACAAAATTCAAATTGGGCGGCGAGCGCTGAGGCCGAACTTCATTATCACCTCGAAACGCTATGTTGAGATAGCAACATCAAGCGATGTTGATATAGCAACATCAAGCGAAGCGATCACACTTTTTCAGGATGTGTCAAGCGAAACCAATAATTTTGGGAGGCAGACTCAAACGAAACGAGCAATGTTCTTATTATTCTTCTACTTTCCTCTTCTTCTTTTATATTTCTATCTGTCCTCACGCTCGCCTGAACTTTTTTATCCCTGGGGTTGATTATCCATGGAAAATGAAGCACATGAACTACCCTACACGAGCACTTTAAAACATCAATTTTCATAAAGCGCTTGTAAATTCAAATTGATAGATTTGGAACTTTGGATTTTTCCTTTCTTCGTCCTCTTCTTATTCTCCTCTTCTTCTTTCTTATTATTCTTCTACTGTATGTGTTCTTCTTCTTTTATATTTCTCTCTGTCCCCACGCTCGCCTGAACTTTTTTATCTCTGGGGTTGATTATCCATGGAAATTGAGGCACATGAGCTACCCTACACGAGCACTTACAAAAAACAGTTTCCATAAGAGATAAACCATTGTTGAGGATATTTCTATGAAAACTAAACGCCAAGGATGTCTCAAAACGTGCTCGGCTTGGCCTCCTCTTGATCACCTCTTACTTCGAGATTATGCTGAGGTCTGCTGGGCTACTTTTATTGTCTCTCCCTGAACCCCGAACTTTATTATCCCCTAGTGTTTATTCTCACGGGCATGAGGTTACTGATGATGATGATGATGATGATGATGATGCTGATGCTGATGCTGGTGCTGGTGATGATGATGGTGATGATGATGATGATGAAGATGATGAAGATTATGATGATGATGATGATGATGATGATGTTGATGATGATGATGATGATGATGATGATGATGATGATGATGGTGACGTTGATGCTGGTGGGCATTATGGCACGACGAGTATTACGATGTCGGGGATGATGCTTCTGATGCTGCTGATGATGGCGATGATGATAGCGATGACGCTGATTATGATGGTGATGATGATGATTATGATGATGATGATGAGGATGAGGCTGAGGATGAGGATGAGGATGAGGATGATGATGATCATGGTGATGATGACGATGATGATGATGATGAGGATGATGATGATGATGAGGATGGTGATGATGATGCATGATGACGATGATGCTGAAGACAACGACGACGATCATGTTGATGACAACGTTGATGATGATGCTGTCGATGGTGAACATGATGCTGCTGCTGATGATGATGGTGATGATGACGACGATGTGGATGCGGATGAGGATGAGGATGAGGATGAGGATGAGGATCATGATGAGGATGAGGATGAGGATGAGGATGAGGATCAGGATGAGGATGCATCCCCAGCGCCCCAGTGGGACCCCCGCCCCGTCGCCCTCCGCCCCGACCATTTTATTCCGCGTCGCGACGCACACCACCTCCCCCCCTTCCCCCCCCCGCGTCCACAGCGCCCCAGTGGGACCCCCGCCCCGTGACCCTCTGCCCCAAGTCCCGCCCAGTGCCCCTTCCGCGCCGACCACTTTATTCCGCGTCGCGTTGCGCACCTCCTCCCCCCCTCTTCCCAGATCCCCAGCGCTTCAGTAGGAGCCCCGCCCCGTGCCCCCTCCGCCACGACAACTTCATTCCGTGTCGCGACGCACCTCCCCCTTCCCTGCTGCATCCCCAGCGCCCCCGTCGGAGCACCGCCCACAACCCCCTCCGCCCCGAGCAGTTTATATTCCGCGTCGCGACGCACACCACCTGCCCCCCCTCTTTCCCCCGCATCCCCAGCGCCCCAGAGGGATCCCCGCCCCGAACCCCCTCCGCCCCGACCAGTTTATTCCGCGTCGCGACGCACACCACTCCCTCCGCCACGACCACTTCTTTCATCCGCGTCGCGACGCACACCACCTGCTCCTACGCACACCACCTTCCCCCCTCACCCCCCCCTGCATCCCCGGCGCCCCAGTGGAACCCCCGCCCCGTGGCCCTCCGCCCCGGCCAATTTATTCAGCGTCGCGACGCACACCACCTCCCCCCCTCCCCCCCTTGCGTCCCCAGCGCCTCAGTGGAAACCCCCCCCCGTGGCCCTCTGCCCCGAGCCCCGCCCAGTGCCCCCTCCGCCCCGACCCTTCATTCCGCGTCGCGACGCACACCATCTCCCGCCCCTCCCCCCAGGTCCCCAGCGCTTCAGTGGGAGCCCCGCCCCGTGCCCCCTCCGCCACGACAACTTCATTCCGTTTCGCGACGCCCCCCCCCCGTTTCCCTTGCACTTTCCCTGCTGCCCAAGCGCCCCCGTCGGACCCCGCCCGCAGCCCCCTCCGCCCCGAACATTCCTACCCCGCGTCGCGACGCACACCACTGCCCCCAGTCCTCTTCCCCCGCCTCCCTAACCGCCCCAGTTGGACCCCCGCCCCGAGCCCCCCCCGCCCGACCACTTTATTCCGCGTCGCGACGCACACCACCTCCCCCCTCCCCCCACCGCGTCCACAGCGCCCCAGTGGGACCCCCGCCCCGTGCCCTCCGCCCAGTGCCCCCTCCGCGCCGACCACTTTATTCCGCGTCGCGACGCACACCTCCTCCCCCCCCTCTTCCCGAATCCCCAGCGCTTCAGTAGGAGCCCAGCCCCGTGCCCCCTCCGCCACGACAACTTCATCCGTGTCGCGACGCACCTCCCCCTTTCACTGCTGCATCCCCAGCGCCCCCGTCGGAGCCCCGCCCACAGCCCCCTCTCCGCCCCGAGCATTCATTCTTTTCCGCGCCGCGACGCACACCAACTGCCCCCCCTCTTCCCCCCGCATCCCCAGCGCCCCAGAAAGATCCCCGCCCCGAACCCCCTCGGCCCCGACCAGTTTATCCCGCGTCGCGACGCACACCACCCCCTCCGCCACGACCATTTTATTCCGCGTCGCGACGCACACCACCTGCTCCTACGCACACCACATCCCCACCCCCACCCCCCTTGCATCCCCGGCGCGCCAGTGAAAACCCCCGCCCAGTGGCCCTCCGCCCCGACCATCTTATTCCGCGTCGCGGCGCACACCCCCCCCCCCCTCCCCCCTCGCGTCCCCAGCGCCCCAGTTGGACACCCGCCCCGTGGCCCTCTGCCCCGAGCACCGCCCGGTGCCCCCCCCCGCCCCGACCACTGGCTTCAGCGTCGCGACGCACACCATCTCCCACCCCTCCCCCCAGGTCCCCAGCGCTTCAGTAGGAGCCCCGCCCCGTGCCCCCTCCGCCACGACAACTTCACTCCGTTTCGCGACGCGTCCTCCCCTTTCCCCTGCTGCATCCCCAGCGCCCTCGTCGGAGCCCCGCCCACAGCCCCCTCCGCCCCGAGCATTTTATTCTGCGTCGCGACGTACACCACCTGCCCCCTTCTTCCCCCCGCCTCCCTACCGCCCCAGTGGGACCCCCGCCCCGCGCCCCCTCCGCCCCGACCACTTTATTCCGCGTCGCGACGCACACCACCCCCTCCGCCACGACCGCTTTATTCCGCGTCGCGCCCCGACCACTTCATTCCGCGCCGCGACGCACGCCACCCCCTCCGCCACGACCATTTTATTCAGCGTCGCGACGCACCGACGCACACCCATCCCCCTCCCCACCCCCCTTGCATCCCCAGTGCCCCCCCGAGCATTTTATTCCGCGTCGCGACGCACACCACCTCCTCCCCTCCCCCCTTCGCGTCCCCAGCGCCCCAGTGGGATCCCCGCCCCGTGGCCCTCGGCCCCGAGCCCCGCCCAGCGCCCCCCCCCGCCCCGACCGCTTCATTCCGCGTCGCGATACACCCCCCCTCCCATATCCCCAGCGCCTCAGTAGGAACCCAGCCCCGTGCCCTCTCCGCCACGGCAGTTGTATTCTCCTGCACAGGGTGTCTACAGCTCCGACCGCTTTATTCCGCGTCGCGCCCGCCCCCCCCCTCACCCCCTTCCCCACCCGCGTCCCCAGCGCCAGAGTGGGACCCCCGCGCCGTGGCTCTCTGCACCTCTGCACTGTGCCCCCCCCCCCCCCCCCCCCTCCCGCGCCCCCAGAGCTCCAGCGGGAACCCCGCCCACTGCCCCCTCCGCCACGAACGCTCTTTTCCGCGTCGCCCCCTCTCCCCCCCTCCCCTCCGCGTCCCCAGCGCCAGAGTGCACCCCCCGCGCCGTGGCTCTCTGCCCGAGCACCCCCCCCTCCCCACCCCCCGCGTCCCCAGCGCCCCAGCGGGAGCCCCGCCCACTGCCCCCTCCGCCACGAACGCATTATTCCGCGTCGCACCCCCACTCACCCCGCGCCCCCAGCGCCAGAGTGGGACCCCCGCGCCGCCCACGGCCCCCTCCGCCACGAACGGCTTATTCCGCGTCGCGACGCACGCCGCCCCCCCTCCCCGTGTCCTCAGCGCCCCAGTGGGGGCTCCGCCCCGTGCCCCCTCCGCCCCGATCATTTTATTCCGCGTCGCGGCCCCAGTTGGACCCCCGCCCCGTGGCTCTCTGCCCCAAGCCCCGCCCAGTGCCCCCTCCGCCCCGACCATTTTATTCAGCGTCGCGACGCACTCCACCCCCCCATACTTCCCCCGTCCCCAGTGCCCCAGTTGGACACCCGCCCCGTGGCCCTCTGCCCCAAACCCCGCCCAGTGCCCCCTTCCGCCCCGACCATTTTCATCCGCGTCGCGACGCACGCAACCTCCCCCCCCCTCCTCTCCGCGCCCCCAGCGCCCGAGTGGGACCTCCGCCCCGTGCCCCTCCGCTCCGAGCACTTTATTCCGCGTCGCGACGCACGCCATCTCCCCCCTCCCGACCTGGGATTTGGGCCCCGTTGTTGGGCCCCGAGGGGCGATGTCTTGCCCTCTCTCCCCCCCTCCTCCACCTTCTCATGCTTCCTTGTTGTGCACGAGCCAGGCACACGTGCCACTTGTTCCGCGTCGTCCCCCCCCCCCCCCCCCGCGTCCCCAGCGCCTGAGTGGGACCCCCGCGCCATGGCCCTCTGCCGCGAGCCCCTCCGCGTCCCCAGCGCCCTAGCGGGGGCCCCGCCCACTGCCCCCGCCGCCACGAACGCTTTATTCCGCGTCGTCCCCCACCCCCCCCCCCCCCCCGCGTCCCCAGCGCCTGAGTGGGACCCCCGCGCCGTGGCCCTCTGCCGCGAGCCCCTCCGCGTCCCCAGCGCCCCAGCGGGAGCCCCGCCCACTGCCCCTTCCGCCACGAACGCTTTATATTCCGCGTCGCGACGCACACTAACTCCCCCATTGACGGGCCCGCAAGGGCTGCTAATCCAGCATCTCTATGATTTGACGAAATTGGGGGCAGGGAAGGGCGCAGGGAAGGGCGCAGGGAAGGGGGCAAGGAAGAAGGGGGCAGGGAAGGGGGCAGGGAAGGGGGTATGGGGTAGGGGGTGTGGCGGGTAGGGCGTAGGGGTAGGGGGTAGGGCTAGGGGTAGGGGGTAGGAGGGGTACGGGGTAGGAGGGGTAGGGGGTAGGGAGTAGGGGTAGGGGTAGGGGGTAGGGGGTAGGGAGTAGGGGTAGGGGTAGGGGGTAGGGGGGCAGGGGGGGGGTAGGGGGGTAGGGGGTAGGGAGTAGGGGTAGGGGTAGGGGGTAGGGGGTGGGGGTAGGGGTGAGGAGGTAGGGGTAGGGGGTAGGGGGTAGGGGGTATGGAGATAGGAGTGAGGAGGGGGGTAGTGGTAGGGAGTAGGGGCAAGGGCAGGGGTAGGGGTGAGGAGTATGGGGATGTTGGAGGGGGAGGAGAGATATGTGTGGGGGAGGGAGGGGCAAGAGATGCGATGATATGCTTTGTTAGGATATGTTACGATGTGGTACGTATAGTTAGAGGTAATGCAATGATATGCCATGCACTGCCATGCCATGAGCAAATTGCTGTGGCAGCCCTTCTGAAATATGTTGTGTTATGATCTGCTATGGTACACCGTACATGAACACACTGTAGTGAGGCTTTCTTGTTTCCATCGAGTCAACGTGCGAGGGTGCGCCGAAATTTGCGGGACTTGAAGTCCCGCGCTGCAAGATGGCATGTCTCCCTTCCTCTTGTCATTGTCGGATGGCGAATCCCCTTGTCTGCTGTCTCTTGCCATTGCCGTTTTTGGGCTGATGGCACTGGGCCTTTTCGGCGTCGATATTCGATATTGCATGGACCTCTTGGATCTGATTCAAGATGGTCAGCCCGGCGATGGCGACGGCGCTGGCTCCTCCCGCGCGGTGGCAGGGGCTCTGCCACCGCCGCTGCCGCCGCCGCCTCCAGCGGCTGTGAGTGTGGCCGCGGCCGTGGCGGCGCACCGAGCGGCCCGGCGCGCTGCGCGGGGGCCCGCTGCGAGCGCCGCGGGCGCCCCAGCCGCGGGCGGCAGCCTTGCCTCGTCGTCGTCGGCGGCGGCGCAGCGGATCGGGCCAGCCGAACGTTTGGCGAGGATCCAACGCCAGGAGGAGTGCTTGAAGCGAGCCAGGCTGAGCAAAACGTTGAAGGCCAGAACTGATGAGGTTGCCGACTTGCGGTCCAGCAATCATATCATACAGAAGAGTTGGAACATCTCTCAGACTTGCGCCGGGGACCAGGTTCTACTAGATGGAGTTGAGACGAAAGCCATCCACCCTCGTCAATGGTCCTTGCACGGGTCGCTAAAGATTGCTTTTTCAAAGCACGGAGAAGCGCATACTAAGCATGTCCTGAATGTGCGGTCTGTAGTCTCTTCTTGTTTTCTGGACTCGCAGCGGCACTTGTTACAGCAGTTGTTGCAGTCAGAGACAGGCCATTGCTTCATCGAGCGCTCATACGATGACACTCCAGTGCACATGAATTTTGGACACCTCGGAGAAATCATTCGCCCGTACGCTCGTTACGTACTTCCTCATCGCCACCGCCATCGCCTGGGCGGTAGAGTTTTGGTTTCGCACGAGAATTTGTTGCAGATCGGGCTGAGGGCCGGCCAGCACGGCGTCGTTGATATGTTCAGCCACCAGTGCCTCGTGGAGTGTGGCCCAGGCGATTCGGATTTCTTTTTCTAGTCCTCTGCCCGCTCCCATCTCCTCTCTATCTGTCTCCTCTATATATCTATGTATCCCTCTCGCTCTCTCACTCTCTAAATATCTCTCTCTCTCTCTCTCTCTCTCTCTCTCTTTCTCTTTCCCTCTCCCTCTCTCTCTCTCTCTCTCTCTCTCTCTCTCTCTCTCTCGCTTTCTCTTCCGCTCTATCTCCGCCACCCTCGCTCCGCCCGCAGCCCTCGACGTCGTCGACGCCGTCGTCGCCGGCGCCCTACCGCCGCTCAGGCGAGGCCGTCGAGGTGATCATCCCCCCCGTTGTCTTGCTGGGCAAGTCGGCAGGGCACATCTTCAGCGCCGTGCAGGGCGCGCTGTCGGGGTGCTTGAGTTTCGACGCCCTGCAGTCCCTTGGCAAGGACCCTGGGGCCAGGGGCTATCCATCCCAGCTCCCCGCCTCCTCCACTTTGCCTCGGGCTTTTTCATGTGCGAGCCGTTTGTCTTCCCAACAATGCGCTTCTTCGATATCGCAACTCGTAGCGCAAGTACTTGCATTAACGGTTGCACTCGGAAATGCGTCACTAACTTCATATCCGTTCAAGTCGGAGTTTTTGTGTCAATCATGGGTTAATTTGGTTCGTTTTGGATGATCGTTTCCGTTTTTCTTTTTGATGTTGCGTTCTTCTTCTTCTCTCTCTCTCTCTCTCTCTCTCCCTCTCTCTCTCTTTCTTTCTTTCTCTCTCTCTCTCTCTCTCTTGTTTCTCTTTCTCTTTCTCTTTCTCTTTCTATTTCTTTGTTTTTCTTTCTCTCTCTCTCTCTCTCTCTCTCTCTCTCTACGTCTCTCTCCCATTTGAACTCATAGACGCAGCTTGACCCCCGCAGGAGCTGATCTTGGTCATCGATTGCGCGGACGCGGCCTCCAGCAATCGCAAGTCCATCGTGTTCGGCTGCGTGCGCTGCGGGGGCGACAGCATCCTGATCTGGGGGAACAAGTGCCTGGTGCACCAGCTGTTTCGTGGCGGGCCGGGGGGCGGGCGGGGGCAACTGCCTTTCGAATTTCCGCCCCTTGTTGAACCAGCCCCATCCCTCACCCTCTCTCTCACTCTCCTTACCCCCGCCGCCCCCGCACTTTCCCCCCGCCCGCCCCTCCTTCTTCCTGCAGTCCCTCTGCCTCCTCCACCTCCTCCTCCTCCTCATCCTCCTTCGCCTCCTCCTCCTCATCCTCCTCTCCTGCCCCTCGCGCCACCGCCGCCCGCCCTCCGGGCCGGGCCGCCTCGGGGGGGCGGCCAGGCGTCATCGTGATTCTGGATCGCCGCAAATTGACGCCGTCTCTCAGTGCAGTGGGCGGGGTCTTCAGGATTTCTGGCCGAGTCGATGCGTTCAAACGGGCGCTCGCCGCCGTCTGCCAGGGCCTCGATTTCCAGCCGGGGATCGTTCCTCCGTCGTCGACCGCCGAGCATCGCGTGCGGGACCAGCGCATGCTGAAGCTCTTGCTTTTGGATCGGACTTTGCGCAGGGAGTTCGCGAATCCGTTCGATGGCGCGAAGGACCAGCGCGTCGAGGTTCGGGCGAAAATGCTGTTCGATTTGTTACAGGCGCTCCTGGGCTCATCTATTAGTCGTTTTTCAGTTAAGCCCTGAGCTCGGCCCGCGGCATCCTTGCCCCTCCTCCCCCTTCCCGTTTTTTGTATCCCCCCCCTGCGTGAGGGATGGCGCAGTAGAGGCGGGAGAGGGCCTCTCCCGCCTCTACTGCGCCATCCCTCACGCAGCTTCTTTAATCTGCCTTGGCCCCCTTCGACTCTTCCCTCGATCATCGAGGGAAGCGCTGTTGATTTTCTCCTCCCATCGGCACGCTGCCCTCGGCCTCGCCGCAGGCGCCGTGGAGCGAGGAGGCCATCGTGCACTTTTGCGTCCCAGGCTGCGAGTGCGGCCGCACGAAGGAGAGCGCGACCTCCCTCCTCATCGAGCTGCTCTTCTGGCTTTTCATCACGATGATGCCGAGTTGCAGCTCGTTTTCTAGGCGGGCAGGGGGCAGGGGCGGCTGCCGGGCGGCGCGCCGAGTCGCATCCGTTGTTTCTTTTGCCGCCTCCTCTGTCTTATCTCACAGCCTCCATCTTGCCTCCTGCCTCCTTTATCTTTTCCTTCCACTCCTCCCCATCTTCCCTACTCCATATCGTCGAGGTCCGTCGCCTTCTCGTTCCCACTCTCATTCCTCGTCGTCGTCCTCCTCCCCCCCCTCGCGCCCACTGCATCTCTCGCTTCTTATTCCTCCCCCTTCCCTCCCCTCGCTGACCTCCTCCTCCTCGTCTCCCTCCCTCCTCCTCCTCCTCACCCCCCTCCTTTGCGCATGTCCAGCAGCATGGGGGCGACGATTGCACAGTTGAGTGTCGCGCGTTGCAGTCGATGGGGTGGCAGGGCAGGTGGTCTGTATTGGGCCCATATTGTTCTTGGCTTGGCATGGCCTTGGTACCTCATAATATTTTTCGGCGCGCCTGGCAACTTGCGTTCGGTGGCGAGCCGTTTGTCAATGAGGACCCAGATGGCCAGGAGGAGTCGTTTTCGAAGCAGATGAGCCGCAAAGTTCGGAAGGTTTCATGTTTTTTGGAAGACACAGAGTTGGTATCGCACCTCCTCGCACTGGCGTTGAGTTCGCGTCCGTTGGACGAGCTTGTGGTGGAACTCATTCGTCGCGATCATAATGGTCGAGTTCTGGCCGATCTCTTGTCAGCGACAGTTTTGAACCCAGTCCGGCGGTGCCAGAAAGATTTCGTCGACGTTTTATGCTGTGGGGATGTATCTGAGCTCGTGTACGCATATTTTCCCCTGGATCTCAACGGCCGGCGGAGGCACGTCAGGAGTTGCAGGACATGTCTTGTAGAGCTATCTGCGGCCGTGCATTGGCGGGTCGATTTCTACGTGAGTCAGTACCCCTTCCAGTTGTTAAAGATCGTCATCCCTGATGTGGCGCCCGCGGTCTCACCTGATGAATCTGCCGCCGCTGCTGCAGCCGCGGCGGCGCGCATGTCTGGCAAACCATCTGCGGCCGCATCTTCTGCTGCTGCTGGCCTTTATGCTGCAAAGATGTGTTGTCTGGATCAGGGCTTCTCGGCAAAAGTGCGGTTGAAATATGCAAGTGCGGCGGCTTGTTTGGAGAGCAAGGCGTTGAAAGGATGTTTGAGATCTTGGATGGATCGCGGCAAGAGCTCGGTCGCCCACGTGGAGAGTTCCCACGCGACCAACAAGAACTCTTTACAGGCCACGCACAATAAGAGAAGAAACGTTGAATGGGGTCATCCACCATTCCGTGTCAAGGAACTTGTTGCGGGCGCATGTGAAGAGGGGGCGGCTAGATTATACGCTGCCCAAGGCGGATGCAGATTATTCGAGGAAATACTTCAACTTGGAAACTTTGTCATCAGCCCGTCGGAAGAAGAAGCGAGGCTCTGGTGGGCGCGTGCTTGTCAAGAAGAGAATGCGAGGGAGGCCGGCGGGTTCTGGTCGCCGCGGGGCGCCTTGCAACAGGGCGTGGATTTACCAGAACGTCAAGTCTCGCTTGGCACGCCTGTGCAGAGGCGGCAGGTCGCGGGGCCGCGCTCAGGAGCGCTTAGCCAGGCAGGACTGGAAGATGGAGTTCGAGGCCATGTCGCAGGAGCAGCAGGACCTTTTTGTCAGGTTGAATGCCAACGTAGGGCCTAACGACATTCATGGCGCCGACGCTAGCGACGATGACGTTGATGTGCTTGACGTTGCTGCTGGCGCTCGTGTTGATGCCCCGCCCGCCGGCGAGACTGGCGGCTATAGCCTCGAACAGCTCTCGCGACAGGTCTTGCCGTTCGATGTCGGAGACGATGTCTGGCCCGTAGCCGGCGAGAGATTGCGGGCGCACGCCGAGGAGTTAGCCAGGAAGTTCGGGATGGCGGAGTGGCGAGGAGGTTTGTGCAGAATCGGAGAGGCTCGAAGAGCTGAGCTCCGCCAGGACATGTGCATCAGTGATGACCCTCGGCTTCGTCCTCCGCTTCGTGTTCGGTTACCCTGTTGGGAGGTTCATCCAGGACTCTGCAGAATTGATGACGCTCCCCATTTTCAAGTTGCAATGGCCCTGGCCAGAAAGATGTTGTCTATCTTGCATGCTGGTGTTGACATGGGTTGTTTCGTTGGCTTTACTTCTTGCGCCTACCATTCAGAACCTTATTGTTTAGGTCTTCGTCGATTTCGTTTGCCGCCCCTGCTGGTGTTCGCGAAGTGCGTCTTCTCCACCGATGCCGACGATGAATTGTTCGACGATGACGTCTACATCGACTTGCGAACGCATCGCGGAGAATTACAGTTCGAGACGAGCTACAGCATCGCTCGGCCGGGCAGGGTCAGGGTGCATGTTAGTGCCGTTGATGTTGCATCTTAGGTTTTGTTTTTACCTTTGCATGTTAGTGCCGTTGATGTTGCATGTTAGTGCCGTTGATGTTAGTGCCGTTGATGTTAGTTCTCGGGGCTATTCAGCATGTCAGTCAGCAGGCCGACGCTCGATGTCATGACTGATTCGATGCCATCCCTCAGCTCACCCCATTCCTCCCGCGTTTAATCCAGTCCCTCTGCGTGCCCGACAATGACGTCTTGTCACGCCCGACTCGCGCCTCCTCTCACCTTGCCGCCCCGTCGGGATTTCTCGCGAGCGCCCCGATTCCTTGCGACAGCTCGAATGAATGGCTGCCGGACTGGCTTGGGGAGGGCAAGCGCAAAGGGAACGCAGGGGGGGGGAAGGGGGAGCGTAGGGGAGCGCAGGGGAGCGTAGGGGAGCGAGCGGGGAACGTAGCATGGGGAGGTCCTTGGCTATCGCCGCGGCTACGGCGTCTGATGCGAAGGTTGAGATGGTCGTGTTTTCCGTAGAGGATTTGGATGATACTCTTACTCGCGTTCGGGTTGTTGGCCGTGATTTTCGCAGATTGGACGCCGCCGAAGGCGGCCGGAGGGGTAGCCGCGACTTAAGTCTCAAGTATCTTGATATCCCCTCCCCTTCCTTGGGCCCTTGGTTAACATCCTGCTCTCTCTCTCTCTCTCTCTCTCTCTCTCTCTCTCTCTCTCTCTCCCTCTTTATCTTTCCCTCTCCCTCTCTCTCTCTCTCGCTTTCTCTTCCACTCTATCTCCGCCACCCTCGCTCCACCCGCAGCCTCTCTCTCTCTCTCTCCCTCTCTCTCTCTCTCTCTCTCTCTCTCTCTCTCTCCTCTCTCTCTCTCTCTCTCTCTCTCTCTCTCTCTCTCTCTCTCTCTCTCTCTCTCTCTCTCTCTCTCTCTCTCTCTCTCTCTCTCTCTCTCTCTCTCTCTCTCTCTCTCTCCTCCTTTTCGGGCTGCTTTGACTTGTTGCCACCCCCCCTCCTCTCAGGCGGCGACGCCGGGCCGCCGGGCGCCGGCGGCGGCGGCGGCGGCGCTGGGCCGCCGGGCGCTGGCGGCGGCGCTGGGCCGCCGGGCGCTGGCGGCGGCGACGGCGCCGCGCAGCCAGACCCGTTGGACGTGCTCAACGCCGCGGAGGCACCACGGCGCACTTCTTTTCTTGGAGGACTCGGAGGACGAGGAGGAGGCCGACGACGAGGAGGGGGGGGGAGACGGCGAGGAGGGGGAGGAGGGCGATCTCCGATTTGCTATCAGTTTTGCTCGTCCGCGAGGCTGCCTTGGCGCCTGGGCCTGGCCGGGGTGCTGGCGGACCTGCAGCTGGCGGCCCTGGTGGCGCTGGCGTCGGCGGCGGAGCCGAGGCGGGCCATGATCCTGACTGGGAGAACGGCTCCGAGGGCGACGGCGGGATGATCATCGTGGAGGAGCAGCTGGACGTCGAGTTCGGCGTCGACGTCGAGGACCCCCGTCGCAGCCAGCGCCGCGCCCTCCTGTCTTTCTCGACATCTCCTCCCCCAGTCCTCCCTCCGCATCCTTCTTCTCCTCCTCCCCCTTCCCCCTCCCCATCCTTCTCCTCCTCGTCCGCCTCTTCCTCAGCCTTTCGTTCCTTGTCGCCCTTGCCCTTTTCCTTTTTGTCTTTCTCCCCCTCCTTCTTCATCTCCGCCCCGTCATCCTCCTCCTCCTCCTCGTATCTTCCTCCTCCTCCTCCTCCTGTTTGGCTTCCTCCTCCTCCTCATCCTCTTCCCCCCGCATCTCGGCATCGCCCCAGGAGGTGCCGCGGCCGCCGCCGCCGCCGCCGCCGGCGCCCCCGCCCGCGGCGCCGGCGGAGCTTCCGGAGGGGCTTCCGGAGGAGGCGCCCGCGCTGCCACCAGCGCTGCCCGCAGGGAGGCTGCGGCGGGTGGGCCCCGACGGGTATCCGAGATTGATCGCCCCCCAGGGTTACATTCGCCTCTCGGATAATGCCGATGGGTCTAAGGACATGCGAGCTGTTTGCGAGTTGTGCGGAGCCACACTTAGCAGAACTTGTCGCCCTCCCCCAGAGCGGGCAAGGCGCGGCACGAAGACTTATGGCCAGGGGCGCCCTTTAGGTAAATTGTGGGCGTGGCTGAAACACGGCGCGTCACTTGCGGCCACCCACGCGGCCGATGAGCACAAGTCTTTCGTTCCTGATTTTGCCGCTCGGGAACTGGCCAGGGTTGAAGCATCGGCCTCGCCCGAGTCTCACGATTGGACGTCGGCAGAGCGCGACGCCAATGATGGAGACGCGCCTCCGCACATGGAGCCGCGATTGATAATGTAACAGCGGTGCCGTCGGGACTCGGCCTTGCCGCGGTAGTCGGTACAAAAGGTCACGTGACGGTGCCTTCGGGGCTCGGGATCCCTCTTCCACGAAGAACCCTTCCGCACTCCCCCTTTTCCCGCTCCCCTCCCTCCCCTCTACCCCGTGATATCCCGCTCCCCGCTCCCCCTCCTCGTGCCCCGCTCCCTCTCCCCCTCTTCTCGCCTCCCTCCTCTCTTCTCTCCTCTGCCTCACCTCTCTCCTTTGCCTCGCCTCGCCTCGCCTCTGCTCGCCCCGCTGGCCGAATGGCCCATGCTCGACGCCCGAAGCCATTCCGCGGTTGGTGGGCCCTGGCGGGCCCAAACTTCATTCGCCCTCGGCCCCCCCCCCGAATTGTGGCAGTTTGGCCACGACGTAATGCCTCAGGATGTTGTTTTCCGAGGGTCGCGCCCACCTGGCCACGACGTAATGCCTCAGGATTGTGCCCTCCCAGGGTCGGTCCAGCTTTCGAGACGTTCCGTTTCGGCCCTGCGCGTGCGCCCTCGATCGTGCGTGGCCCGCTGTCAGCTCTGGGGCCCGCCGCCTCCTGGACTCCTGGTCGTCGCTCGTTGTTCTGGTCCGGCTCAAGTCGCGATCCCAGGAGCCCAGAGTGCCCTCGCGGACCCGCCTCGGAGCAGTCGCGATGTCAGCTGATAGTGCTGGCTCGGCGCCGGGCCTCGAGCCTTCGCCCGCGCAGAAGAGGCCCCGTCTTCGTCGCCCAGCCTCAGCGACTCATCTTGACGTTCCTGAAATTGCCGGGCCAGCTTCCGATTTGCAGGATGACGTTTGGGGCGCAAACAGCAGTCGCCCACACGCCAATTCCGCATCCCACGAAGGCCACAGCCGGCAAAGACCCGCGGATGCTCACTAGCGCCATTGGGGGAGACCGCGGATTTCTTATCGAACCAGCTCGGCCCAGCAACCGGCAGCCACCACGGTATGTTTGGTTTTTGGGGGCTCTGTCTTGGGGCTCCGTCATTCCGTCGCCCCGACCCCGCCAGGATGCGTCTGGTGTCGGCAACAAGTCCATCGGGTTTTGTTCCCGTGCCCATTCGAGGGCGCGGAAACACTTTTGGCATCGGGCGGGGGCGGGCGGGCAGGTGTGATGTCGTCGGCGTGCCAGGTTTTTCGGCGCCCTCGAATGCGGGCCGGCCCCCCCCCCGACAACGCTACCAGACGCGAGTGCCTTGCGCCTGGGTTGCTTGCACGGCCCACGTCCTAAGTTCCGTTGTCAACGACTGCTCCACGCGCGCTTCTTGCGCTGAGCCAGTATCAGGCAGCCTGGGCCCATGGCGCTCGCGTCTCTGCCCCCTCGCCCCATGCCTGAGACAGGTCACCTGCGGCTGGGGCGGCCGCGACGCGACCGCCGCCGAAGGCCAAGGCGAAGGCGGGCAGCGGCGATTGCCGTCTGTCTGTTTTCGATCGTTTCCGCTCGTTTTCCATCGCGCGCATCGTCGACCTTTCTGGGAGTCGGCACTCGCTCGATCGGCGCGATCTCTGTCTCTGACGCCCTCCTACTCTTTGTCGCCCCCCCCCGCTTCTATTCTCCCGCGGCATCCCAGCTCCCCCCTGGTAGTTCAGTTCCGATGTCATTTGTTATCCCTCGGCCCTCGGCCCCCTCTCATCTGGCCTCGCCCCGCTTCTGCCTGTCCTCCCCGCGAGGCGGTCGTCGGGAAGCCCGCGGCGTCGCCGCTCGGCGCCGCTCGCTCTCGCGGCGGCGGGCGCGCGGGCCGCGGCAGGGGCCGGGGCCGGGGCGCTGAGCGCAAGGGCCAGCAGAAGCAGGAGAAGAGCGGGGGCGCCGTTGATGAGGTCGACGCCGAGGACCAGCGGGGCCGTGATGACAAGGCGATTGGGCGCGGCGTCTGAATGGGGGGAGGGGAGGGGAGGGGATTGAGGCGGGAGGGAGGGAGGAGGAAGGAGGAACGTAATTGACGTTTGGGAGTACGAGGAGATGCCCATGCATTTTTGGGGGGAACACAGAGAGGAGATTGAGGATTTGGGCCCCATCACCGAGCCGCCGTTGGGCGCCTTGATGAATCCTCTGGGCAATCTGTTCTGTCACATGGGCCTTGAGCAGGAGTCTCATTCACCCCCCCCCTCCGAGGAGGGGATGAGGGGGAGGGGGGGAAGCAGGAGGCGGAACCGATGGGGGGGGAGGGGCTCGCGACCCCCCCGCCAGGGAGCAGAGACCTGCCTGGCGCGGAAGAGGCCCGCCGCCGCCCCCCAGAACAACGACTCGGGCGCGGACGTGCTGGACCAGATCCAGGGCAAACAACCGTTCTCATTGTCGCTCTGGGCGGGGGTATCGGGAAGGATAAAAGAGGGGCGCCGCCCTTCTCAACGGACCCCCCATCCATAGGCCTTCGGCCCTTCACGTCCAGAGCCCGCGATCCGTGTGAGGGGTGCGCGGCATAGGGCGGGATCAAGGGCACCCGAGGGCCAGGGTGCCCCGCGCGCCTCGGAGCCCCCGCGGGCGGGCCCGGGGCCTCCCAGCGCACAAACGTCTCACGGCGTCGCCGAGTCCAGGAGGAGGAGGAGGAGGAGCAGGAGGAGGAGGAGGAGGAGGAGGCCACTCCTCTTCCCCCTCCTCCTCCGCCGCAGCCTCCTCCGCCTCCTCCTCCTCCTCCTCCTCCTCTTCCTCATCCCCCTCTCAGTCGGATAACGGCATCGAGAAGCTCCACAAATGACCGCGATCTTTCTTCTCGTAGGATAGGGTACATCCCGCGTTGCCATGCACCGAGTAAGAATAGAGCCACCTTTTCACTATTCCAGTTGGCCTTCCCCAACTAAGCCTTAAGCTCGGTCTTGGAGTTAACTTCGGAATGAGAGTTGCCGAACCAATGCGGCTCTCCCCCCCCGATCCTGGCCGCTGTCACGTCATCCATTCATCGCGCCCAGGGGGGTCCAATGAAGGGGGGGGGCTCCTTAGTTATCGACTCCCCTGCCCCCCTGCCGCCGCCCGAGTGGGCGTCGACGGCCAGGTATGATCGCCTTGGGTTGGGGCCCGCGCGCGCGGGGCGATTCCGCCCCCGCCCCCGACTGGGGGGGGGAGTGAATCGATAGTTGGCGGGCCCTCCCCCTCCGAATGGATCCCCCGCCCATGGGACTTCGGCCCTGCACGTCGAGTCCAGACCAGACTCCGCGATCCGCGTGACGGGCGCGTTGGAATGGGCGAGGCCAGTGGGCCCCAAGGGCCTGGGCGCCCCGCGTGCCTCGGGGTTTTCTTGGGCCCTGGGCCTCTCAGGGCCCAAAGGTCTCGCGGCATCGTCGAGCCGCCGACTCCAGGAGGAGAGGGGGGGGGCGGCGGGGGGGGAGGGAGGAGGAGAAGGAGTAGGACGTAGGACGAAGTGAGGAGTAGGACGCAGTGAGGAGTAGGGCGAGCGCGGTCAGTTTCGCAACTCTGACTGGCGGGAGCAGGAGGGAGTGGAAGGAGGAGGAGGATGAGAAGGAGGAGGGGGAAGAGGAAAGCGAGGAGGAGCAGGAAGAGGAGGATGGAGAAGCCAGGCGCGCCAGGTTGCGGATCTTGTGAACCAGCAGTGCGTTCCCCGCGCCTTCGGGGCCACTCGTTGCTCCCTTATTCCTCTCTCTTGCCCCGCCTTGCCCCTCCTTGCTCCCTTGGCCCCCCCCTGGCCCCTCCTTGCCCCCCCGCCACCCCCCCTATGCCCCCCCCTGGCCCCCTCCTACCCCCCCCCTCTGCCCCCCCCCATTCCCGGGAGTTTCCGGGAGTTTCCGGGAGTTCCCTTGGGGGTACCTTAAGGCTTATAGTAGGATTCCTTATGTATGAGTGGAGCATCCCGGGAGTTTCCGGGAGTTTCCGGGAGTTTGTAGGGTCCGGGGGGAGGGGCCGGGCGGGGGGGGCCAGGGGGGGGCAAGGGGGCATGGGGCAGGGGGCAGGGGGCCAGAGGGGGGGGGCTTGGGGGCACCAGGAGAGGACAAAGGGGGTCCAGGGCGAGGGGCACGAGGCTGGATGGGGGTCCCGAGGGTTTCTGGGTGGTTCGCGGGGCCCAGAGGGCCCTTCGGAGTTTCCTTGCGGGAACTAAGCCGAAACGTGTTTGCCCGCGACGCTTTTTCAAATTTCCCGAAACGTTTTTATTCAGGATGGGGGCGGAGAGAGAGAACAGCAGCGGCGAAGCCAGCCCAGGTGAAACCGATCCCGAGGAGGCCGACTCCGCGACGGCTGGCCCGGGAGATCTCCACGGACAGCGGCAGGTGCAAGTTGGGCACCTGCGCCGAGGTCGCCAGACAGATGTACCACTTGCTCGCCCCCGCGGGCCAAGCGAGGCTCATCGTGAATTGCTACTCGTCCTCCTATGCGACAGGCTCGCCGTGCAGCGGCACCGACATCTGCTTGGACGTCGCCCGAGCGGTCGTCGGCGACATCGGGGGCGGCTGCGTGCAGCACACGTTCAGCTGCGAGAACAATCAGGCCAAACAAAGGTGGGAGGAGAGATAAGCATGATGGGGATCGCCTTCCTCCTTCCATGCTCCTCCCTTCCTCCTTTCCTCATCCCGCCCTCCTCCCGTCCTCATGCCTTCCCACCCCCTTCCTCGCTGCGGAGGGAGAGTGGGGGAGCTCGTTCGAGAGTGAGGGCGCAGTAAGATGAGATGAGATGGCTTAAAGCCATCTCATTGGTGAATGTCGACCCCTAAGGCTTGAAGCCTTGGCTTCGAACTTCAAGCCTTAGGGATCGACATTGGCTCTCGGCCATTGGCTTGAAGCCATTGGCTCTCGTCTCATCTCATCTTATCAGCTTGAAGCCATTGGCCTTCCCTAAGGTGGATAATGTCGATGGTGAAGCCCCCGCCGAAGATCCTTTTCGCCGATGTGACCGAATTCCAGAGCGGACCCAGGGCTTTGGATGTCGTGTCAGGCGTGTGCAAGACGCCCCCCCCCACGGATATCATATATTTTGGTTTCGTGTGCAAAAGCATGTCGCACCTAAACATAGATTGCTTATTGTCAGCGGGCTGCCTCGCCGGCGGCTCCCTCAAGTCGGGCGAGTCCCTCAGGGGCGGCTTGGGATACGTGAAGAGAGCCAGGCCGCGTCTGATCTACCTCGAGAACGTGACGGCCATCACCGACGTCATCGACGCTCAGACGAGCACCAGCAACGCTGACGACCTCGAGAAGATCCTCAATGAGTTGGGGTACGTCCTCGCTTCCGCTGTATACGATTCGAGATGCCACGGATCGCCGCAGAGGCGAACGCGGTGGTGGGGAGTGGCGTACAGGGCCTCCCACGCCGCACTGACGCCGGAGGATCTTGAGCGCTACGCCCCTGAGAAGGAGAAGATGCTGCACACGTTGAGGAGGATCGAGATGGAGCAGGCGAAATTGGACGATCTGCTGCTGCCCGAGGACTGCGGTGCCTTCAGAAGGTTTCAGATTCCTTGGAATTTAGGGTCACAGCCTGAGGGTGGGGGGAGTTTGGACATTCAGATCTTGGGGGTCGGCGTTGCTTCCTGGATGATGGGTTGTCTTCTCTGGCGCACTTCGGATGCTGGTGTCTGGGCGGGCGTTTTCGGAATCCGCCGTGCTTGGCGTCGTGCCGCGCATTGCGGCGCCCTAGGACTGCTGCGACATGGAGAAGTGGATGGATGACCCCTACTCCTCGGACGACCTGCCCCACGAGGCGCTGGACAGCGACGATATTGAAGATGAGTCACCAGTGCGCTTGCCTCTCGCCGACGACAAGGAGACGAAGTCTACGCCATGGCCGGAGCTCCACGCGGCCATCTTCCGCGAGAATGGGTTTCGGTATCCTCCTATCCTCTCGCTCCACTACAATGCCAATGAGGTGAACCGGCTGAAGATGCTGCCGCCTCGCTGTCGCGAGGTGGTCTTGTTCTACGACCTCAAGATGGGCAGGATCTCGCCGTCTTCGCAGCGCGAGGTTGTCATTGACATTGCGCAGTCGCTCAACAGGATCCCGATCTGCGAGGGCGGGGTCCCATGCTTGACGCCCAAAGCCCTTCCGTGGTTGGGCCCAAACTTCGCTCGCCCTCGCCCCCCCCCCGAATGTGGCCGTTTGGCCGCGACGTAACTAATGCCTCAGGATTTTGTCATCCCAGGGTCGCGCCCACCTGGCCACGACGCAATGCCTCAGGACTCCTGGACTCAGGACTCTGTCCTCCCAGGATCGCGCCCACTTGGCTAGGGCGTAGGAGGAGGAGTGGAGGGGGAGGAGGAGGGGGAGGAGGAGGAGGAGGAGGAGGAGGAGGAGGGGGAGGAGGAGGAGGAGGAGCAGGAGGATGGGGGATGATGATGACGATGATGATGATGATGATGAGGAAGAGGAGGAGGAGGAGGAGGAGGAGGAGGAGAGGAGGGGGAGGAGGAGGGAGAGGAGGAGGAGGGGGAGGGGGGCCCCTCGCACGGTCCTTTTGGCCCCCCTCCGCAGGGGGGTGACATCGAGCGCGCTCGATGTCCACGCCGAAATAATCCCCCCAAGATGAGAGGAGAGGGGGGGGGACCGTGGAGAGGGCCCGAGGGGCAAGGGGGGGGGGCGAGAGAAGCGGGAGCTCACCTCCACAGGTTGCGTCGCAGGTTCCGCGTCTTGCAGCCCAGCGAGGCGCTCCGGGCCCAGGGGCTGCCGATGTTTTCTTTCGAGGAGTTGTGGAATTTTTCCCGCAAGGACATTCGCTGCCTCGCTGGCAATGCGTTCAATGCGCACACGGCTACAGCCTTCACCATCTCGTCCATGGCCGTCTTCAAGCTCAAGGATGACGAGTACCACGAGGAGCATGAGCGGAAGATCATTGATATCTTCACGGCGAAGCCGAGCAAGGTGCAGGAGGCCATCGCCGCGTACATGCAGAGCGTGTATTAGCTGCGACATCTGGGACATCATAGGGAGGTTGCACCGTTCGAAAGGCCGGGATGGCTTCGCTCGCACTCCGAGCTTTGCATATTCAAGTGCTGTCTTTTGGGCCGCCCGGGCAAGCCTGGCAGCCTGGGCCATCAGCGTTGGCGGCCCCGAGGCGGTCGGCCGTCGTCGGTCTTAGCAGTAGCAGTGCGTTGATGCCAACTCTAGCAGGGGGCGATCCAGGGAATCCAGGGGCCACAGCGGGGGGTGGGGGCCATGCAGCACATAGAAGATAGGTGCCCGATTGCATTGGGCATCCACCAGTGGCCGATGGCACCAGCGTTAGGTTTCTCGACTTGTTTTTTGCCGCGCGGGCGCACGGCGTCGGACGTGTTCCGCAGCTCGGCCGCCAGAGGACGGGCATGCTGGGAGTCTGTGCCCGACCGATGTCACGTGAGGAGTGAATCAATTTGTGTTCATTTTTTCACCCTGTCGTCCGTCAGCTTTGGCCAGTCCTTCTGCCCCTTCCGCGCTCTGCCCTCCAATGCCCTCTTGGGGCCTGGGACCTGGGACCTCAGCCCTCCTATGCCCTGGGGCTTGGGACCTCAGCCCTCCTATGCTCTTCTGGGCCCTCCTATGCCCTCGTGACCTCTGAGCTTCAGCTCGCAAGACCTCTGACCTCAGCCTTCCTGGAAGCCTTCTAAGACGTCTGGGCGCTAGCCAGTCAATTTCGAACGAAGTCTAGCCTCTTGTGTGTAGCCATTGGGGCGCAGTTACTTCGGGCCCTGAGCAGCTCTCGCCAGCCCCCCAGATCGATTGTCGCCCCCCCCCGCCCCTGACTCAGCAAGCTTGCGTCTTGCTTTCGCCAGAGCCTCGCGCTCCATGGCGGACTTGCTGGACGCCGTTAGCGAGTGCCCCGAGTTTGTCGCGGACCTGGCCGTCGACCTGGGGCACGATGCGGGCCCCGCAACCCAGGTGCCCCGTGGTCCTGGCTTGATTGGCGCCCGAGCTTTGGATTCCGAGCCCGCGTGACACGTTCTGCCCCCATCACCTCTCCCCGCCCCCCCTCCCCCCAGGAAGCCTCGAGGGCTGCGGGTTTCGGAGCCTGGCGGCTGATCAGGTCGGTGGCAGCGCGGCCCGCCAGGGTCCTGCCAAGCGTCAGAGAATGGTTGAGGGGGTTCATGCGGGCGCCATGCTCGGGATGGCAGCGGTGGTGACAGCTGCGACCGCCACCGCGTCGTGGACCGGCAAGTCCGAGGGGGTCAAGGCATGCGGCATCGGGGTCGTCGGGGTGCCCCTCGCGCAGGCCAAGGATGTCATGGGCCCGTTGTACGCCAAGCTCATGTCGAAGGAGTGCGACCTCTGCCGCGTGACGCAGGGGACGCCAGACCCTATATATCCTGATCGTACCAGGTGGCATCGGATTGAAGTCCTCAATGCTCATTCCCCTCTCAGGAAGATGATGGCGATGGGATCGACATGGGAAGGATGGGGATGTGAGGATGAGGACAGGGAGGGTGAGGAGGAGTGGGACCGATGATGAGAGGAAGGAGAGGTGGACGAGGACATGCGGACGAAGGAGGCGGGATCTGACCACTTTGTTGATTATAGTAACCCCGTAGCCCCGAGATCTTGGAATAAACCGAACTTCGAGGGCCGGTGCTGCGCCTACTGCGGTGCTGGCAGGGCAAAGCTTCACCCTGGCGAGACGATGGCTTCTTTAAAGGTAAAGCTGGCTAGCGATGGCCACGTTGCGAAGGAGTTCTCTGACTATACCGATGCCCTGACTGGACACTACAAGAGCGGTAATGCTACCAGTCACACTTTCACTGGGCCGAGCGAGAGGATCGTCAAGGAGCAGACGAATTCCTTCAAAGCAGGTGTTAAAGGCGTGTACAAATTACTGAGCAGCTACGCGTTCGGAGATCCAGCGACAAATGGTTTGGGCCATACGCAGACACGGATCAAATGGAAGGACGGCGTCGTCAGGCCCCGGCGTGCTACACAATATCACTGTTAATCCATTAACCATCAACCCCATCGTCCTCGAAACGCCACCGTCGAGCTAGCGGCCGCGAGCAGTTATTCGGCTGGCTGGGCATGCCTTAAAATTTAAGGCATGCCCAGCCAGCCGAATAACTGCTCGCTTAAATTACCAAGTCGTTGAAATTAGGGACCAATTGGGGAGGCCCTCGCTCGGGGGCATGTCTCCTGGACGTTTCGTATGCGAACAATCGGCCTGGAGGGGCTCGCAGTCGTCTAGGCTGGCTCCCGATAATCTGGTGTCTTTGTATTTCTCGGGGGGCTCCTGAATCGTTTCTCGGTTTCCGAGCGCTTCTCGTTGCCTCCAGGGACGTCGTCCTCGTCCCGACCACGGCGGACGACGAGATGGAGGCCGAGTTCGCCCAGACCCAGACCTTGAAGCACGAGGAGACGTTGCACGATGGGACGCTCGTTGAGCAGGGCCGGGTGCGGAGCATCTTCAAGGAGATGCAGAGCGCCCACGGCCAGAACAAGATCGTCGGCAAGGCCATGGAACAAGCAGTGTCTGCGCCGTCCCCGCCAAGCAAGTCAGAGGGCTGTGCTGCCGGGCCAGAGTGGACTTCGTCGAAGAAGGCTGCTGAGGAGGACGAGGACGAGGATGACGAGGAGGATGAGGGGGCGCTCGACCTGCTCAGCATGCTTGCTGGCGAGGGCGACGAGCCGACGCTCAAGAGGAGCAGGACCGCGGCGGCCAGTGCTTCTACTGGCGGGACCTCTGCAGCGCCAGCGACCGCAGGGGCGAAGGCTAAGGCGAAAGCCAAGGCCAAGGCCGCTGGCAACGCGCCGCCGCCGCTGATGAAGGGGTCCACGGGCGGCGGCGGAGGCCGCAAGGCGCCAGCGGCGGCTGCCGCTGGCGAAGTCACGGACCGCGTTGCCAAGCAGCAGCTCGATAAGCTCGAAACGCTCAATAAGGATTTCTGCTCTCATCAGAGGGGCTCCGTGCTGGGCCTCGACAAGAAACACTTCAAGACGGTCAAGAATTTGGTGGACAGCTTGACGGGTAAGATCAGGGTGCTCGATAAACGTTCCCAGGGAGAAGCGGCGAAAGCTCTCAGGGTATCTGATGGCCAAGTGAGGCTCACTAAGGCGTTCAAGACGTGGGCCAGGAAGGGCACCACTGGTGAGTTCCTGGACGAACTCGCAGCCGTCGAGGGAATTGCCGCGCAGGAGCCTGCCGTGGACCTCGGTTTGCCGGACTGTATGGATCAGGCCATCCGGGAGATGAAGTTCTCTTGGGACATCGTGGCCGACTTGCTGAACGGGGGTGACGACGTCGAGGCGAGGATGCTTGCGCGCTTCAAGCTGATCTCCAGGGCGGAGTGCCGGCACCTCTGCACCACGGACGAGCTGGTCGTTTGGCAGAAGGAGCCATTGCGAACTCGGGCGATTTAGGCCTCCCCCCCACCATCACCATTCATCTGGAGTCATGTATGCACTTCCCCGCTCCTCCACCACTTCCGCTGTCTCCTGCTTTTCTTCAGTCTGTATCGTTCTCTATCCTCACTACTCCCTTGATCCTCCCCATTCTCATCCATCGCCTCCCCTATCCCTCTCCACTTCCTCTTCTACGTCCCCATCCTGTTAGGTATCCTGCTCGCTCCTCCTCGTCTCCGTCGTCATGTCCTCGCGCCCTCTGCCCGCAGGATCGGGTCAACGACGCCTTGATTGAGCTCGTGACGCTGACTGGGGACAAGATCCCGAAGGACAAGCAGCGCCATCTGAAGATGATCAGCGATTTCCTGTCTCCGATCCATTTCCCGGAAGCCGTGCCCTCCCCGGGCGTCGAGCTCGACGAGGAGTTGACGAAGGAGCTGCAGGTCTTGAAGGCCATGTTCGACGTGGACAAGTACAACCTGCCCGGACAGCTCGACAGGGTCACAGACCTCGAGCAACAGATCAAACGCGGCTCGTCGGAGACGTTCAAGATTTTCTCGGCGACCGGCCATGGGGACAAGCTGAGGAAGAACGCGCGGTCCATCTTGGCCGACTACGATCAGAAGATCAAAGCTGTGGAGAGGGTGGTCGCCAAACTCTCAGCAGAGCCCACCCTCCAGCACCTCGTGGAGCTGGACGATGAGTTTTCCAAGTTCCAGTTTGCGAACGAGGCTGCGGGGCGAGTGAGAGGAGGAGAGGCCGACGGTAGTAGGGCGATGACGATAGCGGCGAGGAGGAAGAGGAGGAGGACGAGGAGGAGGAGGAAGTGGAGGGTGGAGGTGGAGGTGGAGGTGGAGGGGGGACTGAGTGGCATGCCAGGGTCACGGTGCTAGGATGACGGAGGATCGCAAAGGTGGATGAGGAAGTGGCGGTGCGATCCCCCCAGCCCGCAGGTTGCCCCGCACGTTGACAAGTTCGAAGCAATGTACGAAACGGTCGTCAAGAAGTCGTTGCTCGCCCTCGGCGAGGTCTTGCAGTTTTATTCCACGGGCCCCAGCGACGTCGACGACGAGCCGAACATCGTTGCTATGAAGGCCAAGTACTCCGAAGAGTTCGAACAAGTTATTGTGACGTTTCAGGGTGGGTTGAATTATTTGGATCCCAACTCGCATGCGAAGCCAGGTGCGTCGCTCTTGGCAAACAAGATCGTGTATGACTTGGCCGTCTGTCTCCTCGATGGGCCGGTAGAAGTAATCGACCCGACCTACCTGAAGGAGGACATAGGATCTCTGGAGGAGCTAGCTGAGATGATAGAAAAAATCCAGATGTGTGTCAAGAAGCATGGAGAGTTGGTCGAGCGCAAGGGCGCCCCGATGGCCATGCTGAAGCTGCTCTGCGAGAGGGGCAGTGGTGTGCTCTCCAATCACGCGGATCAGAATGTGACCCCCAAGATGAACGTTCTCGAGCTCACTTTCAAGGCCGACTCAGTGTATTGGGAGGCATCCGATGGCATCCGTCCTCGTCCTCGTCGTTCTCGTCGTCTTCGTCGCCCTTGTGACAAGGGCGACGAGGACGACGAGAACGACGACGACGACGAGGACGACAGGGGCCTTGTCGTCCTCGTCGTCGTCGTCGTCGCCCTCGTCATCGTCGCTTCAGCGCTTCGCGCACTTCGAGCCCCAATTTGATCTTCTAGTTGGCGCGAAGATGATTGCCCATGCGGCGCGAATATGATAGTTGTTTTTTTGTTTTGTTTTGGGGGTTCCCCGCGCTTGTCGAATGCCACCCTGGCCAAGGCATTAGCAGGTGCCCCAGTTCAGTCGGGGTCGCAGGGCGCTGCGATCTTCTTGCTGCGTGGTAACCAAGACGACGATGCAGTAGACCAAGTGGCCTCGATCTGGCAGAGCGTGAAGGGCGACTTCGGGGCCAACCAGGTTAAGATGGAGGAGGTGTCCGCTATCTTCGCTGCGATTGGCAACCCCGATGCTGCTCTGTCCCTCCGCATGCGGTGGGCGCTGGTCCGCATCAGGTTTTCCTACGCCTCCCTCGCCATTAGTATGCGAGGTATCACTGCCAAGCCTTTCAATGTGAACGCGGAGTCGGTGCTCGAGACTTGGACTGCGCTTATTGCCGACGTGAGCTGCGTGAGCACTGTCAACTTGTCGGAGGGCGCGCAGGCTGCTTGCTCGCGGGAGGCGGCCGAGGCCCTCGGCTCTCGAGATCCACAGCCGCCCCACTTCCATTCGAACGGAGCGTTTTGATCATCCAGTTGGCACCCTGAAGGTGGAGCGCCCCCCAGCTTCTTTGGGAAGCTCGATGGCTCTCCATTCTCAGGGTGCTTACTGGATGATCAAAGCGCTCCGTTCGAGTGGAAGTGGGGCGGTTGCGGTTCTCGCGAAGGTTTTGAAATTGCCTTTCGTGTCGCACGGCAGGATGATGATCGAGCTCGACGCGGCCGTGCAGCACAGCAAGTCGCTGCTCGAGGCCGTGTCCACGAAGATGAGCACCACGCTCGCGGCCGAGGCGGAGTCGCTGGAGCACCTGATACCCGACTATGTCCCCTTCTGCGTGGACACCTTCAACACCGACAAGGTGAAGGAGGAGCTGCTGTCCAAGACTTGGGATTCTTTCGCATCCGCCTGGGTGGCCTTGTCGAAAGCGTTCACCGTGGCGAAGAGCTTCGAGAGCCCGATGATCGGCGAAGACGCGAAGTTCGAAGTCAAGCATGCTGCGGTGTGCACGGCTGGGGGGCATCGTAAATTGATCGGCGGCAGCGCACCCTCCCCCGGGGGCCTTCTCGCGGCCCCGTGCTCCCGCCGTTGAACCATGCCGCAAGCGGGCATAGTTCGACGGGTCAGCCCGATCATGACAATCGGGCCTCAATGTGGATTTTAGGGGGTCCCTGGGGGCGTGGGGTGTCCGACGCCGATCTACGGGATATCCCCAGACAGGCTGTCCAGAAGACGCTGAACCAGGGTCGCGCTTTCATCTCAGTCGCGTCGACGGTAAAGTGCATCCTGATCACTCTCCCGGAGTCGCTGAAGAGCCAGCGTGAGGGGATCTTGGAGAGTCAGATCAAGAAGACCAAGAACACGGGGCTGCCCAAAAACTTGGGCGACTACCTCAACAGGGAGCTCGCGAAGATCAAGGCGGCGGCCGCGAAGGCCGCGGGGGCGCGGCCGCCGCCCCCGTGACAGGCGCCCGACTCTGTCTGGTCGACGGACCGGGCGTCTGCAGTGTCTGCAGCGGGGCACATCAGGTGCTGGAGTGCGTTACCGATTTTGTTTGAAGTTCGGGGTGGGGTGCTCGAATGCGTTTCTTAGGGTTCAGGACCCTCCCCCGATGCAGCTAGACTGTCCAATGCCATCGTGTGTAGTCGGTGGTCGGCAGTCTCTGTCTCGGATTCCGAGCTCGGTCGGGCGGCCCAGCCCCCAGCTTTTCGTCTCAGTGTTTGCTTTTGCGTTTAGCCGCGCGGCGCGGATCCTTGAGGGACAGGGCCGAGATCCTTCATCATTCAGCGACTCAGCGCCGATGCGATTTCAGCATAGGTTCGATTTCAGCGATTCAGCGTCGATACAGCTCGTGCCCGATTTGCCACGCCCGTGCCCCTCAAACCCGCTGCGAGGCGATCCGTCCCAGGATGGGGTGAACAGTTACGGCGTCGCACCAAGAATGATTTGGTCGACTTGGGGGCGGGGGGGAGTTGGCACCCTGGCGATTGCGATTTGCGTCTTGAGCCAGTTGTTTTTGCCCGCTTCCCCCCGAGCAGTGGAGCACTTTCACATTTTTGTTGTGGCTCGTTTCTGCCTGGAGACTCAATTGCCTGCTGCCTTCGGCGTGAAAAACGGATTATGGATTGCACCGTGTCTGTTCCTTTCTAGTTCTTGGTTGGAGCCGCCACCCTCGGAGACGATATTCGCCGTCGGGCCAGAGATATGATCACACAGGCGGCATGAGTAATGCCTTGTAGAAGTCTGGACATAACAGTTCGACTACACATCACAGTTTGAGTACAGATAACAGCTAGAGTACTAGAGTACACATCACAGTTCACAGTTTGAATACAAATAACGGTTTGAGTAGAATTCACACATCACAACAGTTCGAGTACACTCACAGTTAGAACACAGTGGGGCGGGGGACGGGTGATCAGGGGGAAGGGGGAGGGCCAGGAGGTCGGGGAAAAGATGGGGGGCCTCAGGAGCTGGAGATGCCGCGCGCCTTTTGTTTCCAATCAGCTTCTTGGTTTTCGGCGGGGTGTGCCCGGGGCCATGAGCGACCTTTTCACGGGGGAGGCTGTGGTGTGGCCATCATGGCTACAGACGCCCAACAATGCCTGTCGGTTGAGTTGGACGAAGGCCTTTTCTCACCTACCCTCTCTTCCTCCTTCTCCTTCTCCATCCTCCTTCTCCTCTTTCTCGTCGTCGCGTCGTCGTCGTCCTCCTCCTCCTCCCCCTGGTCGTCCTCCTCCTCCTCCTCCCTCCTCCTCCTCCTCCTGCGATGTCCCCGTGTCGATCTGGGCTTTGGAAGCGTCCCCGAGGGCGCGCGTGCGACGGCATTCTCAGCGCGCGCGTTAGCGAACGCGTGCCGCAAGTGGCGGCGCCTACGTGCTAATAGCTATGTTCTTTCGTCGGGCCAATCGGGATTGAATGATTGAGCGCGCGCGTTGCCGTCGGGAACGCCGCCGCCCCCTCGCCCCTAGCTGCAGCCCGCCAGCCTCGGCCGCAGCTGGGGGGCGGCGGCCTCATATCGGCGGCGGGGGCATTCGATCATTCAGTCTTCAATCCACGAGGTGCGTTGGCGAGCTCACGTCCTGAGGGTTCCAGAGCACAGCGATAGCCCAGGCCGGTGGGACGAGGCGCTCCGCTTAATTAATGTGCCCCCTCAGCCACCGCCTCCGTCCGTCGCTGGCGCCTCATTCGGACGAAGAGCTCGCTGAGCTCGAAGCGATGATTGGATGAATATGCGGGTTGCGTCGGAGTTCATTCGAGGTCATGGGGCCCCCAGGCGTCCTGCGGACTTCTTCAGTGCGTCCTCAGAGCACCGAGTTTTGTTATCACACATGTATACATACGTATACATACACATGTGCATACTTGCGCATAAGTATATGTGTGCACAAAATCTATGCATAACTGTTTACGTTTACATATGGTGTTGCATCTTATCGTAAGATTACATACACGTATATAATCTTACAACTGCGTCCTGATTCCTCATGATCCCTCTGCCCTTACCCCCCTTCCCCTCCCCTACTCCTCACCCCTACCCCTACCCTTACCCCTCCCCCCCAACCCCTACCTCTACCCTTACCCCTACCCCCCTACCCTACCCCTTACACCCTACCCCTTACCCCATACCCCTTACCCCTACCCCTTACCCCCACCCCTTACCCCTACCCCTACCCTGCCCCCTACCCCTACCCCTGACCCCTACCCCCGAACCTTACCCTACCCCCTACCCCTACCCCCTTACCCTGACCCCCACCCTTACCCTAACCCCCTCCATTGATCCCTTCCCTGTCCCCTCTTTCCTTCCCCCTTCCCTGCGCCCTTCCCTGCGCCTTTCCCTGCGCCTCGTTCTCGGAATTTGCAGAGTGCAGCCCTTGCGGACTCATCAACTCCCCCACCTCCCTCCCCGCGTCCCCAGCGTCCCGGTGGGGGCTCCGCCCCGTGCCCCCTCCGCCCCGACAATTTTATTCCGCGTCGCGACGCACACCACCTCCCCCCCTCCCCCCCCGTCCCCAGCGCCCCAGTTGGACCCCCGCCCCGTGGCTCTCTGCCCCAAGCCCCGCCCAGTGCCCCCTCCGCCCCGACCATTTTATTCAGCGTCGCGACGCACACCACCTCCCACCCCCCCCTCCCCACCTGGGATTTGGGCCCCGTTGCTGGGCCCCGAGGGGCGATGTCTTGTCTCCTCTTCCCCCCTCCTCCTCCACCTCCTCCTCCTCCCCCTTCCTTTTTGTGCAAGAGCCATGGCACACGTGCCAGTTGTTTTCAGCCCCCGATGGCCCTCGCTGGGCCTCGGGACAGTCAAACCAGGACTCAGGATGAAACGATGGTCCCGGTGAAAGGGTCCAGACCTCTGGGACCCACGTTATGGAACAAAAAACGCGACGTCAGTTCCTGGAAGACTCAGAGGAGGAACAAACACCGACTCCGCTGCCCTTGCCTCGTTTTCGCTTTGTGGGGCCTCCTGGGAGGCCCTCGTTGCCACGGCTAGATTCGTCACGACATCCTGGTCAGAACGCGCCGTGTAAGAGGTTCGGGGAGTAGCACTATGGGTACCTCGTGGTTTTCCCAAGAAGTCGGGCTCGAATTGCAGTCCACGAGTTAGGGGTGCTGCTTGAGGTCGAATCCGGCTTAGAAACAGCGTGCAGTGCCCCTTGAAGTCGAATCCGACTTCGGCCTGGGTCGGGGGGAGTGCTGGCGTCACGAAACACAGCGCCGCGTCGGGGCAGAGGGTGCACGGCACCCGGCGGGACGGCGCGCGGCTGCGGATGTGGGGCTCATCGCGAATCCCACCAGCTCTTCGGGGCGTAGGTGGTCTAGGGCGTCCGCTGCTTTTTGATGAACACCCCCCTCGCCCATCCGACTGGCGACGAACCTAAAACGCGCAGCTGTCTCACGCCGTCACGGCACGACCCCGTCGTCCTTCCGACCTCCGGAGGGCCACGTGCTCTTTTTACACATGTTTGGCTTCCACCTTCGGAGGGCTGCCCCTCCGTCCTCCTCGTCTCCCTCCTCGAGCCTCCTCCGGCTCCTCCCACTCCTCCGTCCTCCATCCTCCATCCTCTACCTCTTCCTCCGTCCTGCTCCTCGTCTCCTCCGTCCACCCTTCATCTTCCTTCATCTTGTCCTCCTCGAGCGTCGTCATCTGTTGCACTGTTGCACTAAGGAGTCCCAAGCCCACTCTAGGAGCAGGAAAGGACAAAAAATATGGAGTGGGACAACTAAGGAAGCACCATGGAGAAGAAGGAAGGCCGAGAGGAGGGAGGAAGAGAGGGAAGGAAGAGAATGGTGCTTCCGAAGTCCCCAGGAGGGCTTGCCCGCGGCTCCCTCGCCATGGGCCTGCCCGAGCGCGGGCTGGCACCTCCCCCAGCCACAGGCCGAGGACCGCCTCCATGGGCGCCTCGTGGTCGGTCGAGCCTGCCTGAGCCGCCTCCCTGGGCGGAACTCCCCTGGCCCCGAATCCGACATGTCGCTCCCTCCCCCCCGCACTTATCTGCACTCCCCCTCCCCACGAGAAATCAGCAGGCAATGGAAGGCATGCCTGGTCTTGCATTCTATCATGAGGGTGCTCAGGAGGCTGCTGCAGGGGAGGAAGAATGGGTGAGGAAAGGGAGAAATAAAGAACCCAATTGAAGCAGAGGTGATGGCAGGACAGGGCTGGTTGCCCTCGCACCTCTGCTCGAAAATGGTCTGCATTCTCCCTCAGCCCGTCCTCCCCTGTCCTCCCCCCGCCTCTCTGCACTCCCCTTCCCCACGAGAAAACAGCAGGCAGTGGAAGGCATGCCTGGTCTTGCATTCTATCATGAGGATGCTCAGGAGGCTGCTGCAGGGGAGGAGGAGGGAGAGGTCAGAGATTGGACTGTGGCGGCGAGCGCTCTGCACCCCGTCACGGGAGGTGCAGAATGGCTGTGGCCCTGAGCCCGCTCAACTTGGGACGCCCCGAAGACGCCTCGGGCAGGGCAGATATGTAGGATACTGCGCAAGACGCGGCAGCATCGTCGTAACGAGTGTCCCCCCCAAACCTTCCGCCCCCAACCACCCTCCAAAAGCCTACTCGTCCGGCTAGATGGGTGGAGGACTATGGTGGGGGAGAATGGGTGAGGAACGGGAGAGATAGAGAAACCAATTGAAGCAGAGGTGATGACAGGACAGGGCTGGTTGCCCTCGCACCTCTGCTCAAAAATGGTCTGCATTCTCCCTCAGTCCGTCCTCCCCTGATCTCCCCCCGTCTGCCCCCAATCTTCCAACGAGAGATGTGCACATGCAATCTGCTCAGAGATGGATGAGAGGGCAATGGGTGGTGAGCTATAGCAGGAAAAGGGCTGCTAATCACTATTGCTGCTGCAGTCCACACATAGATGAGGCCGATCTCTATAAAGCCTCCTTTGCTGCTTGATTCCGATGCCACACAACGGGCAGTAGCTCGTGACGGTGGGCAAACGAGCCATCGGAATCGGCGTTGCGCGAATACGAGAGAGGCGACATCTGGGACCAGCACGAGCGAGCATGAATCACAAGCCATGCACGACGACGGGAGCCCCTCGCCCTCCGTCGTCTGGGACGTCGATGTGCTGGAGGAATCGCCAGCATCAGGAAACGGCTGTACGTCGGCAGAGGCCCCACCACACTCCAGCTCGTCACTTGAGGCCAGCCCTCCAGCTGTCGCCACATCACAGCAATCGGCTCCGAGGGAAGCCGCCTCTTCCAGAGGTCCAGGGGCCGTGCTGTGAATGTCGTCTATGGACACGTCGTCGAACAGCGGCGTCTCCGGGGCGACAGCTGGACCGGTATCCACTTGCGGGCGGCTGCCAAGGCGCGGCCCGCTCTCGGCATGTCGAAGCTCAGCCGCCGTCGCCTCAAAGAGCGGGGAAGGGAGCTGAGCAGCATGCAGAGCCACGTTGCGGCGTGGGCTGTCCACGGGGCCCAGCGCTTCGCCCCGCACCAGCGCTAGGAGGTACGGCGCGATCACCGACAAGTGGTCGGCAATGTCTGGGTCCCCCACTGCGTCGAGCAGCACCTCGTAGCGGTTCTTCGAGAAGGCCACATCCCGCTTGAGCGCCTGCTGCCGCGCGTCCCCCGACCAGCGGGCCCAAGCATGGGCGGCCTTGCGGCGGTGCCGCCTGGCTGCACTCGCACCAGCCAACGCCGAACTGGCGGCCTCGCACACAGGGGCCGCCACCCGCGCCATTTCCATGCTCCGTGAGCCCAAAGCCCCGCTGCCCCAAGTCCCCAACGCCCGCCGCGTTGCCCCGAACGGACGACGGGTTGGGGTCGCAGGGTACGCCTGGGGACAAGGTCCAGGAGCAGGGGGCCTACGGAAAGGCATGAGCCAAAATGGCTACGGACTCGAGCGTCTTCATCCTCTTCCTCGTTCTCCCTCCGCCTCCTCCTTCTCCTCCTCGCCTTCCCGCCATCCTCCTGCTCAGCGGGCCGAGGCGAGCGTGTTGACGACATCGACGGCCAGCTGGCGCAGCTGCGGGCCGGCGCGACCCCAGGCTGGCGCCACCATTGCCGCCGCCGCCGCTGTCGTCGTCCCCAGCCTCGTTCTCGTCCTCGTCTCCTCTCCATCTCTTTTTCTTTTTTCTCACACGGCCTAGGACGCCCCCGCCAGGCTCGCTTGACTGCAGACATCCTCCAACTTCTGACCTGGACGGGGGTAGGGTTCACATGTAGCTGCATGTTCCACCTGGGTCGTCTTTTCACCCCGAGAAGTTTTAGACGGCTCCGGGGCCCGGCGAGGGCCTCCAGAGGCCGAAGACGGCCAGAAAGCCGCACTCTGTTTTGTTGTTGTTGTTGTTGTTGTTGTTGTTGTTGTTGTTGTTGTTGTCGTTGTTGTTGTTGTTGTTGTTGTTGCTGTTGTTGAGGTTGGTGTGGTTGGTGTGGTTGTTGTTGTTGCTGTTGCTTTTATCTTTGTTGTTGTTGTTGTTGAATTCGCATTTCTAAACCGTACTTGTGTTGCTCCGCCCTGCACGGTGCCCAAAGTGCTCCTCCTGTGGCTCGCACCTTGTTTTTTTCACAATGGAAAGTGTTGGGCCTCAGAATATTGTGGGCCCCCTGAACAACAACAGCAACAACAACAGCAGCAACAATACCAACACCACCAACAATACCACCACCAGCAACAACCACAAACACACCAGCAACAGCAACACCATCAACAACAACACTATCAACAGCAACAGCACTATCAACACCAATATCAACACAAACAGCACAAACAACAGCAACAGCAACAGCAACAGCAACAGCAGCAGCAACAACAACAACAACAACACTCATTTTCAGTCTGTTCGCTCTTATCTTCTCCCGTGCCAGTCAACACGTATATCCCAAACGCTCGATACCCGCCCTCTTCGTCTTCGATCGGACCCGTTTAGGAGATGATCTTTGTTACTTTCAATGTGTATTTCGTGCAGCCCCCAAGGCAGGGGAAGAGCGGACGGATGGAAGCGAGGGACAAAGGGGGAGGGAGGAGGATGGAACACGAGAGAGAGTAGCAGGAGGGGGTTAGGAAAAGAAAAAACGCGTGGCAGAACCAGACGGGCAGATCGGGCGGGTAGACCCTAACAGGCGGGTCGGGCAGGCGGTCCCAGGCGGCCAGGTTGAGCAGGCGGGTTGTTGAAGCGTGCGCCATGCATTCATCGCGATGAAGTGTCGAGCGATAGCGCAATTCCCAAATCAATCGTGAGGAAATCCAGAGCGACAGCGCGATTCCTGAGTGTCGATTCCTGAGTGTCGACGAAGTCCCACGCGAAAGCGCGATTCTTGCAGACACTGTGAGGGAATCCCCAGCGAGAGCGCGATTTGGGAATACATTGTGAGGAAGTAGAAGGCGGGAGCCGTTGTTGTTGAACTCTCGCGATTGAAGAACAATTACTGTTGATCCCCCCCTCCGGTGCACATTGTATTTTTCAATTGAAGTGCCCCTCCAGGCGCTCGCACCTGGTTTTTAATTAGGGAAGGTCTTCCTCCTCAAACTGCGTTGTTGGCCCCCAATTTACAACAACAGCAACGGCTCCCGCCTGAAACGTCCTCACAATTTAGCCAGGACCCCCGCTCCCGCCCGAGACTCCTTCGCATTTTATTCAGGAATCGCGCTCTCGCTGGGGACTTCTTCACAATGTATGCAGGAAGCGTCATTTCCGCGGTCTGGAGTCGCGCTCTCGCTGGAGACTTGCTTGCAATTTACTTAAGAATAGCGCCCTTGCGTTGGAATTTCCCACAATTTACTCAAGCGCCGCGCTCCCGACACTTAGGCACCCAGGAGTCGCGCTTACGCTTAGAACTCCCTCACAGATTATTCAGGAATCGGGATCTCGCTGCCCTTCGTGGCCCCGTTGCAGCCCCTCGTGGCACCCTCGCTGCCCTTCGTGGCCCCGTTGCAGCCCTTCGTGGCCCCCTCGCTGCCCTTCGTGGCCCCGTTGCAGCCCTTCGTGGCCCCCTCGCTGCCCTTCATGGCTCCCTAGTTGCCCGTCGTGGCCCCCTCGCAGCCCTTCGTGGCTCCCTCGCTGCCCGTCGTGGCCCCATATATGTATGCCCTTCGTGGCCCCCTCTCTGCCCTTCGTGGCCCTGTTGCTGCCCTCAGTGGCTCCGTCCTTGCCCTCTGCGGCCAATCTACCTTTGCTCTTCGTGGCCCCCGCTCGTTCGCGCCCGTCGTGGCCCCATATGCATGCCTTCGTGGCCCCGCTGTCGCCCTTGTTGGCCCCTTCGCTGCCCTACGTGGCCCCGTTGCTACCCTCAGTGGCCCCGTCCTTGCCTTCTGTGGCCCCGCATTATCTGCCCTTCGTGGCCCCCGCTGGTTCGCGTCCTTCGTGACCCCATACGCATGCCCTTCGTGGCCCCGCTGTCGCCGTTCGTTGCCCCTTTCCTGCCCTTCGTGGCCCCGCTGTCGCTCTCGCTCTCGCTGTCACTCTCGCTTTCGCTCGTCGTCGTCGTCGTCGCCGCCGCCGCTGCCGTCGTCGTCGTCGTCGTCGTCGGCGTCGTCGTCGTCGTCGTCGTCGTCGTCGTCGTCGTCGTCGTCGCGGTCGGTCCCTTGTCCGTCCCTCTTGGGGTCGTGTTGCCGCCGATCAGCGCTGCCGCCGGCCAGGCCGACAGTCCACGGCCGCCCCGCCGCTTGCCGGGGCCCGGCCTGCAGGGAAGAAATATATACCCCCCCGACGGGGTATGATCGAGTATGACGAGGGCGGGTATCGAGGGTTGGGGAAATACATGTTGAATGTCATTCGGGCAGATCAGAGCGAGCAGTCTTAAAATGATTGTTGTTGTTGGTGTTGTTGTTGTTGTTGTTGTTGTTGTTGTTGTTGTTGTTGTTGCTGGTCTTGTTGTTGGTGTTGTTGTTGGTGGTGTTGATGTTGGTGTTATTGTAGAATTCTCACTTCCAATGAATCATATTTGTTCAGCCTCCATGCGCGGTAACGATTTTGTATTTCAGAATTACAGTGCTTCTCCTGGGGCTCGCACCCAGAGTTATCACAGGAGAAAGCGAGGTGCCACCAAACTGCGCCCCTGGCCCCCAGTTTACACCAACAGCGGCTCCCGCCTGATAGTTCCTCGCTGTGTATTCCCAAATCGCGCTCTCGCGCGGGACGTCCTCACAACTTATACAGGAATCGCGCTCTCGCGTGGGATGTCGTCACAATTTGTTCAGACGCCGCGCCCTCGACACTCAGGAATCACGCTCTCGCTGTGGACTCCCTCACGATTTATTCGGGAATCGCGCTGTCGCTCGAGATTTCCTCGCGATTCATGCAGGACGCAAGCTTCAGCAACCCGCCTGCCCCTTGCCCCGTCCATCCGTCTTGTCTTTCCCTGTTTTAGGGGCTGCGCTAAATGCGCGTGGCAGGTAAGGACGATATACCCCCAAGGGGGGGTAAGATCGAAGACGAAGAGGGTGGGTATCGAGAGTTTGGGATACGGTGTTGAGTGGCACGCGAGCAGACAAGAGCGAACAGTCTGACAATGATTGTTGTTGCTGCTGCTGCTGCTGCTGCTGTTGTTGTTGTTGTTGTTGTTGTTGTTGTTGTTGTTCGTTGTTGTTGAACTCTCACTACTGAATAATAATTTTTGTTGATCCCTCCCCCTCCGGTGACCATTATGTTTTTTCAATTGAAGTGTTTTCCCTCGGGGCTCGCACCCTGTTTTTCCCAACCATTTTGTGGTGTTGGGTCCTCGTTTTGAGGAGACAGCGCCCCGCGTTCCTGCATTCCTCCTTCCTTCCTTCCTTCCTTCCTTCCTCCTCCTCCTCCCTCCTCCCACCCTTGCCTCTGCCCTCCGCATGTCCTCGTCATCGTCACCATCATCATCAGCATCACGATCATCATCATCATCAGCAGCAGCATCATCATCACCATCATCATCATCATCATGAGCATCAGCATCAGCATCGTCATCCTCATCATCAGCATCATCATCATCGTCATCATCATCTTCATCTTTATCATTACCATCATGGCCACCATCATCGTCATCATCATCAGCATCACCATCATCATCAGCATCCTAATCATCAGCATCGTCATTATCATGGTCATTACCACCATCAGCATCATCACTAGCATCACCATCATCGTCATCATCAGCATCATCACCATCATCATCACCATCATCACCATCATCAGCATCATCATCAGCAGCATCATCAGCACCAGCATCACCATCATCATCATCATCATCATCATCATCATCTTCAGCATCATCAGCATCAGCATCAGCATCAGCATCAGCATCATCATCAGCATCAGCATCAGCATCATTATCATCATCACCATCACCATCATCACCATCATCACCATCATTATCACCATCACCATCACCATCATCCATCAGCATCAGCATCAGCATCAGCATCATCAGCATCATCAGCATCATCATCATCATCATCAATCTTCATCATCATCATCATCATCATCATCATCATCATCATCATCATCATCATCATCATCATCATCATCATCATCATCATCATCATCATCATCATCATCATCATCATCATCATCATCCGCGATTCGTGGCCCCACAGGGAGGTCCACCTAAGGCCCCAGTGGCGGTGTCCACATGCGCCTCGCCCACCCAGCACAGCGTCCCGTGGCCCGATAGGGAGGTCCACCTAAGGCCCCTTTGGCGGTGTCCACATGCGTCTCCCCCAGCCAGCACAGCGTCTCGTGGCCCCATAGGGAGGTCCACCTAAGGCCCCACTGGCGGTGTCCACATGCGCCTCGCCCACCCAGCACAGCGTCTCGTGGCCCCATAGGGAGGTCCACCGAAGGCCCCAGTTGCGGTGTCCACATGCGCCTCGCCCGCCCAGCGCGGCGCTTCGTGGCCCCATAGGGAGGTCCACCTAAGGCCCCACTGGCGGTGTCCACATGCGTCTCCCCCACCCAGCAAAGACTTTCATAGCCTCATAGGGAGCTCCACCGGAAACCCTAGTTGCGGTGTCCACATGCGTCTCCCCCGCCCAGCGCGGCGCTTCGTGGCCCCATAGGGAGGTCCACCTCAGGCTCCACTGGCGGTGTCCACATGCGTCTCCCCCACCCAACACGGCGCTTCGTGGCCCCATAGGGAGCTCCGCCTAAGGCCCCAGTGGCTGCACTCGCATGCGCCCCCCCGCCCAGTATAGCGCTTCGTGGCCCCATATGGAGCTCCACCGGGCGCCCCAATGGACACCTTCACATGCCACCAAGTACAGCGCTTCGTGGCCCGATGGGGAGGTCCACTGGAGGCCTCAATTGCACCACATCCGTCTCACCCACCCATTGCACCGTTTTGTGGCCCCATTGGGAACTCCACCGACGGCCCCAGTGGCGGTGTCCACATGCGTTTCTTCCACCCAGCACAAACTTTCGTGGCCCATAGGGAGCTCCACTGAAGGCCCCAGCGGAACCGTTCACAGGCGTCTCCCCCGCCCATCACAGCGCGTCGTAGCCCCATACGGAGCTCCACCGAAGGGCCCAATGGACCCGTTCAAACGCGTCGCTCCCACACAGTACAGCGTTTCGCTGCCCATAGGGAGCTCCACCGAAGGCCCCAATGGCAATGTCCACATGCGTCTCCCCCGCCCAGTTCAGCGTTTCGTGGCCCCTAGGGAGCTCCACCGAAGACGATACCCACAACTGCGGTACTCACAGCTGCATATGGTTGGGTCCTTCGCCAAGCTAATTCATCAGGGAACGTCACTAGGCTCAAACTGGGCCCTTGGCCCCCGAGTTACAACAACAACAACAACAACAATAACAACGGCTCCCGCCTGATACTTCCTGGCAAATTATTTCCAAATCGCGCTCTCGCGCAGGACTTCCTCACAATTCATGTACGCATCGCGCTCTCGCATGGGACGTCCTTGCAATTTGTTAAGACGATGCGCCCTCGCCGCTCAGGAATCACGCTCTCGCTTTGTTTTTTTGCACGATTCAATTGGGAATCGCGCTATCGCTTGAGACTTCCTCGCGATTCATGCAGGACCCACGCTTCAGCAATTCGCCTGCTCGACCTGGTCGCCTGGGCCCGCATTCCCGACCCGTTCGCTATGGGTCTGCCCACCCGATCTGCCAGTCTTGGTTTGACACGTGTTTTCTGTTGCTGGCCCCCCTCCTGCTAATTTCTCTCGTGCTCCAGTCTTCTACCTCCCCCTTTTACCCGTCCTCTGTTCCCTTGTTTTAGAGGCTGCACTAAATGCACGTGGCAGGTAAGGAAGATATACCACCTAGGGGGTACGATCGAAGACGACGAGGGCAGGTGAGCAGATAAGAGCGAACAGTCTGGACATGATTGTTGTTGTTGTTTGCTGCTGCTGCGGTTGTTGTTGCTGCTGCTGCTGTTGCTGTTGCTGTTGCTGTTGCTGTTGCTGTTGCTGTTGCTGTTGTTGTTGTTGTTGTTGTTGTTGTTGTTGTTGTTGCTGTCGTTGTTGTTGTTGTTGTTGTTGTTGTTGTTGTTGTTGTTGTTGTTGTTGTTGTTGTTGTTGTTGTTCTTGAAACCTCACTACTGAAGAATAATTGTTGGTGATCCCACCCCCTCCGGTGCACATTGCATTTTTCAATTGAAGTGCCCCTCCCGGCGCTCGCACCTTGTTTTTTTATCTGGAAAAGTCTTCCTCCTCAAACTGCGATGTTGGCCCCCAGAATACAACAACAACGGCTGCCGCTTGAGACTTCTTCACAATTTAGCCAGGACCCCCGCTCCCGCTCGAGACTTCCTCGCTTTTTATTCAGGAATCGCGCTCTCGCTGGGGACGTCCTGATAATTTATGCAGGAATCGCTCTCTCGGCGCTGTGGAGTCGCGCTCTTGCTGGAGACTTCTTCGCAATTTACGCAAAAATAGCGCCCTTGCGTTGAAGTTTCCCGCAATTTGCTCAAGCGCCGCGCTCCCGACACTCGGGCACCCAGGAGTCACGCTCACGCTTTGGACTCCCTCACAGATTATTTAGGAATCGGGATCTCGCTTTGTTTCGTGGCCCGTTGCAGCCCTTCGTGGCCCCCTCGCTTTGTTTCGTGGCCCCGTTGTAGCCCTTCGTGGCCCCCTCGCCGCCCTTGGTGGTCCCGTTGCAGCCCTTCGTGGCCCCCTCGCTGCCCTTCGTAGCCCTGTTGCAGCTCTTCGTGGCCCCCTCGCTGCCCTTCGTGGCCCCGTTGCAGCCCTTCGTGGCCCCCTCGCTGCCCTTCGTAGCCCCGTTGCAGCTCTTCGTGGCCCCCTCGCTTTGTTTCGTGGCCCCGTTGCAGCCCTTCATGGCCCCCTCGCTGCCCTTCGTGGCCCCCCCCTCGCTGCCCTTCGTAGCCCCGTTGCAGCTCTTCGTGGCCACCTTGCTTTGTTTCGTGGCCCCGTTGCAGCCCTTCGTGGCCCCCTCGCAGCCCTTCGTGGCCCCATACATGTATGCTCATCGTGGCCCCCGCTCGTTCGCGCCCGTCGTGGCCCCATATGCATTCCCTTCGTGGCCCCGCTGTCGCCCTTCGTGGCCCCTTCGCTGCCCTTCGTGGCCCCGTTGCTGCCCTCAGTGGCCCCGTCCTTGCCCTCCACGGCCCAATATACGCATGCCCTTCGTTGTCCCCGCTCGTTCGCGCCCGTCGTGACTCCATGTGCATGCCCTTCGTGGCCCCGCTGTCGCCCTTTGTGGCCCCCGCATTGTCCTACGTGGCCCAATTACTACCCTCAGTGGCCCCGTCGTTGCCTTCTGTGGCCCCGCATTATCTGCCCTTCGTGGCCCCCGCTGGTTCGCGCCCTTCGTGGCCCCATACGCATTCCCTTCGTGTCCTCGCTGTCGCCCTTAGTCGCGTGCTTCGTGCTCGTCGTGGCCCTGCTGTCGTTCTCTCTCGCTCTCGCTTTTGCTCGTCGTTGTCGTCGTCGTCGTCGCCGTCGTCGGTCGTCGTCGTCGTCGTCGTGGTCGTCGTCGTCGTGGTCGTCGTGGTCGTCGTGGTCGGTCCCCTGTCCGTCCCTCTTGGGGTCGGACTGCCGCCGATCAGCGCTGCCGCTGGCCAGGCCGACGGTCCGCGGCCGCCCCGCCGCTTGCCGGGGCCTGGCCTGCAGGGAACAAAGGTATACCCCCCAAAACCAGCACGATCGAAAACGAAGAGGGCGGGTATCGGGGGTTTGTGAAATACGCGTTAACGGACACTCGAGCAGATAAGAACGAACAGTCTCAAAATTGTTGTTGTTGTTGTTGTTGTTGTTGTTGTTGTTGTTGTTGTTGTTGTTGTTGTTGTTGCTGCTGCTGCTGCTGCTGCTGCTGCTGCTGCTGTTGCTGCTGCTGCTGCTGCTGCTGCTGCTGTTGTTGTTGTTGTTGTTGTTGTTGTTGTTGTTGTTGTTGTTGTTGTTGTTGTTTATCTCTCTTTTCTGAAGAATAATTATTGTTGATCCCCCCGTCTGGTGCTCGCACCTTGGTTTTTTTTTATCAAGGAATGTCTTGAGGGTCAAACTGTGTTGTTGGCCCCCGGTTTACAACATGAGCGGCTCCCGCTTGATACTTCCTTACAATGTATTGAAGAATCGCGCTCTCGCTTGGGACTTCCTTCCACTTTACCACCGGATCGCGGCTCCCGCTTGACACTTCCTTACAATTCATTGAAGAATCGCGCTCTCGCTTGGGACTTCCTTGCAATTTACCACCGGATCGCGGCTCCCGTCTGATACTTCCTTATAATGTATCCAGATGCCGCTCCTCGACATTCAGGAATCGCGCTCCCGATACATATTGCCTGGCGGTTCAAGCAGAATTTACGCTTCAACGACCCGCCCGCTCGACCCGCCCGTCTGGGCCTGCCCGCCCGACCAGTCCGTTATATAGGGATTGCAGTCGCCGCTCGCTGCCCTTTGCCCGCCTTCGATGCCCCTCGCTGCCCGTACTGGTTCCGCGGCCGCCTTCGCTCGCTGCCCTTCGTGGCCCCGTTGCTGCCCTCAGTGGCCCCGTCGCTGCCCATTGTGGCCCCGCATTATATGCCCTTCGTGGCCCCCGCTCGCAGTCGCCCGTCGTGGCCCCATACGCATGCCCTTCGTAGCCCCGCTGTCGCCCTCGTGGCCCTCTCGCTGCCCTTCGTGGCCCCGTTGCTGCCCTCAGTGGCCCCGCTGTCGCCCTTTGTGGCCCCATTTACGAATGCCCTTCGTGGCCCCCGCTCGTTCGCGCCCGCCGAGGCCCCATATGCATGGCCTTCGTAGCCCCGCTGTCGCCCTTCGTGGCCCCCTCTCTGACCTTCGTGGCCCCGTTTCTGCCCTCAGTGGCCCCGTCGCTGCCCTCTGTGGCCCCGGATTAATTGCCCTTCGTTGCCCCCGCTCGTTCGCGCCCGTCGTGGTCCCATACGCATGCGTTTCGTTGCCCCGCTGTCGCCATTCGTGGCCCCCTCGCTACCCTTCGTGACCCACTTTCTGCGCTCAGTGGCCCCGCTGTCGCCCTTTCTGGCCCAATATATGTATGCCCTTCGTGGCCCCCGCTCGTTCGCGCCCGTCGTGGCCCCATATGCATGCCCTTCGTGGCCCCGCTGTCGCTCTCGTGGCCCCCTCTCTGCCCTCAGTGGCCCCGTTTCTGCCCTCACGGCTCCGTCGCTGCCCTCTGCTGCCCCATATATGTATGCCCTTCGGGGCCCCCGCTCGTTCGCGCCCGTCGTGGTCCGCGCCAACAACGGCTCCCGCCTGATACTTTCTTACAATGTATTGGAGAATCGCGCTCTCGCTTGGGACTTCCTTGCAATTTACCACCGGGTCGCGGCTCCCGCTTGATACTTCTTCACAATTCATTGGAGAATCGCGCTCTCGCTGTGGACTTTCTCGCAACCATACGGATGCCCTTCGTAGCCCCGCTGTCGCCCTTCGTGGCCGTCTCGCTGCCCTGCATGGCCCTTCAGCTGCCCTCAGTGGCCCCGCTGTCGCCCCTTGTGGCCCCATTTACGAATGCCCTACGTGGCCCCCGCTCGCTCGCGCCCGTCGTTGCCCCATACGCATGCCCTTCGTGGCCCCGCTGTCGCCCTGTGTGGCTGGCGCAAGCCATGGCGCAAGCTGAGTCGCCACTCGCAGCGCAAATCATCGTCCTCCCTCCTTGCCCCTCCCTTCCCTTCCTCCGATCCTTTCGTCCTCATTCTCCCCCGTTATCTGTTACCCTTCGTTTCCAAAGGCTTCACCAACCACGCGTGGCAGGGAATGAATATACCCCAAAAAAGGGGTTATGATCGAAGACGAAGAGGGCGGGTATCCAGGGTTTGGGATATGCATATGGAATGATACGCGATCAGATAAGAGCGAGCAGTCTTATACTGATTGTTGTTGTTGTTGTTGTTGTTGTTGTTGTTGTTGAACATTATTACTTCTAAAGAATAATTATTGTTGGGGCCCCTGGTGCACGGCCCCCTCGCCGCGCCTAGGCCGCAGCCATGTTTTCATCATTTTCGTGAGGAAGTCTCCGGCAAAACGGGTTGGTCCGGATCCGGTTGTTTTGTTACGGGCGGTTTTCCCTTGCAGCAAATAAGGCAAAGTGGACATTTCTTGTTCTAACATAACCAAACTTCAAGAATCCCTTGCAAAAAATAAGGTAAAGTGGACATTCGCGCGCGCAAGACGAAATCCTTCCAAAACCTCAGTGTTCGTAGCGATTCTAACATAAAAACATTAAAAAAAAAACAATGTTTTTTTTTCAAAAAAAAGTGTCACAACTTCATCCCGCGCGCTCTTGCGGATTTGTAGGAAACCCAACACTTTTTGTAAACATTTCTGTCAAACGGGCTTTTGCGAGCAACTTTTTCACGTGCTTCGAACTTCTCCAACAACGGTTGCGCACCTGCCAGGGCCATCATCCCTGTCAAATAATACCATGCGGGACACATTCGTTTTTTCTTCGCGCGCCCACGCCGAAATCTTCAAAAACCATTGGGTATTCGCCAGTGTAGTAGCCACGGTCGTCCGCAGGCCACGAAGTGAAGTGTCCGAACGTCATAGGGCGGGAAGCTGGGTGTGGGTGGTGGCGAAGAGTCGTTTGGAAATGTGGTAGAGCTTGAACCGGCCCCCCCACAAAGTGGGGGTATTGGCGGGCGTCGTATGAAAACCCTGGCACTGGTGAGAACGGAGTGTCCCCACGTGCTAGTAATTGTTGAACATTATTTATTCTAAAGAATAATTATTGTTGGGCCCCCTGGTGCGCGCCCCCCCTGCGCCGCCTAGGCCGCAGCTACATTTTCATCATTTTCGTGAGGAAGCCTCAGGTAAACGATGTGATCAAGATCCGGTTGTTTTGTTGTAATCCGCTTTCCCTTGCAAAAAACACTATAAAATGACATTTCTTGTTCTAATATAATCAAATTTCAAGAATCCCTTGCAAAAAATAAGGTAAAGTGGACATTCGCGCGCGCAAGACGAAATCCTTCCAAAAGCTTAGTGTTCGGAGCGATTTTAACATAAAAACATCAAAAAACCAATGGTTTTTCAACAAAAAAATGTCAAAATCTCATCCCGCGCGCTCTTGCGGATTCGTAGGAAACCCAACACTTTTTAAACATTTCTGTCAAACGGGCTTTTGCGAGCAACTTTTTCGAACTTCTGCGACAACGGTTGCGCACCTGCCAGGGCCATCATCCCTGTCAAATAATACCATGCGGGACACATTCGTTTTTTTCTTCGCGCGCGCACGCCGAAATCTCCAAAAACCATTGGGTTTCTTAGGAATTTTAGCACCGCGCAACATAAAATCATACAAATCGCACCGTAGGTCCTCGAAAAACTTCTGTACATAACAGGAGGAAAAGTCGTATACTAAGCTAGCGTCCAGAAAATGTTGCCACAACAAGTCACTGTACCCATGCGCCAGTGTAGTAGCCACGGTCGTCCGCAGGCCACGAAGTGAAGTGTCCGAACGTCATAGGGCGGGAAGCTGGGTGTGGGTGGTGGCGAAGAGTCGTTTGGAAATGTGGTAGAGCTTGAACCGGCCCCCCCACAAAGTGGGGGTATTGGCGGGCGTCGTATGAAAACCCTGGCACTGGTGAGAACGGAGTGTCCCCACGTGCTAGTAATTGTAATTGTTGTTGTTGTTGTTGTTGTTGTTGTTGTTGTTGTTGTTGAACTCTCACTATTAAAGAATAAGTACTGTTGATCCCCCCGCCGGTGCACATTGCTTTTTCAATTTAAGTGCCCCTCCCAGGGCTCGCACTTTGTTTTTTGTCAAGGAAAGTCTTCCTGCTTAAACTCGCCCCCTGGCCCCCGGGTTGCAACAACAACGGCTCCCGCTTGAGACTTCCTCACAATTTAGCCAGGACCCCCGCTCCCGCCCGAGACTTCCTCGCATTTTATTTAAGAATCGCGCTCTCGCTTGAGACTTCCTTACGATTTATTCAGGAATCGCTCCTCCTGCGCTCTGGAGTCGCGCTATCGCTGGAGATTTGCTTGCAATTTACTGAAACATAGCGCCCTTGCGTTGGAATTGCTGGCAATTTACTTCAGCGCCGCGCTCCCAACACCCAGGCACCCAGGAGTCGCGCTCACGCTTACGACTCCTTCACAAATTTATAAGAATCGGGATCTCGCTTTGTTTCGTGGCCGCGTTGCAGCCCTTCGTGGCCCCCTCGCTTTGTTTCGTGGCCCCGTTGCAGCCCTGCATGGCCCCCTCGCTGCCCTTCGTGGCCCCGTTGCAGCCCTTCGTGGCCCCGTTGCAACCCTTCGTGGCCCCCTCGCTGCCTTTCGTGGCCCCGTTGCAGCCCTTCGTGGCCCCCTCGCTTTGTTTCGTGGCCCCATATATGTATGCCCTTCGTGGCCCCCGCTCGTTCGCGCTCGTGGTGGCCCCATATGCATGCCCTTCGTGGCCCCGCTGTCGCCCTTCGTGGCCCCCTGGCTGCCCTTCGTGTCCCCGTTGCTGCCCTCAGTGGCCCCGTCCGTGCCCTCCGCGGCCCAACATACGTATGCCCTTCGTGGCCCCCGCTCGTTCGCGCCCGTTGTGGCCCCATGTGCATGCCCTTCGTGGCCCCGCTGTCGCCAATGTGGCCCCCGCATTGTCCTACGTGGCCCAGGTGCTACCCTCAGTGGCCCCATCGTTGCCTTCAGTGGCCCCGCATTATCTGCCCTTCGTGACCCACGCTCGTTCGCGCTCTTCGTGGCCTCATACGCATTCCCTTCGTGTCCCCGCTGTCGCCCTTCGTGGCCTACTTCGTGTCCTTCGTGGCTCTGCTGTCGTTCTCTCTCGCTCTCGCTTTCGCTCGTCGTCGTCGTCGCCGTCGCCGTCGTTGCCGTCGTCGTCGACGTCGTCGTCGTCGTCGTCGTCGTCGTCGTGGTCGGTCCCCTGTCCGTCCCTCTTGGGGTCGGGTCGACGGTCCGCGGCCTCCCCGCCGATGAGCGCTGCCGGTGGCCAGGCCGACGGTCCGCGGCCGCCCCGCCGCTTGCCGGGGCCCGGCCTGCAGGGAAGAAAGGTATACCCCCCAAAAGGGGTTCGATCGAAGACGAAAAGGGCGGGTATCGAGGGTTCGGGACATTCGCGTTATTCGACACTCGAGCAGATAAGGGCGAACAGTCTTACAATGATTGTTGTTGTTGTTGTTGTGGTTGTTGTGGTTGTTGTTGTTGTTGCTGCTGCTGCTGCTGCTGCTGTTGTTGTTGTTGTTGTTGTTGTTGTTGTTGTTGTTGTTGTTGTTGTTGAGCTCTCACTGCTCAAAAACAATTATTGTTGATCCTCCCTTTGGTGCGCATTGTCTTTTCAATGGACGTGCCCCTCCCGGCGCTCGCACCTTGTTTTTTAGCATGGAAAGTCTTCCTCTTCAAACTGTGCCCATGGCCCCCGGTTTACAACATGAGCGGCTCCCGCTTGATACTTCCTCGCAATTTACTCCGGTCCCCCACTCCCGCTTGAGACTTCCTGGCAATTTACGCAAGAATCCGCTCCCGCCTGGGACTTCCTTCTAATTTACTCATGCGCCGCGCTCCTGCCATTCAGGAATCGCGCGTTCGTTGGGGACTTCGTCCAGTTTACTTAGGAATCGCCCTCTCGCTGTTCACTTCCATGGTAATCACGCATAACTCACGATCGATCCGCCCGTTCGGCCCGCCCGTCAGGGTCATGCTTTTCGTGCCCCATGCTCGCTCGCGCCCTTTGTGTCTCATTGCTGCCCTTCGTGGCCCCTCCCCTTGTGGCCCAGTCGCTGCCCGTCGTGGCCCCGATGCTGCCCTCAGTGGCCCCTCGCTGCCCTTCGTGGCCCCCAGTCGCTCGTGCCTTCAGTGGCCCCGTTGCTGCCCTTAGTGGCCCCGCTGCTGTTCTTAGTGGCCCCCTCGTTGGCCTTTGTGGCCCACATATACGCCTTTCGTGGCCCCCCGACGCTCGTGCCCTTAGTGGCCCCACTGCTGCCCCTCGTGGCCCCAGTGTAGCCCCGTGTGCCTCCCTCCCGCTGCCCTCAGTGCCCCCCTCGCTGCCCTTTGTGGCCCATAAATTTGCCCTGCGTGGCCCCCAGTCGATCGTGCCCTCAGTGGCCCCATTGCTGACCATCGTTGCCCTGGCGTAGGCCCTTTGTGGCCCATATTTTCGCCCTTCGTGGCCCCCAGTCGCTCGTGCTCTCAGTGGGCCCATTGCTACCCTTAGTGTGTCCAGACGCTGCCCTCTGTGGCCCACATATACGCCCTTCGTGGCCCCCCGACGCTCGTGCCCTCAGTGGCCCCACTACTGCCCCTCGTGGCCCCAGTGTAGCCCCGTGTGCCTCCCCCCCGCTGCCCTCAGTGGCCCCCTCGCTGCCCTTTGTGGCCCATATATTCGCCCTTCGTGACCCCCAGTCGCTCGTGCCCTAAGTGGCCCCATTGCTGACCTCCGTGGCCCCAGTGTAGCCCCGTGTGCCCCCCTCGCTGCTCAATGTGGCCCCCTCGTTGTGCTGCGTGGCCCATAGATTCGCCCTTCGCGGCCCCAGTCGCTCGTGCCCTCAGTGGCCCCATTGCTGCCCTTCGTGGCCCCAGCGCAGCTCCTTGTGCTCCCCGCCCCGCTGCCCATTGTGGCCCCGCTGCTGCCCTCAGTGGCCCAGACGCTGCCCTTCGTGCCCCCCCGTCGCTTGCGCCTTCAGTGGCCCCGTTGCTGCCCTTCGTGGCCCCAGCGTAGCCCCTCGTGGCCCCCTTGCTGCCCTCTGTGGCCCCGTCAATGCCCTCAGTGGCCCCATTGCTGCCCCTCGTGGCCCCGCTGCTGCCCTCAGTGGCCCCCATCGCTGCCCATTGTGGCCCCGTTGCTGCCCTTGGTGGCTCATGTGTACGTCCTTCGTGGTCCCCGCTCGCTCGTGCCCTCAGTGGCCCCATTGCTGCCCTTCGTGGCCCCGCTGCTGCCCTTCAGTGGCCCCATTGCTGCTTCTCTCATCCGCAGTTCTGCTCGCTCCCTCTTGTCCCTTGCCTCCCTTCCTTCCCTCACTCCTTTCCTCCTCGCTTTCTCTCTCTCTCTCTCACTGTCTCTCTCTCCCTCCCCTCTCTCTTTCTGTCGCTCTTTTTTTGTTCTCTCTCTCTCTCTCTTTCCTTTCTCATTCCTTTCTCACTCCTCTTGCTCTTTTAGGGGCTGGGCCCAATACACGTGGCAGGTCAGGAAGATGGTACCCCCCAGAGGGGATACGATCGAAGACGAAGAGGGTGGGTATCGGGGGTTTAGGATATACGCGGTGAGGTACGCGCGAGCAGATAAGAGCGAACAGTCTTAAACTGATTGTTGTAATTGTTGTTGTTGCTGTTGCTGCTGGTGCTTTCGCTATTGTTGTTGCTGCTGCTGCTGTTGTTGTTGCTGTTGTTGCTGTTGTTGTTGTTGTTGTTGTTGTTGTTGTTGTTGTTGAACATTATTACTTCTAAAGAATAATTATTGTTGGGGCCCCTGGTGCACGGCCCCCTCGCCGCGCCTAGGCCGCAGCCATGTTTTCATCATTTTCGTGAGGAAGTCTCTGGCAACACGGGTTGGTCCGGATCCGGTTGTTTTGTTACGGGCGGTTCTCCCTTGCAAAAAATAAGGTAAAGTGGACATTCGCGCGCGCAAGACGAAATCCTTCCAAAACCTTAGTGTTCGTAGCGATTTTAACATAAAAACATCAAACAACCAATGGTTTTTCAAAAAAAAAGTGTCAAAATTTCATCCCGCGCGCTCTTGCGGATTTGTAGGAAACCCAACACTTTTTAAACATTTCTGTCAAACGGGCTTTTGCGAGCAACTTTTTCACGTGCTTCGAACTTCTCCAACAACGGTTGCGCACCTGCCAGGGCCATCATCCCTGTCAAATAATACCATGCGGGACACATTCGTTTTTTCTTCGCGCGCGCACGCCGAAATCTTCAAAAACCATTGGGTTTCTTAGGAATTTTAGCACCGCGCAACATAAAATCATACGAATCGCACCGTAGGTCCTCGAAAAACATCTGTACGAATTTTCAAAATTTCTACCCGCGCGCGCACTTTGACGGGGAAAAGTCGTATACTAAGCTAGCGTCCAGAAAATGTTACCACAACAAGTCACTGTACCCATGCGCCAGTGTAGTAGCCACGGTCGTCCGCAGGCCACGAAGTGAAGTGTCCGAACGTCATAGGGCGGGAAGCTGGGTGTGGGTGGTGGCGAAGAGTCGTTTGGAAATGTGGTAGAGCTTGAACCGGCCCCCCCACAAAGTGGGGGTATTGGCGGCGTCGTATGAAAACCCTGGCACTGGTGAGAACGGAGTGTCCCCACGTGTTAGTAATTGTTGTTGTTGTTGTTGTTGTTGTTGTTGTTGTTGTTGTTGTTGTTGTTGTTGTTGTTGTTGTTGTTGTGTCGCAGCGCGGATCTGCCAGGGTGTGCAGGAGCCCGCGCCACGAAAACGATCGTGAGGTCAGAGGGGTGCGGTGCTTGCCCGCACGCAGGTGCGGCGGGCGCCGCCGCGGCGTGCTGTCCCGCCTGGCCCGCGCCCGTGCCCGCGGCGGCGGCCCGCCGGGCGCTGCCGCCGGCGCCGGCACCGCCGGCGGAGCTGGGGCAGGCGATGCCGGGTGCTGCCAGAGGGCGCCCCCCCCGCGAGCGGCGCACACATCCGTGCACCCGGCGCCCCCGGCGGTGCGCATTCCGGGGCGCGACCCCGCGGAGGCGCGGTCGCACGGAGGGCGCGCCCCGCGGGGCACCCGCGAAGCAGCGCCCCGTATATCCGCGGGGTCGCAGCCCAGGGGCCCTCGAGGCCGCGGACAACTGTACGGATGTGTTTTTCGCCCATGGTCTCCCAGGCTCGGCGGCGAGCGAGGGGGGGAGCTGAGAAGGAGAGGGCCTTCTCAGACGGCGGCGGGACTTCTCTGAAGCCCTCGCGCCTTCTGAGAAGTTTTCCATGTCTTCGGGGAGAGCTTGGAAAACTTCTCAGAAGGCCGGGGGACTTCCAAGCCTTCTGAGAAGGCCCGCCCCTTCTCACTTCCCCCCCCAGGCTCGCCGCCGACAGGCCCCATCGGTGGTTCCGAGATCCGGTCCTGAGGGATGGGGGCCGCGCCTTTGAGCCACGGGCCCCAGGCGGCGAGCACGGGGAGGTGGCGCCAGGGAGGGGGGGCCTTGCGAGAAGGCCCAGGGGGCCTTCCCGGAGGGTTCCGGGGCAACGATGAGGGGGGATGGGCGTAGGGGGGACGCATGGGCCCCCAATCGTCCATTCATCGCCGATGGGGGCGCGCTTTTCCCCCTGTGATCGTTTTCTTATTCATTGTTTTGCCGATCGGCGCGGGCCCTCGCACCCCCTCACCCCCCGTGGAGTAGATCTTTGTTGTGGAGTCTCCCTTGTAGGTCGCACTGTTGCAAACAGTCGCATTAAGCAGAGGTCCGGAGCCAGACCCCCCCCGTTCCCAACCCCCTTCCGCCCAATGTCGCACCGCCGAATCAGAAAACGTCCCCTAGTGCGCGCCGCAAGCCAACCCTGAGATCCGACGGCGCGACGAGACTGCAATATCGTACTGGATCGCGTCCGGAGCCCTAGACCCCAGCGGCCGCGCGCCGAGGGGATAAAGGGGGAGGGTGGCAGGCTTCTTAGAAACACCCCATCGGCCACGCGCAGAGGGGATAAAGGGGGAGGGTGGAAGGCTTCTTAGAAGCACCCCTGATTCTTAGAAGGCGCGGGCCTTGTCTGGAGATGCAGGGCCCGCGCCTTGTAAGGAGCAGCCTCCTTCTAAGAAGCCTTCCCCTCTCCCCCTGCCCTCTTTCGTGCGCCGCCAGCCCCATCTTTCGGCGGCGTTCCCCGCACTGGATCGAATCGCGAGGGCCGCAGGGTCCGAAGCCGGCCGAGAACGCCCAGCGTGAGGCAATTGCGACGCCCAGATCTCGGGGAGCCTTCTGAGGCCGGCCGGCGTCTGAGTTCGCTCGGCCTCCGAGCGGGCAGCCGAGCAGGCTCGGTTCATACGGGGTCGTGGGAGTTGAGCCCGCCTCAGCGGCCGAGTGGGCGCGATCTTGAGTCCGTCCTGCTGCCTGATGGGCTCAGACTCCCAGCGGGCCCAGAAGGGCACCCTGGGGTTCCCCCTGGGCCGACAATCAGTTGTAGCTCCTGGGAGGTCGAATTGAGCATCGGCGCTGGTACACCCGTGGTCGGGAACCGCCCTGATCCGGTTTACGGGGAGACGGGGAAAGATAGTGTGCATCCTTGTTGGGGTCGCTCCAACCTCACTAGTGCGCGCTAACCCCCCCAGCCCCCCATCCCTCAGCCCCCACATCGAGTCGGAGAATCCGCGATCGGTTAGCGGGCTTGCGCGCACGTGCTCACCGCGCGTGTTGTCCAAAAACACGTGCAGACACGCTAACCGCCTTTCTTGGGCGTCTTGTATTCATGGGGTCCATGGGCTTCCTCCCTGTACGCGTTAGGGCCCAGGACATCGTGTCGAGGCCTTAGGGTCCAACGTATGCAGTTGTTTTGTCCTTCGATCGACGCACCCCCCCTGAGCCTATCCCCCGCTAGTGTTGCACCCTGGACCCGCTGAACCTGCTCTTTCCCTTCCCCACTGGCCCGTGCGAATTCGGTGACCTCAGCAACAGGGTGGCTCAGAACAAGAGGGTCCACAACAGCAGGGCCCACAACAGGAGGATCCACAACAGGAGGTTCCAAAACTGGAGGGTTCACAACAGGAGGTCCACAACAGAAGGGTGCACAACTGGAGGGTCCACAACAGGAGGGTCCACAACAGGAGGGTCCACAACAGGAGGGTCCACAGCAGGAGGATTGGGCCCCTCTTCAGGCCCTCGTGGGGCTCTCTCGGCCCCTCTTGGGCTACCTTGGGGCTCCAAGGGGCCCCCAGGAAGCCCCCGACGGAGTCTACCAACGGCCTCCTTTGTGGTACGCAGGTTCGGCTTTTGCCCCCTCTTATGTAGCCGTGCTGGAGCCCCCGTGGGCCCCTCCTCCCCCTTTCCATCCCATACGTAATGTTGAATGCAGCATAACTCCGCTTGCTTCTGGGCGGGCTTGATCGCCCTGGACCGCTCCCACGCGGACGTCCCAGCATTTGCCTCCCGAAACGAGGTGTCCCCAGCTTTCCGCGCCATCTTCGTGCCCCGCCAGGGCCTTCTGGCGGGTAATCCGTGGGCCACCCGGAGGCCTCCCAAGATGAAGCCGGGGCCAGCTTGGGCCAGGGCCAACCTCTGGCAACACCAGCACCCGGCAGGCGGTGCGGTCGTCGGCGGAGGCGCCCACGCGCGCGCGCGCGACCGCCGCAGACCGCGCCGCAGCCGCCGCCGCCGTCGCAGCCGCCGTCGCCGCCGCCGCCGTCCGCCGTCGTCGTCCGCCGAGGCCCGCGCGCGCCAGGCGGCGGGGGTGGTGGGAGCCAGGCGGCGGCTTGTGGCTTGTTCCTCCGCGGGCCCAAGGAGTCCCGACCCTTTCCCAATGCTGGCCCTTCGCCCCGAGTCGTCTTTTCACCGTCCGGGGGCCCGTGGAGAGGCCGAAAGCACAGAACCCCCCCCTTCCTCCCCATGGTTGTTTGTCGCGACGCGAGGGGGTGTAGTTTCGAGTCCCCGAATCGGTCCTCGGACCTGTCTCGGGGCGCGTTCTGGGCAGACTTTCAAAGGGGAGCGCAGCAGTGGCCACGAGGAGCCTCGCGGAGGCCCCCGAAAGGGCGGAACACGCCCCCCAAGCGGCCAGCCCTCGAAGTTCGATTTCCGATTTTCGAAATCTCGCCACCGCAGCCGCCGCCGCCATCTGCAGGGCTGAAACCTCAAGGGTTGACAGACGGGCACCACCAGGAGTGGAGCCTGGCGGCCTGATGTGATCCAGCGCGGGGAAACCTGCCAGGTCCAGCGGAGCAGCGAGGAGGCCGCGGAGCTGTCGCGAGGCCTGCGGGCCCGCGGCGGGTCCCGTGCGCGACTCTGCACGAACGAAATGGACACGGAAAGAGTGGGCACACTGCCCAACAGCAGTTCTTGTTCAGTTGGAAGAGGCCTCGCTGTCCACGCCGCCGCGGCCTGTGTCCATTCGAGACTGTCTCGAATGGACAGTCTCGAATGGACACAGGTCGCAGGCGGCCTTCTGTGTCCATTCGAGACAGTCTCGAATGGACACAGAAGGCCGCCTGCCCAACAGTTGCCGCTGCTGGTTTAGAACAGCATTTGTTGTTGGGCACTGTGCCCATGCTTGAGTCGGGCCTGTCCCCCGACAGGGGGATTTTCGACGAACAACAAACAATACCCCACAAATAATCAAACAATAATCAAACAATAGTCTGGGGTTTATTTTTTGAATAGTTTATGACCTTTTGAGTTTTTCTTGGCATTTCTTTATTTATTTTTCGTCGAAGATGCCCCTGTAGGGGGGCACGCCCGACATAAGCCCATGCTTTCCGTATTCATTTCGGGCGTCCACAGCGACCGTGCCCGCCGGAGGCGTCCCCGCACTGCACTGCTGGTCGGGCCTTGCGGCACGGGCGGCCCGCCGTGGCCGGCAGCGCTGCCGCTGCCGCCGCTGCGGGCCTTTTCGACGGAGGTCGGTAAGATTAAGTCGGGCCTGTGCCTCTACAGGAGGAATATTCAAAAATGGTTTTAACAAATAGTCAGGGGACGATTGTTAGAGCATTTTTTGTTGTAGTAGTATTTTGGGGTACTTGTTCTGGGTATTTTCATTTTCTCGCGCCCAAAATCTGCCTTCAGGGGGGCACGCCCGACTTAACGGTAGGATTGAGGGGGTGCGGACAGAGTAGGCACGAAGGCTGGCGGCTTTGCCTGCTCGTTTTCAGCAGCAAAGGGTGGGTGCCAGAAAGGGGCCCGATCTGACTTCAGCAGCCCGACTGTACGAAGACCGGCACCAGTTTTCCGTTCCTTTCGACCAGGGCTCGCTGTGGGGGTCGCCGCGGACGTTGTGCATCTGAGACAGAAGGCCGTCTGTCCAGCAGCGGCCGCTGTCTGCTTTGGGCATCATTCATTGTTGGGCATCGTACTCCTTTTTTCCGTATCGACTCCGGGCGTCCAAAGAAGAGGCTTGGGTACGGCAGGCTCGCGTCGTGTCGACGGGCGGCGACCCCGCCGCCGACGTTCCACGTTATGAACGCCGACGGCGGCCCATAATCGGCTGATGTTGAACGATCGGACGTTTCGGAGACGGCCGATCGTTCAAGGTGGAACGATCAAGCGCGGCGTCAGGAGCCAACGCCGGGGTGGACACGGCACGAACCTGCAGCACAGGCGTGGCAGTCTGCGGAGGTCCCGCGCGGGCATCTCGGGGCGGCGCCCTGCCCCCCCTCCCCTCCATGGGGCAACGAGAGGGGGGCACGAGGCTCGGACGTGTGCATTTTTCCTCGGCGAGAACCATCGAGGACCATCCTGGACCATAGAGCAAAAGACAAACAAAAATCACGCACGAGATCGGAACATGCACGGGACATGGACGTCCGCGCGGCGGCAAGCGGGGGGAGGAGTGCCTCGACCCGCCGCCGCCCACGCATCGCCCATGTGGGGTCCGACAGCCCTCCCCGCCCAGGACCGTGCGGACTCGCCCTCGGGGTCCAGTCGCCGATCTATCTGAAGGGGCCCCAGGACACACACATAAATACACATAAATAACAGATTCCCGACATTTTCTGATATTTTCGGGATTTTTTGTCTTCCCCCCCCCACTTCCCATATTTTCCCATATTCTCTGGGGAATCGAGTGTGTTTCCTTTCCTCCTGACTATCGGCGATGCATAGCCGTTTCCAGGTCGATGTCTCTCCCCCCTCCCCTGAGCTCTAGTCCCCCCCCCACCGTCGTTGCCCTTGAGCACAGGGGGGGAATGCTCAAGCAGTGGCAGAGCTTTGTTTTTCGTCCACTGGCGCGTCACGGTGCTTATCCCGGCCACCACCCCTCCCCAGGTCGCGGTGACGACGGTGCGTACACAGGAGGAAGGGTGGGGGGGTGGCTGGATCCCCCTCCCGCGCGCTGGTGCGCGCCTCCGCCACCACATCCTCGCCCCATCGTTGCCCCCCCCCTCCCTGCTCCAAGGATTCCTGTGGATTTCCTAGGGTTTCCGATGTACTTCATAAGGATCACGATGGATTTCCATAGGATTCCTATACATGTCCTACGGGGTCCTATGGATTCCGAAAGGAATCTCATTTATTTCCAACAGATTCCCACGAATTTCCGAAGGAATCCTTTTTTTTTGGATTTCCTCAGGAGTTCTAAGGCTTCCCCTGGATTTCTTGACCGCTGATCCCTGTGGGTGGCCTCTCTCGCCTCTTGGGTCCCCCCGAGAGCCCGAGGTCGCGCCGACCGCAGCGAGGGGAGGTAAGGCCAGGGGGCCACATGCGAACCCCACCCCTACCCCCACGATTTCTGAGGGGGAGGGTGGGGTTCACTAGGCGACCCCTCTCAGACACAGTCAACCCGCATAGTGAGGATGGGCAACCTTGCCAAAGGCACGCTTGCACCCTTGCCCCTTCGGTGCATCCTCGGCCACCTTCGCTGGCCAGCCTTGTCCGAAAACCGTGGACATGGGCCTCCAAGGCCCCTGCATCCTTACCGCGCATCCTGATGGTACGGGTTGACTGTACATTGTTTTTCTCAGGATCAAGGCCAAAAGTACGGTGGCTGCGACGCACGCCGTCGTTTTCTTATGCCTTGCATTGCCGATCGGCGCGGGCCCTCTCCGCCCCCTCCCTCCCTCCCTCCTGGAGTAGGTCTTGGCTGTTTTTGGCGCCTGTTCCGAGCAGGCGGAGTCTCCCCCATCCGACGCAGCGAGGGGAGACAAAGATGCGAGGCAGCTCCTCAGGCTGCAGATCTCCAGAGGCACCTTACCAGTTTGAGGCACGTCCCTATCCCTATGTCTGGCACCATCTTACCTCGATGCCGATCTTGAGGACCCCCTCAGTCTCTGAGGGCCCATCCCCAAGACTGTCATCGGTTTTGGCTTGCCCATCTCAGGGACAGGGATCATTTCGAAGCCGGTTAGCACGAGCATGAGACGAGCCAGGACACGGGCCACCCCTTGCGCCGCCGCCGCCGCCGCTGCCGCGCGGAGGCGCTGGGCCCCGAGCGCCGCCGCGCGCTGGAGCGCCTCGGCACCCAGCTGCAGCAGCGGCGCGCGCAGCTGGCCGCTCTGCTGGCCGGGCACCTGCAGGCGGGGCCCTCCCTCCCTGCGGGGGGGCCGTGCACCGAGGCAGGGCCAGCGCGCTCGGCCCCGGCTTGCCTGCAGTGGGGGCCCATGCCAAGAGACACCCTGCTTGTCTCCAGGGTGCCCTGGGTTGCTTGGGTTTCGATGGTTCTGCAATCGAAACCGTGACGCTGCCACACCAGAAAGTCAATGGACGTCCTGGGGTCCCAGGGTTGGGTTTCTCGCGGGAGGTTTCCTGTGGTCGGGCCTCCACTGTATAGGAGTGCCAGGGCATGTTCTAAGGACCTTTCGTGGTCTGCACGAAATGTGCTCAGCACGTTTCTGGCCGAGGCTGTCTTGTTTCAGCACATCGGGTTTTATGTTATGAGAACACTGCTTTTGCTCTCAGGACATTTCTGGGTTCTAAGATTATGTTGTGGTAGGCCTATAGGAATGCCAGGACGGTCGGTCCCTGCTCAAAACGTGAATGCAGGATGATGGTTTCTGCAGGACGCTGCGGCCTCCCGCGATGAGGACTAGAAAAACCGGGTCCAGGCCATGGAACTATTTGGTTTATTGTTCTGCCCCGCTTTCTTCGGGCGCGGGCCTGGACAGTCGACGGGCCAGGCGGAGCCGACTCGGAGCTTAAGCCATAGACTCGGAACCTATTTTGTGGATCGTTTCCCCCCCATTCTTCTGTCAATCGCCATCTTGCATTCAGGGGAGGGGCTCGTCGGATATAGAGTCAAGACGCTGGAATTAGGGCCACTTCGGGTTCAGGAGGGGCTCTGGTTTTCGGGCCGCTCCTCAGATCCAGGTCGGGGCACCCGTTCGCGGCCGAGGCTCGCCGTGGCTGAACAGAACGCCTTCGTTCCTCATCCCGCACTGCTTTTAGAAGCGCCATGATTGTACGGTAGGTTCGCGCTGCGTTGGCGCAGCGGCGACCGCCGCCGGCGCTCCACCTTGACCGCCGCCGGCGACCAAGAATCGGTCGATTTTGAACGATCTGACGCTTTGGAAACGGCCGATTGTTCAAGGTTGCACGATTCCCGCGGTGTCAGAAACTAACGCCGAAGGCGGCACGACTCGAACCTGCCGTATAGCCAGGACCCTGGGTAATGAAAGGGAGCCTGTTAGTGATTGGGGTCTGCCTGTCTCCCCAATTAGAGCTGTGCGTAGCCCGCCTAGCTTTTAGCGGAAGAGGTTCGCTCTCGCCCCGCCGACCAACAAAAATTAGTGATTGGGGCCCGAAGCCCACAAATTTGCCAGAATCACTAAACCAAGTTTGCCGTAGCTCGTGCTGCTTCGGGTGACGGCAGCTCCCGTTGGTGGAAAGGGGCGGGGTGGGGGGGGCATCCCCAGTACACATCACCAGGTCCGACGAAGCCCAGTCTCGCCGACGCCCGAACTAGGTTCGAGGCTCGAGGTCCTCGGACGTTCTCGTCGGCTCCAGGCGGTCTGCCAGCCTCGGGATGCGCTCCAGCAGCCCCGCCATGCCGATGCAGTTCCAGGGGCCCCCGGATCGTCCCGAACGGCAGCGGGAAAGTAGGGAAATGACCCGGAAGCCGGGGGGGCAGGGTCCGTTTCGACCCGATCGATCCGATTCGATATTGATTCCTCTCGCTTCGCGGGGTGCACGTCCGGAGCACGTACAGTCACGTCGTCGCGGAGCCTCTTGGGAGCCTCTTGGGGGCCTCCTGGGGGCCTCCTGAGAGCTTCCTTGGGCCTCTTGGGGACTTCTTTTGGGCCTCTCCCTCCTCCCTCCTTTTCATACTCCCTCCCCATTTTTTCTTCCAGCGCCGGCTCTAATCATGGGCGCCGCTGTGACCAATTTCCACCTGGCTGGCGCTGCGCCGCAGTTCGCCCAGGTTGGAAAAATGACATTACACTCCAGTCGCTGTGTGGCCTTTGGGAGGCTTCTTTGGAGCCTTTGGGAGGCTTCTTGAGGACATCTTGGAGGCCTCTTGGGGGCTTTTTGGGGCCCCTTGGGGGCCTCTTGGGGGCCTCTTGGGGCCTCTTGGGGCGTCTTTGGCCGTTTTGGGGCGCTTTTGCGTTGTTTCGCCCTTCGGAGGCCGTCTTGGGGCCGTCTTGGGGTCCTCTTGGGCCGTCAAGGAGCCTCTTGGACCGTCCTGGGGGCCTCTTTGGGCCGTCTTCGGGTTCTGTCGGGCCGTATTGGGGCCCTCTTGGGGGCTTCTTGGGTTGTTCTGGAGCGATTAGGGAAGCTGCTTGGGCCGCAAAGGCGAGAACGTTGAAATATTACCAAACCAGAGGGGAATCAATGATTGGGGCGCAGTTGTGGGCGCTCTTGGGGCCCTTTTGGGCCGTCATTGGTGCTTTTTGGGCCCTCTTGGGGCCGTCTTGGACCGTCTCGGGGCCGTCTTGGCGCAGAACCCATCTTGAGCCGTCTTGGCGCCCTCTTGGCACCCCTAAGAGGCCCAAGAAGTCGAAATCATAGATTTTCTATAGGTTTTGGTCGGTTTTGAGCCCCGGGAGGGGGGGGGGGGCACTTTGGTCCGTTCCTGTGGCGCAGCTCCCAGAGGGGGTTAGGGGGGAGACATAATAATGTAACACAATACAGCATGTCGGAATTATGCAAACATTGGACACATAGGATCCACTGCGTTACAGCATCCGCGGGAAACGCTGCCGCTCAGCACGTCACTTCCGGACGTGGATTCATTGGCTGACGCCGCACCGCCGACCCCTTGAGGCGGCAGTGAGAGTAAAAAACGGAGTTTGCGGAACGCGCGCGATTTCTTGGGAATCTTGGGGTTTCAGTTTCTCGGGATTTCGTCGGAGGTGGTTCGGGGCCGAGCGCTCGAAATGTTCATTCGGGTTCCCCCTCTGGGCCTCCTCTTGGGGCTGTCCTAGGGCTGGGCCGTTTTGGAGGCTTCTGGGGCCGTTTGGGGGCCTTTTTGGGCCTTCTTGGAGCCCTCTTGGGCTATCTTGGGTCGATCTTGAAGGCTTCTTGGGCCGTTGCGGGCCCCGTGTAAGCCCAAGAGGCGTTTTTCCTATGGAATGGGAAGTTTTTTGCTTCTGGAGGGCCTCTCGGGACGCCTCTTAAGGTTTCTTGGGGCGTCTTGGGGGCCTCTGGGGCCGTCTGGAGATAATCTTGGGCGTCTTGGAACGATCTTTCGGCGACTCGTAGGCCTCTTGGACCGTCCGAGGGGCCTTTAGGAACCTTCTTGGCCCGTTGGGGACCCCTGAGGCTCCAAGGGTGCGGGCGGCACTTTTGCCCCTCCCACCCCCTCTCCCTCTCCAAACCGGCCGGGCCGGGCTCCCGGGGGAGGGATTTTCGGAGGGGGAAGCATCTCACACGCCGTGATTCCAAGGGGTCGGCGGATGACGGGAAGCGTTTTCGAGGTACGAGAAGCGAGCTGGACGTTGTGGCAGAATTTGCAACATATCTAATTATCTCTTATTGGCGGAGGGTGGCGGATGACGGGGAGCGTCTTCGAACGGCCCTGGTTCGAGCGATTTTGGCGTCGTTTCTCGCGTCTGCGGGGTCGCAAACCCCCGCGCAGCATGATCATCAGTCGGTGGCGGGACATGTCATGTCTCGTTTCTCTTCTGCTCGCCATCGCTAACCGAAGTTCACTACGCTGGAGGGCCGAGCGTTCGGTGGCGGCACGACCACCGTGGAGCTCCGTGTCGCAGGATGACCACTATGACGGGAACGAACCACTGCACAGCATTTGGAGCTATCACCGCGCCCGCCGTGCTATGCTCGCCAGAGGGTGGGTTTTGCTTGAGGTCGACCTTCATGAAGGCCAGGACGTTGCGACACGCTCAAGCTATGTGGTTACTTCAGACGGCGACACAGCGTACTGGCCTGAAGCTCGGATCTGGGATCGCCCCGACTACATCATCACGCCTTCCCCACGGCTAGAGTTCACGCGGAATGCTTCACGGGACGGTATCACAGTTTTCACATCGGTGACAGCTGGGACAACTGGTGGGCGTACGTATGCAACGCAAGCCACGCATCGATTTCTACGCCCTGTGTGGGTACGCCCCCGCCGACATGCCCCAAGCACGACCTATCGCGGCGGCTGCCCACGAGGTATGCCGACGCGACAAGGATGAGTTCTCCGACAATGTGACTCGGGCCCTGGGTCGTGATCCCACTCGATGTGCACCGTCACTACATGAAGTGGGACATGCCAGCTTGCGGAGAGCACCGACCACAGTGGACCGACAAGAGAAGGCGCCTGCATGGCATCCTCTCCCAGTATTGTATGCGAGCACTCAGCAGCAGGACGCAGCGCTACATGGAGGTACCCCGATGGCCAGGGTGAGACAAGGATCGGCCACGCCGCTGTTCCCGCGAGGGTCATCCGTGAGACCCCGCTGGTCCTGGGCCCCTCTCGGGGCCATATGATCTCCGGGGCGTCTGTACATGTGCGCCGACGCTTCACTGAGCAACCCCCCAAGACACCGACGCCGACGTGGCACCGACAACACATGTTGAGCTCTCTGCAGGCTTGGCAGCGCTGGTCCACGGCAGGGGCGGGGGCCCCAGGCAGCGGCGGCCCAGCGACCACCGCCATCAGCGGCGCCCTGCGTTCCCAGGACCGCGTGCGCCGCGCCATCGCCCCCATGGATCACCTACAGTTGGCGCTCGGCGCCTATGGCGCCGCCGTGGAGGAGAACGCGGCCGAGGGCATCTTGCCGCAGGTCCCTGGGCTCGAGAGCAACGCCAAAATCAGGCTGAGCATGGGCCGCGCGGTGGAGTCCTACGACTCCCAGGGCAAGACCGCCGCGGCGGCGGCCGCGGAGGCGCACGAGGCGCACGAGGTGCACGAGGGGCACCCGCAGGGCAAACGCCCCGACGCCCTGTTCCGAGCGGTTCTGCGCCATCTACAGCTGGCAGTTCGAGAGCACAAAGCCGCCCTAGTGGAGGGCGTGACCGAGAGCGACCAGCGGCAGGTCCGGATGGCCTCGAAGGCGGCTTCCACTGCCAGCGAAAAGGCCCCTTCAGAGGAATTCGTTCCAGGTATCGCGCTGCGGCTGGATCGGAGCGACTGACCGTTGCCGCGTGCTGATCGCATCCATCCCGCAACCCCGCGGGGTGTTGAAGTTGCAGGAGCTTGCGGGGCTTGCGTTCGACGCCGGCCGTGCTCCTCGCGCCGCGCCGCGAGCTCAAGGAAGTGAAGTAGTCGACTGGAATGTTGGGTTTACCTCAGGTGAGTCCACCAGGTTGCATGCACCAGTGCTCACTTCTTCAGTGCAGCCTGCTGCCGGCGCCTGGCTTGTGCCTCCTCGTCCGCCCCCCTTCCTTCTTGGCCCGCTTCGTTGGTGATTTTGAGTTTGGCTCGGCCCGCGGCCTTGCCCTTGTGCAGCCTGGGGCGTTGCCGACTTCGCATTGCTGGTAAGGGCGGCCCCCGCTATGCTGCGCTATGCTTCTCCTGCGCATGATGTGTTGCGCCGTTTGAAAAGCACTGCTCGCCGCCAGCCCGTGGCCGGGGGGTCGCGTGCTGATGTGCGGGTTTCCCGCCAGTGGGTGGTGAGCTTCGCATGTTGCGTCCGTGGACGCGCGCGCGGGCCGACCTTGCGGTTGGCCTTGTGAATGCTCGCGAGACCTCAGCGTCGGGATTGCGTCTTCAAAAAAGTGTCGTCGGGGTACGAAAAGCGAGCTGGACGTTGTGGCTGAATCTACAACATATCTAAGCATCTCTGTCAATATAAAGTGGTGGGTGCAACGGGGGTCAGAGTTAGCGGACCCCCCCCCCCTGAATGGCGATTTCCCTTGAGACATCCTCGCAAGCGTGAGATCTTCGCGACATCGCGTTTACCAGAAACAAGCGTTTCGCTAGAGACATCCTCGAACAATTGAGATCAGCGACATTCGCTAATCTGTAAAACGTGCGTTTCACCTGCGGCATCCTAGCCAAAATGAGGCGCCAGCGGAGGTGCATCGCTACCTCTCACGTTGAAACTATGTTTTCACGAGGGGCGCCCTCAGAAAATGAGCGGCAGCATGGCGGGCCAGAAAAAAAAAAGCACGGCAGGAAACTTGCATTTCGCAGGGGACATCCCCAATGGCATGAACTGTTCTCAACATCATATTGGCATCCTTCTCGACGTGCTTCAAGATGAAGAACTGGGGGGCCAAAGAGGACCCAACGACTGCTCCAAGCGTGCCGTGATGACTGCCGACAATGGCGATTTCGCTAGGGACACCCTCACGCCAGGAAGCCAGCACAACAGCATCGTTTTGACAACTGCTGGTTTGACATCGTCTTGGGTTTCCTCTTGAAGAGGCTTCCAGACGGCCCAAACCAAGCTTCTTAAACATGACGGTTTAGCTGGGGACATCCTCAAACAAGAAATGTGTGCGACATCGCGGTGGTATCGTTTTAAATGGCATCGAAACGGCCCCGAACGAACCCCACGCGAACCCCATTATTAACCCAAGAGCGCCTTCGCGATTCCACAATGTGCGTATTTGGCTTGAAGCAGCCTCATGCACTCGAGTTGTTCGCAACATCGTCTTTTACAGACGCGTGCGTTTCGCGTGAGACATCCGCCGCGCAATGAAATCCGCGGGTTTAACAAACGTGTGGGAATGGGACTGGGGATATCGCCTGAGGCTGGTTTTTGACCATGCATGATCACACTGAGTTTTTCACCTGCGACTTCTTCAGGAACTAGGCAGGAATACCGCATGCCAGCACGCAGCAACACTGCATATTTCAAAGAACGCGCAGGGACACGGCGGAACACAGGGGCACGGCAGTGCGCGCAGAAGCACGGCAGAATACACAGGAGCACGGCAGACCACACAGGAACACGGCAGAGGAGATGGGAACACGACAGGCCACACATAATACATAGAAGCACGGCAGCACACACATGAACACGGCAGAACACGCATGAGCACAGCAAACCATTCGTAACGCACAGGAACATGGCACAACACACGGGGGCACGGCATAACACACAGGAACACGGCAGAACACACAGGGATACGGCAGAACACGTAGGTGCGCGAGGACCATGACAGAACACAGCATACACATGAGCACGGCAGAACGAGCAGACACACGGCAGACCACGCAGAATCACAGCAAAACGCGCAGGAGCATGGACAACGCATCGGAGAACGGCACAGCGCGCAGGAGCACGGCTGAACATGCACGAGCACGGCAAAACAAGCAGGGGCACGGCAGACCACGCAGGAACGCGGTAGACAAAGAGCCTACGGGTGCACGGCAGACACCAGAGGAACACGCAGGAGCACGACAGAACACATAGGCACATGGCAGAGCATGGCAGACCATACGTGATTTACAATGGCACGGCATAATACATAGGTGCACGGCAGAACATGCAGGATCACGGCAAAACACACCGAACACAGGAGTATTGCAGAACGCACAGGAGCACGGCAGAACACACAGGAACACCCGTAGCCATTTTGGCTCAAGGCCATGGAGAACCCGACGACCGCGAGTCGTTCGCGGCGCTCTGAGCGCGAGGGTCTCCACGCTTTGGGCCAGTGCACTTCAAGTTTGTGCTTCCTGCTTTCGCGGCGCGGAGGCGCGGCCCCCCGGCCAGCTCTGCAGTGGCCGTGGCGAGGTCCCCGCGCGGCGGCGGCAGCAGCAGGCGCGGCAAGTCTCACTGGATGTGCAGCTGCGGAGGGTGGAACTGGGATTGGCGCGCCTCGTGCCTTGGCTGTGGGCATGCGGCTCCGCCCTGGGCGCTGGGGATGCCCCCCGCCAAGGCGAAGCCCAAGGCAGACAAGGGCGGATGGGTGGATCAGCCGCGCGGGCGCCGCGCCCAGAGGCAGGCCCGCAGCGCGGCCTCGCGGGGGGCCTCCGCCAAGTCGCAGACCTCGGCGTCGGCAGCGAGCGGGGCGCCCAGCGGTGGAGGGGCCGCGGCGATCGAGAGGCCCCAGGCGGCAGTCGAGCAGCTCGAGGCGCTGCAGGCCGAGCCGCCTGACGGCGTGGGCGGCTGTTTCGCCGGCGTCGTGGCCAGCCAGCTGGGGGCGAAGCGCGCCGAGCTGGTCAGGGCCCAGAAGGCGGCAGCAGAGCAGAAGGCCTCCTCCCTGCCACGGGCGGCGCAGCTCCACAGAGAGGCGAGCGCCATAAGCCAGGGTGGGAAGCGGCCCCGCGCAGCCCGCCAGGAGCTCGAGCAGAAGCAGGCGGCGCGTAGCCTCGTCGAGGCCCAGCTCCAGAAGGCCCAGGGGGAGCTCGCGGAGCTCGACGCGGAGGTAGAGGAGGCGAGCCGTGCGCTCCAGGTGCTCGAGGGGGCAGCCCGCGAGGAGGCCGAGGCGCTGCGCCGCCAGCGCGCGGCCGAGCGGGCAGGGGCCGGCCAGGTGCCAGGGCCCCTCATGCAGCTGGAGAAGTTGCCCGAAGCCTGGGGCTCCAGCAACTTCGAGGTGGCCTGGGCAGCCATCCGCGCCCAGGTGGAGGCGGTGCGGGCGCAGCTCGCGGGGGCCCCTGTGGCCCCCGAGCGTGCGCCGTGGGCTGAGTCCTGCCCCGTGGAGGAGACCAGCAGCGACGATGGCGATCTCGCAGGTAGCGGTAACTCCTGGCAGCCGCAGCCAGCCGCCGAGCGAGGCCAAGCCGAGCGGCGTGGCAAGGCGCATGGCGAGTGGCCGACGGTGGCCCAGGCATGCAAGCGGGAGCTGGCTGCAGAGGCAGCGGACCTGGCTCCTCTGGCTGCTCGTCATGCTGGCCGCGCCGCTGGAAGCCGCGTCGGAGGAACGCAACCAGGGCCAGCGAGTGCCTAGTGAGACCAGTGCGGCGGGTTTGCATTAGCACGAGTGCGGCCACTTCGTGAGCGCCTTGGTGGAGTCCCACGGCACCGACGTCAGCGACCCGCCCAGGTACCTGGGGCACGCCGCAAGGCCCAGCATTGCCCCCATGCCCCAGGGCGCGGAGGAGAACGAGGTCGAGGCCCACGTGTTCGGCACTAGCGGGCGGAGCGACCCCATTGGCCAAGCAGGCGTACCTGGGCATCCCGAGGCGATGGCAATGAGCGCGGACCTGCAGCAGCCAGCCGAGCTGCCACTCAGGGTACGCGCTCGGAGGCTGGAGGCGGCAGCAGCCAAGTGCGCCAGGGCCGCCACTGTGGTGCGCTGTGCCTCGCCCGCCGACGCGGTGGCGCGGTCCCTGGGGCGGTTCGGCTGGTACTTCGAGTCGGAGCGGTGCATGGTCGTGGACCTCGGCGACGTGTTCGATCCCATGGTCCTCGGGCCTCGGGCGAGGAGCTTTGAGGCAAGCTCGGTTGCTCTGCAGGCCTCCAACCGCCATGAGAGGCAGAAGCTCAGCTGCGACCCCCTCTTGCTGCGGCTGTTGTTCGGGGACGCCATCGGGCAACTGCTCGGGCCAGGAATCGAGCCGTGCGTGAAGGGGCAGCACGCGCGGGGGGCCTACATCTCCAACACGCGCTGGACGATGAGGGCCTGGAGGCTTCGGCAGCCAGTCGATGGCAGGCTCAACGGCAAGCTGTGCCTCGACGGCTCGGCCAAGAGTAGCGAAGGGCTCCCTCCTGCTGGCGAGCGCCGCCAGGTGCTGGCCACTGCGGCTGCGGAGCCTCCGCTGGCTGGAGAGGCCCTCGGCGGCGGCGCTCCCGCCAAGCGGCCTTGCCGGGAGAGCAGCCGCTCCACGGGGCCTTCAGCATCCTGGGGCACGCGCTCAGCTACGCCGGCGCGGGCGAATGCGAGGGCGCCCAGGAGATGGCGGCCTGCTCCAAGCGCGGCGCCTACAAGGTGCTGGGCAGCCACGCGGGAGGCAAGTCTCGCCTGAAGGTGCAGTGCCCAGGGCCCAGCTACCTGACGAACAAGTCAGGCAGGAACCAGCGCAGCCTGTGGGAGCGTGGGCTCCATCCTGGAGGCAGGCCGCGAGCGGACAATCAGAGAGTGAAGGGGGAGGGCGCCCCCGCCTTGCGCTCGCAAGGGCCGGTGCCAGGGCGCGCCCAGGAGCGCTGCCTGGAATGGCTCGGCATGGAAGCGGGGCCTGCAGGCGAGGCCTCAGCTGCGGCCAGCAGCTCTGGCAGCGGCCCAGCGGCCCCTGCGGCGGCGCTGGCGGAGGAGGCTGCGGCTGCCAGCCTGCCCCGGCAGCGTCCAGGCCCGACGTGTACTGGGCCCCTCGGCGCGAACGGGGCCACCGAGGAGGTTAGCGCTGCCGCGGGCGCAGCGGCGAGCGACGGCCAGAGGAGCCGCAGGGTCCGCCGCCTGGTGTCTGAGAGTGAGTGAAGGCTTCCTTGCCTTTCCGCCAGCGCCTGCTGCTCCCTTGTGAGTAGGCTCGCGTGTCTGGCTTTGCTTGGGACTCGGCGTCTCTCGGGAACTTTGGTCCCGCCTGGCCCTGTCCCCGTTTTCCTCCCCTTCCCTGTGCCTTGAAGGCCCCGTCTGTAACTCTTTAACTGTAACACACAGGAACACGGCAGAACACGCAGGAACACGGCAGAACACGCGGCAAAACACGCAGGATCATTGCAAAACACACAGGAACACGGCTGAACGAGCAGGAGCACGAGGCGCACGGCAGAACAGACAGAATCCATAGGAGCACGGCAAACCACTCAGGAGCTTGGCTGAACACACAGGAGCGCGGCATAATACACAAAACACGTGCAGGAAAACGGCATAACACAGGAGCACGGCAGAGCACGCATGAACACGGCAGAACACGCGGCAAAACACGCAGTAGCACAGGACAACACACAGGAGCACAGCAGACCACGCAGGAGCACGAGGCGCACGGCAGAACACACATAATCCATAGGAGCACGGCAGAACACACAGGAGCTCGGCAGAACAAACAGGAGCGCGGCATAATACACAAAGCACACAGGAGCACGGCAAAACAAGCAAGAACACGGCAGAACACACAGGAGCACGGCAGAACACAGGAGCAGGGCAGAACACATAGGAGCACGGCAGGACAGGACCATGGCAGAACACACAGGAGCACGGCAGAACACACAGGAACATGGCAACACACGCGGTATCATTGCAGAACACCCAGGACATTTTGTCACACAGCCGCACGCACAGGCACACGCACACAGGCACACGCACACACAGGCACACGCACATGCACACGCACACAGACACATACACACGCACACACACGCACACGCGCACACACAGAGAGGCAACATCGTTCACGCAGACCGCAGGTGCACGGCAGAGCAGCACGGCACAACACAGCAGTGCCGCAGACCACCACGCACGGACGCACATGCACATATTCCACGCACGCACGCGCACGCGCAAACGCACGCACGCCACGACAGACTTGCGCAGCGCATACTAAAAACGTAGGATACCTCATAAGCCCAGGACACAAGAGGACGCTTCCCGTTCTTGTCTGGTCCGGTTTCGGCTGGCCCGAACCCTGGGCCAGTCTTCTTCGTTGTGGGTCCTGCGGGGCTCGAGCGCCGCCCCCCAGAGGCCGAGCATGGAAGAACGGCGCCCGCCGTGCTTTGTCTCGAGGACGCCGGGGATCGGGATCGACGGCGCTGCTCGGCTCGATCGATCTGGGATTCCAGCGCGGCCCTCCGGGCAGCCCCGGCAGGAGGCGACGGCGGCGGAGGCGGCAAGGCTCGCCACGCCGCTGCTCCCCGGCGCGTCCCTCCCAAGGCGGCGGGGCCGGGAGCACAATGGGTGGCTGAGCGCAAGAGCGACCTCCGGATGATCCGAGCATTTGCTTCGGGCGGAGGGCAAGGGGTGAAGCCTGAAGTGCCGTTTCGCTGGGTCCTTGAGGCCTGCATCTGCAGAAGGTGAGTCCCAAGATGGACTGATATTCGAGGTGCAAGAGCCCATATGGATTTCACCCTGAGCCCTCCACCCTGAGAGAATGCTCAGGTGATGTCAGCAGCCGCGTCCTGCCGAGGGCCTTCTGGGGGTGCTCGAGCCGGCCCGAGCGGCCGCTGGAGGCCCGAGGCACGGCCCGAAGACCACGGGGAACCCGGATCGCCTTGGCGCGGGCCCGATCGGTCGCCGAGTGCGATGCGACAGCCGCGGCTCGCGCGCCTGGGTTTTGGCCCCCCCCCCCCTCCCCCGCGCGGCCCCAGGCAGCAGCGCACCAGAGGCCGCTCTTGCCCAGGGCCGCTGTGGCGTGCAGCCGATGCTGCGTGACACGCAGCATCGACCCACGACCACCAGTGGCTACACTGTAGCCACTGGTGGTCGTGGGTCGATCCTTTCTTCGGGCATCAGACGATGCGTGTTTTGTCGGTCGTCGGGGCCGGAGGTCCCGACCCCGTCCGGTTGTTCGGGCGGGTGGTAATGTGGGGTGCCGCCTTAATCAGGGAAGCTCCGGTTCGGTTCGTTTTGGGGCGCACTGGTTACGGTTCGTTCCGGTTTGGCTTCGAACTAAAATGGTTCCGATTCACCCGGCTCGGTTTGAAATCATGAAGGGTCGGCGGAATAACTATAGCAGCCGAAGCAACGCCTCCGAAATTACCGTTCCCAGGTGCCTACGTTGTATCCCTTTTGCCTCAGCCTCCCGTTCCTTCTTCGACGTCGCTGGTTTCTCTTTAGCGTCCAAGCCAAACTTTATAACTATTAGTTTGTGTTGAAATATCAACGGTTATTGCATTTGGTCACATCGCTTGTGCATTCGCTCTCTCCCCTCCCGCTGCCTCTTCCCCTCAAGCCTTTCTGCCGTGAAGGTTTCATGGCCGCGTGGGTGCACGCAGCCGGCGGCTGGGTTCTCGGAGCGCTCTCCGAGCGCTGGACCGGGGCTGGCCGCGGCGGGGTCGCCGAGGTCTCCTGCCGCTGCGTGTTCGAGGGCTCGGACACCACCGACGGCCTCGTGGCCATCCTCCGGGAGCAGCTGGCGCGCTGCGGCCCGGAGCACCTGCAGGGGGCCGCGTGCCAGCCCTGCCCGCCGTGCCCGCTTCCGCTGGGGCACTACACGGGGCTCGACCTCTGCGGCGCCGCCGTGGTGGGCGTGGCCCTTGGCGCTGGGCTGGCGACAGCGGCCTGGCTGGCGGCTGGAGCGCCGGTTCGGCCGGCCGCGAGAGCGCGGGCCCTCGCCGTCGAGGACGACGCCGGCGGCACGCACGTCGCGACTCCGTCGGCTCTCGGGCGAGGCCGACGGGCTCCAGGCACCCGCAGTGACTAGGGGCCGCCATGGCCCGAGCGCTGGACACGCCGTTCAGCCAGTGCCTCGTCAGGTACGAGGACGACGACAACTTTCAGTGGCACCACCGAGTCCTGCTGGTGAAGGGGGACGCCCAGAAGTGGATCTGGCTCACGCCGGACGGGGAGGTGGCCTTCGTGGACCTGGCCACCTTTCGGGTGCTGGCCCTTCGGAGGTCGGGACCGTTCCCGGCCCGGCATGCTGGGAACATCTACGCTTTCGACGACGTGGCGGCGGAGGATATGCAGGGCTACCTCGAGGAGGCCAGGGCCCTCGGCACGATCCTCGGCTTCGACCTCGCGGGCGTGGTGGGCCTCCCGGGCGACAAGTGGTACGTCAGCGACCCCACCTCGTCGCACTTCGGCGAGGAGGTGCCGCCCCAGGTGCTCGCCAACGAGGAGGTCCTGGTGCGGCGCGGCGACGTCGGGCTCGTGCGGCTCGACGACGTCTGGATCCACGCGATCAAGGTGGGCGAGGGTCAGAACTTCGACACCTACCTCGCGAGAGCTCGTGGCGGCGCTGGCCGGGACCCACGCGTCGTCGGCGACGAGAGGGACCAGGACGGTGGCAGGTACATCGACTTCCGCGACTCGGTCCGCCGCATGAAGGAGACGACGGTCCCGGGCTGGCCTCTGCAGGGCCGCAGGGCCACGAGGGAGGCCGTGCTCTCCCTTCGCGACGGAGGGCAGGGCAACTGGGAAGAGCACCACGCCACCTGGCTCCGACGCAGTGGGGTGGCCGAGCGTGGCAACGTGGCCCGCGAGCACCACATGATCTGCGTGTCGCTTCGGATGATGCAGCAGTTCGACCAGCTGGACCTGTTCAACATCGCGGGCGCCGAGTACCTCGTCAGGCGGCTCAAGCAGCTGGAGTCGGCCACCCGCAAGAACCCTCGGGCTCCCGACTTCGAGGGGCTCGACCTCATCCTCGACGCGGGCGTCGACGACACGGGTGGCATGGTGCTGCCAGAGTTCGATGGATGGGTTGGCGATCAGGCGCGGGCCCGCGCCCAGACTATGAAGGCGAATCGGCAGTGGCAGGAGGAGAGGACGGCCGCGCAGCCCAAGGCGCCCCCGAAGGGGCCCAGAGGCGGCGGGGCCGACGCTGGCAAGTAGCAGGGGGCCAGCCGGCCCCCTCCTGGGGCTGGGCGTCCTGCGGCGCCCCGCCCTGCCTGGCTGCCGCCGCGGGTTCCTCCGCCGCGGACGCCTCCACGCCCTCCTCATGGCATCGGGATCTCGCTCCTCGCACGGGGACCCGCTGCCGCTTTCGGTCCCGGGGCCTGGCCCGCCGGTCGACCTCAGCGGGGCGCCGCGGTACCTGCGCCAGCGGGTGCTTCAGCGACGCTCTCGTGAACACCGTGTTCGAGAGGCAGTTCACTCGATCAACTGTCTCGCCGCCTGCGCGGTGCGCCATCGTGGCCGCGGGCCAGGTGGCGCTGCCGATTCAGGGACTTCGGGTTCGGCGACCTCGTCCTCGTGCGGCCGGCAGCTCGGCCGCTGCGTGGCGGAGTGCGGCCCTCGCCCGGCAGACCTTCACCCTCGCGGAGCCCTTCAGGAGCTCCTCAAGTCCGACTCGCTCTACGGTGGCGCGCCGTCCAAGGTGGTCCCGTACGAGGAGTCCAAGCTCAAGTTCTGGCAGTCCTCGGTCACGCCTCGAGACGTGGAGGAGGTCTGCCCCAAGTTCGTCGTCGACGCCTTCCGCGACCCCGACGCCTGCATCCGCAAGCCGGACCGCGTGGTGGAGCAAGACCTCGAGCTCCTGCCGCCGGTCAAGCCGTACTGGGACGTGCGGCTCGCCAGCGACGCCCGCCTTCGCCAGGACTTCCTCCTCAGGCTCGCGGAGCGCGGGCTGGTGGGCTTCCGGCGGCGGATCAGGTCACGCGTGGGGTGCTTCTTCGTCGAGAAGAAGGGCGGCTGGATCCGCCTGGTCGTCGACGCTCGCGACGCCAACCGCACCCGCTGGGCGCCCCCGCACGCCGCCCTCGGGGCCCCGGCCGCCCTCGGCGAGCAGGACTGGTCCGATGCTGCGCTCTCGGGCGCCGGTCGAGATAGGGCCGACGGCTCGCCTGCCCAGATCTTCGGGTCGTCCCTCGACCTCCAGGACTCGTTCTACCAGTTCTTCTCGGGGCGCGTCGCGGAGGATTTCGGGGTGGATTTTCCAGAGCGGGCGTCCTACTACCAGGTCTCCCACATCTGGACGCCCGACGGCCTGTCCCCTGTCGACCCCGACGAGCTCGTCTTCCCGGTCTTCCGCGGGGTGCCGATGGGGTGGCCCTGGGCACTCTGGGCCGTGCACTCGTCCGTCACGTCCTGGGTCTCGGACACGCTGCCGGGTGGTGCCCGCCGCCTGCTGCTTGACAAGCAGCCGGCTCCCGTCGCGGCGCCCTTCCGCCCCACCGGGTCGGTCTACGTGGACAACGTCTCGTTCCTGGGCCTCTCGAGCGACGTTGTCGGGCACGCGCTGCAGGCCGCGAAGGACAAGCTCGACTCGCTCGGCATCGCGCGCCACGAGGTCGAGGGTCCGGCCGCGCACTTCACCACCGTCGGCGTCGAGTACGACGGGAAGCGGAGGCGGCTGCGGCATTCAGATCACCGAGCCTGGCGCCTCTATTTGGCCTGTCAGGAGCTCGAGCGCCCTGGGGTTCCACGCGCGGCTTGGCAGATCCGCGTGTTCCTCGGGCACTGTGTGCAGCACTGCCTGCTGTTGCGGCCGGCCCTCTCGATCTTCCGCCTGCTCTACCGCTTCGTGGACGCGCAGGGTCAGGGGCCTCCAGTCGCGCTGTCTGCTGGGGCCCGCCGGGAGATCCAGCTCTTCAGGGGGCTCATCTTCCAGGCCGTCGTCTTCCTGGACCGGCCGATGTCCTCCCTGGTCTTGTGCTCCGACTCGTCCGAGGCTGGCTACGCCCTCCATCGCCGACGTGCTGACGTTCGACTCCTTCGGCAGCTGGCTGCTGCCCGGGAGAGGTGGAGGTTCGTCCCCAACGAGAAGCGCCCCGACGCGGCGCTCGACGACACCTTCTCCCCAGGCTGGGTGCCTGGTGCTGGTGGAGTGCTGGGCGAGCCGCCGGGCGCTACAGGCGTGGCCGTCTGGGCCCCCCCGCCGACGCGCTCGAGGGAGGGCGCCCGGGGCGTGCTCAAAGGCCGGCTCAGACCCACTGTGCGGCCTGCAGGCGTCTCCGTGCCCGACAGCCTCGTCGATCCCAGGGACTGGTCTCTCATCGTCGAGGGCGCCTGGCGCCGCAGCGCCCCCATCCACCTGCTGGAGGGCCGCATCGCCCTGGGCGGCTTGCGACACGCCGCCCGGCAGGTCGACTGCCACGGCTCCCGGGTGCTCAGCCTGGGCGACAACATGTCGGAGCTCCTCTCCGTCGAGAAGGGGCGAGCCGTGGACCACGGCCTCGCCTGTCTGTGCCGGCGGGCCGCCGCCTACCAGATCGCCTGCGGGATCTCTTGGCGGCGGCGGCACCTCGACACGGACCGCAACCTCAGTGACGCGGGCTCGAGGAAGGCGCTCCAGGGCGTCTACCGCCCAGGACAGCGGCGGGTTGGCGGCAGGTCGGCGTGGCCCGCCCCGCCCGCTGGGTGCCCGCAGTCGGCGCCCCCGGCGCCGGCCCCGCCGGCGCCCTCGGCGACCGCCAGCTGGCCAGTCGCCGAGGAGGCTTGCGAGCCTCCCCCCGCGGCGCGGCTGCGCGGCGGCCGACTGCAGACCCGCCCGCCGCGGCCGCCGCCGCGGGCATCTGGGGCCGCTGGCCGCTGCGGGCCGCGGCTCGCCCCCCGGCCACAAGAGGGGCCCGCAGCCGGCGCCCCTGGCCACCCTGCACGCGAGGCGACGATCGACGAGGCCGAGGGGGCCCGCGACCCGTCGCCGCCTGCGGCCTGCCCACGCGGCCGCCGCCCACGACCGCGGCCGGCGCCCCCGCCGCGGCCTGCTGGGGCCCTCGGACGAGTCGGACGGCGACTCGGGCCGGGGCCTCGGCTCCTCTCTTCCGAGCGGGCCCCGCCACGTCTGGGCCGCTCCGGGCCGCGCACGCGCGTCGGGAGCGCGCCGCGCGGGCCGCCTGCCTTCGGGGGCCTTCGCTTGCATGCCCGGCCTGGCCGAAAATGGACGACAGGGCTTCCCGGGCTGCCGCCCCCTCCGCCCCTGCCGTTCGTCGCGGTCGAGCCGGTTCGTGTTCCTGTACCTCGGCTTCGTGGACGTCGGGCGGCTCTCGAGATCTTCTCGGGGGGGGCTCGCTGGACGGGGGCTCTCGCGCAGCTCGGTCTGGCGGTCGCGGCTCCGATCGACATCGAGTTCGGTGGCTGGGGCGACCTGCTTCGGCCCGGCATCGAGTCCGTCGTTCGCCAGTGGATTGTCTCTCGCAAGGTCTGGTTCGTGCACTTCGGGACTCCGTGCACTCCGTGGTCAGTTGCTCGTCGTGGGGCCAATGATACGTCTGCTATACGTGCCGGTCGGCGGTGTGCTCATGTCACTCTTCGTCTACTTCGTTTGTGCGTTCAGTTCGGCGTCAGGTGGTCCCTCGAGAACCCAGAGGATCCCTGGATCCCGAAACGGGATCTGCTATGTAAAACATATGTTTTTATTATATCATCATCCATCGGGATCTGAAACATATGCATCAAAGAAAAAGGGATCTAACCTTAAACCACTAGCATATGTACACGCATACATTATACGTAGATTAGCTAGTTCCACCCGTAATAGCCAAACCGAACCTCATTCCTAGGATAAGGTGTGCGTCCATACGTGCTGCGCAGACGCTGGATTCCTTTTATCCTTGTTTGCTGGAGGTCTTTTCACACGCCTACGTCTGAAGGTCTTTTCACACGCCTACGTCGGAGTTCTTACGCGCCTATAGGTCGGAATCCTTTCACGGGCCTGCGTCGGCCGTGGGATGTCGATCAGGTTTGCCACCTCAGCCCGTCCCGTCCTGCTCGCAGCCGTTTTGGCTCGGGCTCTTGAGAGCTCTCGTTTTTGTTTACGACGTTTCTCATATCACCGCCGATTTCTGCGGCGATGGCCCCGCCTCGCGGACCAGACCAGAGGCGCCGCCTCACGGGCAAGACGTCCAGCCCGTTGCGCCCAGCGGCGCCCCCGACGCCCGAGCCCGACGACCCCCTAGCCAGCTGCTTCTTCGACTCGGATGACCCTCGTTCCTCGCGGTACGTGGGCAGGCAGCCTGAATTCACGCTCCGCGAAGGCGCGGGCGACGACGGCACGCAGTGGGACTCGGCCCCCGAACCGACGGAGCAGGCCAAGGCATCGACCGAGGAGCAGGACACAGCGAGGGCCATCCAGGCGTCTCTCGAGGAGGCCGAGCGCACGGGGAGGTACGCCGACTCCCCTCCTGACCCCACTGCCGCCCACTCCTGGGATCGCGGCGGCGATCAGACGATCGAGATCCCCGACAGCCCCGATCATGCATCGGCGGGGGCTGGCGCGGCAGGGGCCACCTCAGCAGGCTCGGGGTCTGGCGCAGCACAGGCCACCTCAGCAGGCTCGGCGGGCGGCGCAGCAAGTTCGGACTGTGCTGCTTGGCGCGTGAGCTCCGACTCGTGCCCCTGCGAGCCCGCCCCCGAGCTCGACTCCAAGACGCCCCCCCCCGCAGCCGGCGCCAGTTATGAGGGCAGCGGGCAGCCGTCGACCATGCCGCCCGACCGCATGCCCAGCCCGCGTGCCTCGCCATTCAGGCCGTCCGCCGAGGGTTTCTTGCTCTTGCCGCCTGGCGTGCCTCCGCAGGCGGCCTCGCAGCCCCCCAACCCCAGGCCCGCTGCCTCTCCAGCCGCAGGGCCGATGGCAGCGAACTCCCAGTCAGCCGTCGACGAGGACGGGTTTGGAAAAGTGCGGCGGGGGAATCGATGCGTTGTTTTGGTGTTTTGTAGTTGCCATGTTTTGTGGAGTCAGATTTGTATAGCATGCTCGGCAGTGCCTGGTCTGAGTCTGGGGGCAGTCGCGCCTGGTCGTGCCTGGTTTTACCTGGTCCAAGTCCTGCCTGGCGGTCCGAGTCAAAGACTTACCTGGTCCAGATTGGTCTTACTTGTTCACCCTCTGCTCCTGCGCGAGCCCCTCGCCCTCCTCGCCCGATCGCCCAGGACCCCGAGACGCCCCAGAAGCATCGGCGCCAGGTGGCGTCCCAGGCGGAGGATCTGTTCAAGGAGCTCAAGGAGCGAGCCCGCGCGGCTGCTTCCTTGTTGAGCGTGTCTTTCTCCTTTCTCTTTTTCGTGATTGATTGTTCCCCCCTCTCTCTCACTCTCTCTCTCTCTCTCTCTCTCCTCTCTCTCTCTCACTCCCCCCCTCTCCCACCCTCTCCCTCTCACTCTCTCGCTCTATCTCTCTCTCTCTCTCTCTCTCTCTCTCTCTCTCCCTCTCTTCTCTCTCTCTCCTTTCCCCCCGTTCTCTCTCTCTCTCTCTCTCTCTCTCTCTCTCTCTCTCTCTCTCTCCTCTCTCTCTCTCTCACTCTCTCTCGTTCTCTCCCCCCCCCCCTCGACCCCTCGCCCCTTCCGCTCTCCCTCGCTCTCTCATTCGCTCGCGCCCTCGATGTCCATGCGCATTCTCTTTCTCTTTTTTTTTCTCTCTCTCTCTCTCTCTCTATAGAGATATCTCTCTCTATCCCTCCCTCTCCCGCACCCCATCCCCCCTCTCTCTCTCTCTCTCTCTTTCTCCCTCTCTCTCTTTCTCTCGTTGTTTTCTCTCTCTCTCTCTCTCTCTGTCTCTCGTTATCCCTCTCTCCTTATCTTTTTCTCTCCGTCCCCCTCGCTCAGGCTCTCGCCCTCGCTCTCTCGTTTTTGTTTGTTTGTTTTGTTTGTTAGTTTCTCTCTCTCTCTCTCTCGCTCTCTCGTTATCTCTCTATCCAGGTGTCTCTCTCTTCCTCTCTCTGTCTCTCTCTCTCTCTCTCTCTCTCACTCTCGCTCTTGCTGTCTCCCCACCCTCCCCCCCTGTCGTTTTTTATGTGTGATGTCTTCCTCTAGTTAAGAAGACACGCGTATTGATCGATACATGCATACATAATCTCGACATATCTGCATATACTTTATATACATATGTCGGTACACTATATATAGACCGATCTACCGATATGCTTACCTATATCTGTATACAGATAAACGTGTCTACATACATTTATATATAGACAACTGTGTGGCATTTAGAGGTTCAGAGACATACAGATATAACGTGTATAGCTATGTTTCGTTCTCTTCCTAGACCGTCGCCACTCGGCCCGTGCCCACCCCCCCTCGCCCACGGCCCACCCCCTCCCCTCCCTCTTCCCGCTCTCCCAGCGCAGCCTATCTGAGGCCAGTGTGCGCGTATCTGATCACCGCCAACATTCAGCTTTCCCGCCCCACCCTGCCCTCTCCGTCTCTCCCTACCCAGCTCCTCTTGCGCTCTCTCGCATGGGCATGTCCACTCCTCTGCTTTCCTGTCATCTCCGCCCCTCCCATCGCGTGGGCCCACCTCGGCATCACCCCTCGCCCAGCCCGTGGATGCATCGATATGCAGTCGTTCGCGCCCATTCGACGCCTCGCGCCGATAGACAAGAACAGTTCGATCCACGCACCGACCATCGATCGAGCGTGCGTCTATCGGCGTCTGGCGTCGAAAGGGCGCAGCGGATGTTCTCGACCATCGACCCCAGGGACCAGCGAAGAAATCGCCTCGACTGTCGACCCCTCCTGGGCGATGTGGCCCAAACCCCTTCGGAAACAATCGGCCAGTGGCACGGTTCCAGCCCAGCGCCGCGCCCTCCGCGGCGGCGCAGCCCTGCTTCAGCGCCGCCGAGATGGGCGACGCGGCGGTGTGTCCGCGGGCCGCCATGGTGGCAGCGGCGTGGTGTTTCTGGATCACCAAGGCAAGGGTGGGGGGGCGACCCAGTAAGCACAGAGTTGCGGTTGCTTGCCGAGAGTGCGAGCGCGACTGGCGGGGGGGGATCTTGCGAGCGATCGCCATGTCACATTTCGTTTCGAATGCGTGACGAGATGGAAAGCGAAATGGAAATTGCTGCACGTTACGAAACATTAAAAACCAAGTTTGCCCAACAACGATCGCTCGCAAAATCCACCCTCGAACCGCACTTGCACGTCCCGTCAAGCATTCGCATTCGAAGGCTGACCAGATAGAGTACACGACTGAGAAGCTCCACGATGCGAAGCAAAATCGAGAGCAGATGGAACAGTACAAAGACATCATCGTAGCGACAAGGGGGATCCTCAGCCACACTGGCGTGTCGCTGAGCCAGAGCGTGGCGAAGGACGCGGGGTGTGCATGCGGGGTCTCTCATTCTCGCGGCCGGGTCTTCTGGGGTAGAAACGCACGCGGGTAGTCATCGGGGCCCGTCGAAAACGCGGGGGCAGGGGAACGCGGCTGCGGGATTGAGACAGACCCTGCGTGCAAGTGCCGCGTGCAGGACATATTCCTCAAGGTCGCTGCCCACCACGGAGCAAAGTGGAAGCTTGCCGATGAGCAAGACGCATGGGCAGATGACATGGCAAAACAAATGAGGAACTTGATCAGGCACGCCGAGCAAGCGCTGCACAAGACACACGGGTCAATGTTATGTGTTTCTTTTTCTGTTGAACAGTCAGATCGGGCCCTGGGTCGGCGGAGTGGCATTAGCCGCAACTGATGTAAAAATGCAAGGCCCGCGTGTCGCAGCTCGAGCTCCGGCCTGGCCAGGAAATTGAATTGGGCAAAGCAGTTCAAGACGAAAGCTGAGACTGAGGACATGAGCATCCGAGTAAACATCTGACCCTGCACCTAGGATCGCGCGCCCTGGGCCGTCGCAGATGGGGCAACACCCGCGGGGTCTGTCCAAGCGCTGGTTCAGGGTGCCCGATCTGAAGGGGGGGGGCCATGCGTCTTGCGCCGCAGGGGGCGGCTGCGACCCCCGCCGACTCCGAAGATGCAGTTTCAGGGGCATCTTCGGGCAAGAAACGGAGGATATCAAAGAACATGGAAACGCTGGAGACATGCGAGGGATGGAACTTCGGCTTCAACCAGCAAATGCAGGTTGGACTAGTTCTGTCGAAGCGCTTCTCTCTTGAACTCTCCTGAAACAGCAACCCACATCCCGTGATCTCCTCCACCTCCGCTCCTCTATCTGACCCTGCCCCGCCCGACCCAGTCTTGCCAGTATGGCAGCAGCACATGTGTTTACTGGTCGCCCCCTGGCCCCCTCCCCCGTCAGATGGCCTGGCGATGCAAGGCCAGCGGGCCCGAGCACCCCGAGTTCACGAGAGGCCAGAAGCAGGAGGGAGAGAGGCCTTTGCTGGCCACGTGGCCAGACGGCGTCCAGTGGGAGATCGTCGGCACTGTCTCCACGGACGCGTCCGCAGAGGATCCCGCGAAGGGCAAGGGTGGCGACAGCATCGTGTTCAAGGGCGAGAAGGACGGCGCGGTCGTGAAGGTTGTGGTGGAGAGGAAGGCCGACGTGAAGTGGCTCCAGATGAAGGTCGGCTCAAAGCAGATGCTGCAGCTGCTGGGGTACAATGACGAACATCGCGAATCGGCCAAGGACTTCGTGACTGCGATCGCGAAGGACTACATCAAGAGCACAGCCGACTGGACGGCGAACAAGACCAAGTTCGAGAAGCGCAAGCAGGAGTGGCTGCTGCAGCACGGGAAAGCGTCGAAGAAGACCGTCATGAAGAAGCCAGGCGGCGCAGCTGCGAAGCCCATGAAGTCAGCGCCTAAGATGCCAGCAGAGGACGAGGCAGAGGAGAAGGAGCCAGAGGCACAAGACGCAGAGGGCGACGAGGAAGAGGAGGCCCTGCAGGAGGAGGAGGAGGAGGAGGAGGAGGAGGTGGAGGAGGAGACGAAGGACGAGGCTGCCGCAGACGCGGCTGCAGCCCCTCTGAAGCGGCCAGCCTCTGCCATGCGCAGGCCGGCCGCGGCGGCCGCGGCGGCCGCGCCTGGCGCCGACAGCGGCCGCAAGCGCAGCGCGGAGGAGAGCTCCGCGGTGATCAACGAGGCGGAGGCAGGCGACGAGGAGGGCGCCCAGGTGGTCGTCGAGACGGGCAGCGCCTCGCCTCAGCCACTGATGCCGTCGGCGATTCCTGACGATGACTTGTTTGGATTTTGAGCGCAGGAGCGCAGGGCTGAGCAACAAAAAACATATCCCACACCCCCTCCTCAGACTCCCCAGTCCCCCTCTAACCCCTTCTCGCCTAACTCCCTCCTCGCCCGTCGCTCCCGCTCGCTGTGCTCCCCGCGGCCTTGAGCGATCGTGCGAGCGCCCCATGATTGCCGCTGACCCCTCAGCGGGGTGCCGGGCGGGCGAGGGCCAGTCGGGGGGGGTGGGCGCGCGATTGCTGCGGGCTGCAGGCGAGAACTTGGCCGATGAAGCGGGTGGATGAGCGAGGGGGGGGGAGGGGGGGAGAGAGAGGGAAAGAGGAGAAACACAAGAGGGCAGAGGAGGGGGGGGATGGAGAGAGGACCGAGATAGGCAGCAACAGGAGTTGGGCGGGCAGCATGCCTCCCGCACCGCCAGGACCACGCCGACGCCTCCACCGCGGTGGACGAGATCGCGGTCGACACGCTGCTGAAGCGCATCTACGGGGACCCGCTGTTCGGGAAGCTCATGCAGATGAAAGGCCACGGCGACCTGAATCGTACGATGACCGAGCTGATGGGTGATCTGAGTGAGGACGGCTACATCGAGAGCCCGTCGAAGTGGGGTCTGCCGCCCGTGACCGCCCTGAAGGGCGAGGCCCCCGCCCCCGCAGCCGCGCCAGAGCAGGGCGCGGCCGCCGTCGACGCCAAGAAGAGGGGGTTCTTCGGCAAGAACAGGCCTAGCTTGGACGAGGAGGTCGACTTCTGGACCGCGGTCAAGGAGGGCGACTTCCGCGTCCCGACTGACTCGAGGCAGTCATCGATCGCTGGCAAGTGGAGGCGGGCGTGCGAATCTGATGAGAACCTCCGCCGTGACTACGATGCCATCACGGGCCAGAAGAAGTGCAAGCGCCGCGAGGAGTTCCGCATCCAGTGGGCCAAGGATCAGTATGACACGGTGATGGCGCGCTCGGGAGCCAATGCGCCCAAGTGCCCCGTGAGGAGGAGGAGAATGAGGAGGGGGATGAGGATAAGGAGGAGCAGGAGGGGGGGAGGAGGAGGATGGGATGAGGAGGAGGTGGAGGAAGGAGGAGGAGGAGGTGTAGGAGGGAGGAGGAGAATGAGGATTGAGGAGGAGGAGAGGAGGAGGAATGGGAGGTGAGGAGGATGAGGCGGGGGGGGGTGGGGGGGAGGGGGGCGGAGGGGGAGGGGGGAGGGGATGGGGAAAGGTTGAGGGGGGAGGAATAGGAGGAGGAAGAGCAGGGGCAGGAGGAGGAGGGGGGGGAGGAGGAGGAGGAGGAGGAGGAGGAGGAGGAGGAGGAGGAGGAGGAGGAGAAGGAGGGGGAGGAGGAGGAGGAGGAGGAGGAGGAGGCAGAGGATGAGAGGGGGG
>CAUYUJ010020871.1:294790-317641 GCA_963575745.1 Prorocentrum cordatum | reverse complement strand
TCCTCCTCCTCCCCCCCCCTCCTCCTCCTCCTCCCCTTTCCTCCTCCCCCTCGTCCTCCTCCTCGTCCTCCTCGACGATCGTCGTCCTCCTCCTGGTCCTTCTCCTCTTCCTCCTCCTCCGCCTCCTCCCCCCCCCCTCCCCTCCTTCTCCCGCGCGCCCTCTGCCCACCCCGCCTCACCGAGCGGCGGCCTCGGCAGGAGCCCCCGAGTCGGCTGCCGTGCCGGACGATTGCGCCCGCCCCGTGCTAATGTGCGCCCTGTGCGGGCGTGCGAACGTCCGCAGGCCCATCTACATGGGCTGCGTGGCGTGCGAGCTCTAGGGCCCCGCCGCGGCCGCTTTGCGGGGGGGGCAGCGTTGGGGAGGCAGTCGAGAGGCAGCTCGGACAGCGCCGACCCCGCGAGGAACGACACGCGCGACCAAGAATCAGCACCCTGATTCTCGGTCGCGCGCGTCCTTCCCCGCGAGGGGGCAGGGTCGGAGAGGGGCAGAGGAGGGGGGGGAGGAGGGGGAGGAGGAGGAGGAGGAGGAGGAGGAGGAGGAGGAGGAGGAAGAGGAGGAGGGGGAGGGGGAGGAGGGGGGAGGAGGGGGGGAGGGGGAGGGAGGAACGACAGGGTGAGCACGCTGGCAGTTTCCCAAGCTAGACGCGTGAGGGGGGTCGCTCGGGAAAGAAGCCTGCTTCCAGAATGTGGACCATGGCGGTTCATCGGTGTCGCTCAAGGCGGGCGAGGTTAGCATTATCATAAAATTTGCCAGGGACGAACTGATTCGTTATGGTGGTATCGGTATTTTCGGCGCCCCGCTGCTGGGCGCAGGCTCTACTCTGGTCACCCTGTTCGATGAATTGAGAAAGACTGTTGCGGTCCCGTCGCCTGGGACAGTGGATGCGGTTCTGCGCGCGGTGCATGTCCATATGGCGTCAATCAAAGCTGCGAAGATAGACAGAACGCCCAAGCACCACCTTCTCTGCCACATGTGCCACAGGACCCAGGGATAAATGTGTTCCAGGGGACGTGCACGGGGACGGCTGGCGCAAGCCACATATCATGATCGTTTTAGCGGCCACCCCGCTGAGCCACGTGGGCCGCGCGTCGGCGTGAGCTCAGCCCCCCCCCCCCCTTGTCCTCGGCCTTCCCCCGCTCGCGTCGTCGCCCCCTTCCTGGCCGCCCAGCCCCCCTTTGTCCCCACTCCCGCCCCTGGAGCAACGGAGCTCGGCGCCCTCGAGGGGGGATGGGGTGGTGGCGTGGTAGGGTGGGTGTGGTGGTGGTTGGTGGTGGTGGTGGGGTGGTGGTGGTGGTGGTGGTGGTCGTGGGGGGGGGGGGGGGGGGGGGGGGGGGGGGGGGGGGGGGGGGGGGGGGCGGCCAGGTAGGCAGCGGAGGAGGCGGGGGGCAAGGAAGGCGGAGACCGAAGGCGGGGGCGGAGGAGGAGGAAGGGCGATGGGAGGGCGAAGGCACGAGCGCAAACAAACGCACCACTTCCACCCAGGAGCGGCGCCAAGGAGCAGAGGGGTGGGGAATGGGGGCGGGGCGGATTCAGAGGATGGGGGGAGAGGGGGGGGGGGGGGAGGGGGGAGGAGGAGGAGGAGGAGGAGGAGGAGGGGTGAGGAGGAGGAGGAGGGGAGAGAAGGAGGAGGGGGAGGAGGAGGAGGAGGAGGGAGATGAGGAGGAGGGGAGGAGGAGGGAGGGGGAGGAGGAGAGGAGGAGGAATGAGAGGGGCGAAGGAGCGGGGAGACGGGAGAGGACGAGAAAGAGGAGGATGGGGACAAGGAGGACAAGGAGGAGGTGGATGGGGGGGGGGGGCGGCGGGGGAATAGGGCGAGGGGGGGAGGCGAGGCCGACCCGCTCTCAACTAAACGTGGCCCGCTGCAGGAACCATTCCAAACTACGTCGCGCAAGCGCGTCGAAAAATCGGTGGTGTTCTCGGCGGGGCCGACGGTGGCGGACAGGGGGAGGGGCAGGGCGGGGCGGGGCGACGGGGGCTCGAGGGCGGGGGTGAAGAGAGTGGGGTGGGGGAATGGATAACAGGTGGAGGATGGAGGTGGAAGTGCAGAAGGCTAGGTCATCAGGGAGGTGGCTTGAGAAGTCACAGGATCACTTTCCATGGGACGCCAACGCTATATTCAACATTCGTGGACGAGAGCCTCAATAAGACTTTGCGAAGCATTGCTGCATTTTGCCACAGGCGCACATTCGCTGTTCGGTCCACGATTTCATCAATTTAGCGGCGCTGCTCGTGAGCCCCAAGTATTTTGCATCGCCGACGCTTTCCCGTATAGATCTGACGTCAGGTGTTGGGCGGCATTGAGGCAAACCCTGGCCCCCCTCCCCCCGTGCCCGGTCACTCCCCCTTCCGCTTGGAAATACCGAGGGCAGACTTGTGGGCGCCAGCGTGGTCGAGCGACAGCGTTCCAGACAGGGCCGTGCGATGCGGAACGGGCCACGCTTCGCTCCCTCAGCCAGCCTCCCTTTGCCTCTGCTCCATCGCCCTCCTCTGTTCTTTAGCGATGTGTGTGGGGTGTGTGTGTGTGTGTGTGTGTGTGTGTGTGTGTGTGTGTGTGTGTGTGTGTGTGTGTGTGTGTGTGTGTGTGTGTGTGTGTGTGTGTGTTTTGTATAGTGCAGTTGGCCTTCCGATCCGAGACGCCCCGAGACCGAGCGACTGCTACTGTTGCCGTTTCGGTCCGAGGGCGCCCTTGAGTCCCGGTAAGGCTACCGGGCGCGGCCAACCGGCCACGCACTCACCAAGTGAGTGACTGTTTCAGCCCACCAGGGGCTAGCGAGATATCTTACAGATTGTTGTGTCGCTGGCGCGAGCTGTGGAGGAAAAGATTATCAAGATAATCATCTACGAGAAGATCGACAGCAGGCTGACGCCAGTGCCGACGATTTAGTTGGTAGCGGAGCCGGTCGTGGCTCCACGGACCGGCTCGTCATGACGACCGAGGCTGAGAAGCACGAGACCGTGCCTTCGTGGGACGGAGACGTGGCCAGCTTCGACTCCTACGTGATGCGAGTGAAGCTGTATGTGCGCGGCACCAAGAAGGAAGAGGAGACCGACGCTGGCGACATCAAGAGGCAGTACGACAACATCAAGTGCGCGTGCTGCGGAGCGCCTGGGAGGCGCAGAGCGGGCTGCAGCTGTGTGGGCGGGCGCAGCCATGTGTGTCTGAGGATCCGCGCGGAGACGTCGAGTTCTGGGCCAGCGTTTCCGGGCTCAGCGGCCAAGAAGGAGGATCCGACGACAGCGACTCCGAGACCACCACCACCTCCGAGAGCTACTTCGAGCTCACCTTCGCCGCAGAGAACGGTCTACCAGGCACCGAGGCCGAAGGGGTGCCCGGCAGCATTCAAGGCACCACCTCCGAAGAAGGCGACGATGAAGGAGGAAGAGGTGGAGACAGTCCACGAGACGATCGACCTGGACACGGTGATGCAGAACAACATGCAGTTTCCGACCTGGGATCCGGCGAAGGAGACCCTGACCGAGCACATGGAGAGGATGAAGCAGGAGACCGAGGACATACCGGTGCCGGAGGACCACTGGGCGCTCCTCGACGAGATCAACAGCTTAGACAACTGGCTGAAGCTGACCAACCTGACGCTGGACAGGGAGGTCCGGACGCTACAGCGGAGGACGATCCGGGCTGCGTTGCGGCTGGTCAGGTGAAGACGCTCAACGCCAAGCAGATCTACTTGCTCAACCAGAAGATCGCGGAGTTCGAGACGGCAGCAGCCAAGGACGCTCAGGATCTACTTCGACTTGGGCAGCTGGACCTGCTGGAGGTATGTGCTCCTCCAAACTCCCCGCTCGGAGTTGAGGTCGAGAAGCTCGGCGGCACCGTCCTCAGGCTCGGGAAGCACAACGAGTACGATCTAACTACCAACACCGGCTACAGAAGGGCTTCGGAGACGCTGAAGCTAGAGAATCCGAGAAGGGTCGTATTTTCGCCACCGTGCACGGCCAGATCGATCATCCAGAACGCTAACCAGAGGACCGAAGATCAACGAGTGCGTCTGGAGCACAAGCGCCGAAAGAATGACAAGGTCACCCGGGCTTGTGTGCTACTTGCCTTCCAAGCACTACATCAAGGAGCCGAAATTGACTTCGAACAGCCGCTGAAGTGCGGGACCTGGTCCTTGCCATACCTCAAGCGTCTCAGGGAGCAGCTGTTCACTGTACGAGTGGGCGGGTGTGCTTTTGGGTTGAGATATCCGAAGACAGGCGAGCTGATCAAGAAAGAATGGCTGATTGCGACGTCCGACCCGCACCTTAATGCAACCATCGGCAGGACGTGCTCAAATCAGCGAGGCAGCCCGCACAACCACAAGCACGAGGAGATACAGGGCATGGTTACCGAGTTCACTGCAGCATACCCGGCCGCGATGTGCAAGAAGTGGGCCAAGTCTATCATGAGGTGTGTGGAGTGGTCTACTTGGTGCGCGTGGGCTGGAGGCGACTATGAGACGGAGTTCAGCGAGGCAGTGTACGTCACCGAGCGGCGCCTGATCGGGAAGCAGCCGCTACCCAAGGCGCAGAGGCTGGAGATGGAGAATGAGGCGGAGCTCGACATCGACCCCAAGGGCGAGCTCGAGTGCTGGGAGCGCGAGGACGAGAACGTCAAGACTTACATGGGGACGGACATCGAGGGACCAGAGTGGCTTTCTGTGGTGCGGAGGCTTACCTGGGATCTCGACACCAACATCCTCATTGGCGACGAGCTGGGCGAGAGCATCCTGACCGACGAAGAGATATACGCCCCGCTGCCGGAAGGCACGAGCCATACGAGGACGCGCCTATACTTCAAGCGACCTGGGGTTCAACAAGAACAGCATGCAGCACCACAACATCAGGAAGCACCCCAGGAAGATCAACGACCTGATCCAGTCCCAGGCCCAGATGAAGATCAGATACCACCACCACCTCCAAACTACGAGCCGCAGGAAGGTGAGGTGGACGTCGGTAAGGTTAACGGTTATCTTCGAAGGCTGCATGTCAGGCTAGGGCATCGCAGCAACAAGACCCTCATCGACGTGCTCAAGCGGGCTGGCGCTCAAGGCCCTATCTTGAAATTAGCAGCTGAGTTCAGGTGCGAGGCGTGCGAGCGGCACAAGAACAAGCCGATGGAGTCCGTGGTTGCGCCATACAGCCCGGCCACACCAGGGAAGGCTATCGAGACGGACGGCTTCTACTGGACGGACCCTCGCGACAAGCAGACCTGGACCGGGACCTACATCGTCGATACAGGCACTCGGCTCAGCGGCGGGAAGCTCAACCTCAAGGGCCGACTCATGAGGTCAGGCGAGGAGTTCCGCAAGACGCTGCAGCAGACGTGGATGCAGTACTACGGACGACCTGCTCTACTACGCCTGGACGGTGAAGGCTGCCATGTCGAGAAGAGAGTCAAGGAATGGCTATCGTCGCGCGGCATCATGGTGGATGTCACCGCTCGGCAGGCTCACAACCAGCTAGCGCTATGTGAGAGGAATATCGGCATCTTAAAGGACACCATGACCAAGATCGCAGAGGAGTCCGACGCCAAGGTTACCGCGGACGAGATTTTCTGGGAGGCGATCGCCGCCATGAACGATCTCGGCAGGTACAAAGGCCACAGCCCCTACGAGATGATGCTGGGCAGGACCCCTGAGCCGATCGTGGGCGACGTGTTCGGCGAAGATCACAACATGCCGATCCTCAGCAAGACCTACGAGGCCGACGACGACGAGTACATCAAGAACCAGAAGGTGCGACTCGAGGCGAGGAAGGCTTTCCTCGAGGTTACTTCTAGACGACGTCTTGCCCTACTGGAGCTACGCAAGACCAGAGAGAAGACACACTGGACTACAGGGCAGCTCTGCTACTGGTGGTCCGAGAAGGCGAAGGGCAACGTTAAGATGCCTGGTGGAGTTTGGGCTGGCCCGGCGACAGTCATCGCCCAGGAGCCCGGCTCGGACGGCAATCCAGGGTCAGTCGTCTGGATAGAGCACCACGGCCGACTTCTACGAGCAGGACGTGGCCACCTTCGACCAGCTACCGAGACGGAGATCGAGATCCACAAACTTCTTCATGGAGAGGCGGTTCCTCTTAACATCACCGCTGCCATGCTGAAGGTCAAGGCTAGCGAATTCGAGGACCTGATCGGACAACGCCTTCCAGATCTCGACGATGAAGATGACGCGTGGGTGATGGAGCCAGAGGATCCCTTTCCGCAGAAGGCGGGAGGTGGGCAGCCAGCTGCTGCCGAGACTCAGGCGACCGAGGCGCCTACGACATCGGAGCCTACAGGGGCAGCCGAGACCAAGGAGGAGGATACGAAGTCCGAGGACAAAAAGTCAGAGAAGGAGGACGACCTTTCATCGGAAGATCTCGAAGCGCCAGAACCACCAGGCCAACTACCTGAAGACCTACCTGTACCTGGAGTTCGGCGACGTCAAGAAGCTGAAGAAGATGCCGCAGTCAAGAAGTCGCGCCAGACTACGAGAACTGGAACCAAGCGCGGGAGAGACCCGGATGAGTTCGGCAAGCGGATGACCGACGAACCCAACTCAGTTCAGAAGACTAGCGAGGACCAGGACGTCACCACCGAGCGCCAGGATGCCGTCTACCTGTCTATCGCGGTCCCCTCCCGGGACGCCCTCAACCGCTTCGTGAAGGACCCCAGGCTGTACGTGGCTACACAGGCTAGGAGGCAGCGCATCGAGGTCAGCTACAAGAAGCTGGACGACAAGGACAAGGCGAAGTTCGACGTGGCTATGAAGAAAGAAGTTGATCAATTTCTACTCGCGCAGGCGTGCCGAGGTGTACTTCGGAGCAAGCTACCGGACGTCGACCTGATGAAGATGCGCTGGGTACTTACCTGGAAGGAGGATCTAGAAGCGGAAGGCGGCAAGAAGGCCAAGGCCAGACTGGTACTCATCGGCTACACCGACAAGGACCTCGAGACGCTCAAGACCGAATCGCCAACACCCTCGAGGCGAGCGCGCCAGATGCTATACCAGAAGGCGGCCAACGAGAAATGGCAGACGTGGCTTGCGGATGCTTCGTCAGCGTTCCTGCAAGGGGAAGCTACAGAGGAAGAGCGAGAGCTTTATGCACTACCAGTACCACAACTACGAGAAGCACTACAGCTCAATGACGATGACGTTGTGCAGATTCTCAAGGCCTGTTATGGACTCACGAATGCACCCAGGCGGTGGTACGAGAAGGTCAAGAAGGATCTAGAGAGCAGAGGCTGGTATGCATGCAAGCTCGAGCCGTGTCTCTTCACCAAGCTGAACTCAGACAACAAGGTGATCGGGCTCATCCTGGTGCATGTGGATGACTTCCAGATTGCGGGTGATCTCACCAACGTGGAGTTCAACGTGGAGTACGAGCATCTCAAGACGCTATACCGATGGGGCATGTGGAAGTCAGATGAGGCTGGCTATTCAGTTTGTGGAGTTGAAGTTTCCAGAAATCCAGATGGAGGATTCAGGCTAAGTCAAGAAAAGTATGCCAAGACCATCCAGCCGATCAACGTCAAGAGAGGCCGAAAGGCTAGTCCGGACGACAAGCTGACAGCCGGAGAAGTGACTGCATGCCGTGCCATCCTTGGTCAAGCTCAATGGCTTTCAACACAGACGATGCCTCAAATTGCTGTGCACGTTTCTATGCTACAAGCGGTTGTCAACAGTGCGACGGTCAAGGACCTCGGCAGGATCAACCAGCTGGTCAAGACTATTCACGAGTTTGCGAGCACAGGAGTTACCATACATCCTTATAAGCAGATGGCGTGGGTATGTTGGTTCGATGCATCGTGGTGTTCAAGAGCAGATGGGAGCAGTCAAGGAGGCTATGTTGTGTGCACTACCGAGGTGGAGGCGCTCAGCGGCAAGAAGCAGAAGTTCACAGTATTCACGGCAGCTTCCAAGAAGCTGACACGAAAGTGCCGTTCATCATTGGGTGCAGAAATCCAAGCAGCAAGCGAGGCCGCGGAGGAGCTGGAGTATACACAGCTAGCTTGGATGGAGATGCTGAACGCAGATGTGCAGCTCAAGGGCGACAAGCGCTACGACATGATCAAGAAGGGACCAGAGTGTTCTCGTCACGGACTGCAAGAGCCTATACGATGCAGTTACTGGTTCGGAGAGTTCAGCACTGGGTCTCAGCGACAAGCGCGCCGCTATCGAGTGCATGGCGTTCAAGCAAGGAGTTCAAGAGTGCGGTGCCGAGCTTCGTTGGGTTCATTCTCATGCGCAGGTAGCAGATGGTTGCACGAAGATAAAGTACGAGGCGCAGAAGCTATTAGATGTTTTCATGTGCAGGAGCTACTGGACGCTGGTTCATGACCCGGAGTTCGAGTCTGCGAGGAAACGAGGTCTGAGGGGACTCGATATTCTCGCCGAGAAGCCGACACTCGCCGAGGAACCACAAGTTCATGCTGAAGAGTGAGTTCGGCCAGGTGGTTTCTTATCCATATCGCTCGCCTTTGCGAGGTTTTTTGATTTGATTTGATTTAGTCGAGTCTCTGCGACAATGTAGCTTTACATATCTGCCCGCTCCGCGGGGATTTCATCTTATTTTACATACCTGACCGCTCCGCGGGGATTTCATCTCATCTTATATATCTGTCCGCTCCGCGGAGATTTTATTTCATATTTCAGATCTGCTCGCTTAGCGAGATGTATGCGAGAGTAGCGCCGCTACCAGAGATGATTTTCAGGCAGGATCGAAGGCCAAAAGGATTTTCCCCTGTGTGTTTTGTATAGTGCAGTTGGCCTTCCGATCCGAGACGCCCCGAGACCGAGCGACTGCTACTGTTGCCGTTTCGGTCCGAGGGCGCCCTTGAGTCCCGGTAAGGCTACCGGGCGCGGCCAACCGGCCACGCACTCACCAAGTGAGTGACTGTTTCAGCCCACCAGGGGCTAGCGAGATATCTTACAGATTGTTGTGTCGCTGGCGCGAGCTGTGGAGGAAAAGGTTATCAAGATAATCATCTACGAGAAGATCGACAGCAGGCTGACGCCAGTGCCGACGATTTAGGGGGGGGGGGGGGGGCGGGCGAGGGCTGTCGAGAGACACCGCGCGGTCGTTCGATCATGATTGCGATGGTAAAGGTGCTACTGGTGATGATAATGTCGGCGACCATTGGGGCGATGATTAACTTTATGATGACGGTGATGGCGAGAATTGAAATGATGATGGTATGACGATGGTGAGGATGATGATGATGAGGATGATGATGATGATGATGATGATGATGATGGCTATGAGGGTGGCGATGAGGATGGACTGCGATGCTGATGATATTGGTGGCGGTAGTGGTGATAATGGTGATGGCGCGATGGCGATGACAATGATGAGGCTGACGTTGAGGATGGTGGCGTGCGTCTTGGCAGGATGAGTGCAAGACGCCTGGGCAGAACGGACTGGAAATCAACGGCGCTCGGGCAGGACCGACCTATTGTGAAGAGGTGGGGGGGTCCGCGCGACGCGATCCGCGCGAGGGGTGCGCCGACGTGGGCAGGCCCAACCTATTGTGAAGAGGGGGGGGGCGTGGTTAGCCGTGCATCCGAAGTGAGGGTTCGCATCCTTCCCCGTTTTTTTCGTAGATATTGCTCTGTATTTTTCTGGCCCCAGGGCCCAAAATCAACGCCCCTGGGGGCGTGGAGAAAGATGAGGGACATCAGACTCGGTATCCCCGAGTCTGGTGTTTCTCTGATCTATCGTTTTGGAAGGAGAGCGAACCTGCGAGAACCCCCATGTCGAGCCCGTGTAGGGTTCGAGATGCTCGCGGGTGAAGTGCGACGGAGCTATCGGGCGCACCCCCCCTCGAGGCCGGCCGCCTTGCCGCCGCCCCCCCCCCCAGCGGGGCCCCGCTCCCTCAGGGGGGGTCTCCCCGCGGCTGTCGCCGCGCCGCCGCCCCGCGGGCCAGCGGCAGCGCCCGCGATCCGTGCGAGGGGTGTGCCGATCTGGGTTTCTAGGGTTTTCCTTCTAAGGCTTCAGCCTACTCCGCCACCCCCTTCCAGGGCTTCCGCCTCCTCCGCACTCGCGCGCTTTCTGGGGCCAGCGGCAGCGCCCGCGATCCGCGTGAGGGGTGTGCCCACGCGGGCGCGGGGCCCTCCCAGGTTTTTCTGGGTCTTTCTGGATCCCCTTGGCCCCCCGCCGCTGGCCCCATGGGGCTTTAGGGCTTCCGCCCCCTCCGCCCTCCGCCGCTGGCCCTATGGGGCTTTAAGGCTTCCGCCCCCTCCGCCGCCTGCAGCTGGCCCTCTGGGGCTTTAGGGCTTCCGCCCCCTCCGCCCCCTGCCGCTGGCCCTGCGCTGGCCCCATGTGGCTGGCTTCGCAGGCTTCCGCCACCTCCGCGCCCCCGCTGCTGGCCCTCTGGGGCTTTAGGGCTTCCGCCCCCTCCGCCCCCCGCCGCTGGCCCTATGGGGCTTTAGGGCTTCGCCCCCTCCGCCCCCCGCCGTTGGCCCTATGGGGCTTTAGGGCTTCGCCCCCTCCGCGCCCCCGCTGCTGGCCCTATGGGGCTTTAGGGCTTCGCCCCCTCCGCCCCCCGCCGCTGGCCCTATGGGGCTTTAGGGCTTCGCCCCCTCCGCCCCCCGCCGTTGGCCCTATGGGGCTTTAGGGCTTCGCCCCCTCCGCCCCCTACAGCTGGCCCCATGGGGCTTTAGGGCTTCGCCCCCTCCGCCCCTCGCCATTGGCCCTATGGGGCTTTAGGGCTTCGCCCCCTCCGCCCCGCGCCGCTGGCCCTATGGGGCTTTAGGGCTTCGCCCCCTCCGCCCCCCCGCCGCTGGCCCTATTGGGCTTTAGGGTTTCCGCCCCCTCCGCCCCCCGCCGCTGGCCCTATGGGGCTTTAGGGTTTCCGCCCCCTCCGCCGCGCGCGTGCAGCTGGCCCTATGGGTCTCGCATGCTTCCGCCCCCTCCGCCCCCCGCCGCTGGCCCTATGGGGCTTTAGGGGTTCCTCCCCTTCGCCCCTGCAGCTGGCCCTATGGGCCTGGTTTTAGGGCTTCCGCCCCCTCCGCTGGTGGCGCGCAGTCAAGCGGCTGTTGCGCTGGCACAACGATTCGAACATGGCATCATGCATGAACATTTTCGAATCATTGTAACAAGACAGTGACCGAATCGGGATCTGAAAATACATGCGGCACGCATTATGGATCTAATGGTGTCATGTATTTATGTAGATCCCGAATCGGGATCTAGGGATCCTCTGGGAACCCCCGGGGTTCCCGGCTCTTCTCTTGGGAGCCTCTCCAGAAGTTCCTGTCCGAGCATAGCAAGGTCTCCGTGGTGTATGACTGCTGTCGGTTTGGAGCCCCGTGCCAGAAGCCCACCAGGATTGAGTCTGACCTCCCCGAGCTCGGTACCCTTGAAAGGCGTTGTCTTGGAGGTCATGCCCACGAGCATCTTCAGGGGAAGGTCAAGGTCCGTGATCGCCAGGGTCGGCTCAAGCAGTTCTGGCGCACGACCCTGGCCGGCGCCTACCCTCCTGGTGCCTGCCACAGCGCCGCTCGGGCCCTGGCGCGCGCGGCGCCCGCGGCAGCTTGGCGACAAGATGGGGATCCACTGCTGCCCGGTCACTGGGAGACTCAGCTCCGCCGTGCAGCCAAGATGGACGACTTCCAGCCGTCCCTCGAGTGCCCCAGCTGCCCGCGGAAGTGGGTCGCGCTCTGGCCCCCCGACGCCGAGGGCTGGGGCCGCTTCGTCGGCCTCCCGCGGCCGCGGGCAAGGCCGAAGCCTCGGCAGAGGCCGGGCGTCGGCTGCCCGGGCCCGCCAGGTGCCTGCTGACTCCTCGCCGGGCTTCCTGCGGCGCTCGCAGGTGCGGCCGGCCACTCAGGCCCGCTACCTCGCCAGCGTCGTCATGTTCGCCACGGCCATGGGCGTTGTCGCCGACCGCTGGGTAAGCAAAGATCTTCCCCTGGTGGACACGCTCCTCGAGGAGTACTTCGAGCAGCTCTACGTCGACGCCGGCAGCAAGAGCACGGCCCGCTACACCTTGGCCGCCCTGGCCTACCGCTTCAGCGTGTCGCTTCGTGCCCCGGACGTCTTCCCAAAGGCGAAGGGCGCCCTCTCCGGCTGGGGCAAGCTCGAGCCGGACGTCACCTCGGAGCCGCTCTGCTGGGCGGCAGCGTGCTTGATGGCCCTGTACCTGGCTGGTCTCAACACAGAGATTGCCCTGCAAGCCGCCCGCGGCCTGGTCGTACAGTTCGACACGTACCTGCGTCCAGGCGAGCTGCTGGACCTTCGCGTGCCCTGCTGCATCCTGCCGCAGCCAAGTGCCGGCTCAGGCTACAACAAGATGGGGCTCGTCGTCGGTGCCTCCGCGCTCGTCATGGGCGACGACGTGCACACTCGCGTCACCAAGACTGGCCTCCAGGACGACACCGTGCTCATCGATGGCCAGTCGCGTACTGGCGTGGCCGGCGCCCTCATGGCCCTCGTCAAGAGCGCCAACCGTGCCCGGCAGGGGCGCCTCATGTTCCTCCACTCCTACGCGTCGTACAACCGCTTGCTCAAGAAGGCTGCCGTCGCTGTCGGCCTCCCGACCAAGGTGACTGCGCACCTCCCCCGGCACGGCGGTCCGTCGGAGGACTACCTGAGGGGCGCCCGCTCGCTGGCCGACATTCAGACGCGCGGCAGGTGGGCGAGCTTCCGTTCGGTCCAGCGCTATCAAAAGAGCGGCCGTGCACTTGCTTCTTTCAGACGCCTCTCGGCCGCAGTAAAAGCAGAGGCAAAGCGTGCGGAGGCCATGCAGTTATCATTCCTCGCCTGAGTTGCCTCCCAGCGTTCAGCCTTCTGCAGAGTTCCTTCGGCATGCCAATGGAGTTGGTATGGGATAGTACTCCAGCGTTCGATATGGGTTTGATTTCAGGTCTGGCCAGACTGTCAGATTTCTTGAGCTCCTTGGCCGTGTGGGCCAGCGGGCTCTCGTTGTTTCAGCTCTGCCGTCAGCCGCCATCGCAAGTGTACTCAGGTGTGGGCCTGAGCTCTCGGCGTTGCAAAAAGAAATGAAAGTCCTCGTCACGCCTGCTGTCTTTTTCCGTTAGGCTGACGCCGTTCCGAGTCTCCTGGGACCCACGCCCTGGGAGGGGTGTCCGTTCAGATTGCATTGCATTTGGTCACATCGCTTGTGCATTCGCTCTCTCCCCTCCCGCTGCCTCTTCCCCTCAAGCCTTTCTGCCGCCCCGCCCTTCCCACCCTGGGAAATGCTGGGGTGGAAGGCAAAGTAGCTTGGACTTCTGCGAATTCGGGTTTGATTTCAGGTCTGGCCAGACTGTCAGATTTCTTGAGCTCCTTGGCCGTGTGGGCCAGCGGGCTCTCGTTGTTTCAGCTCTGCCGTCAGCCGCCATCGCAAGTGTACTCAGGTGTGGGCCTGAGCTCTCGGCGTTGCAAAAAGAAATGAAAGTCCTCGTCGCGCCTGCTGTCTTTTTCCGTTAGGCTGACGCCGTTCCGAGTCTCCTGGGACCCACGCCTTGGGAGGGGTGTCCGTTCAGATTGCATGTGTATATGGATACATATGTACACATTTCTATATCCACGCATTATGCATACATAGCCGTAGCACCAGGTACACAGCTAAATGCTTCCCGTTTCCCGTTTCAGAGCGTGCGGAACGATCAGGCAGTATCGATTATTTCCGTAATTTTTCAAGTATCAGTTTTCGTAATGTTTCCACATCGGAAGAATTGTTTTATTGTTTCTCGTTCTATTTGATTGTGTTTTACGGCGCTCCGCTCAGAATGTTGAGCCATATACGGCAGCATTCTGAACACTTGCCCGTAATATTTCTAAAGCTTTGAAATTGGGTGGTCGATTATTTGAATAGTCTTGCAAGTGTGCCATTTTATAGCTGCCATATTTGTTTGCATACTTCGGCCGTATTCCATGCGTGTCGTTACGGTTGTTACTGCGTACATGCATTTTTATGTATACATCTATACACACACAAATATTGCAATATGGTGAGCACACCCCGTGATAGTGTGATGTGTTCACACACCGCCAGAACGTTTTTCTAGTAACCGCCCGCGTGTCGTGTCGGGTTTGGTAATTGACATTTTTGTTTTGTGTTAATCTCAAACGTTCTCATAATGTTTCGTTGCGTTTTGTTCAGAAAGTACAGAACAACACAATTCTGAGTACTTGTCCATCGCAGTTAAAGCTTTTGTAAATATTGAGTGGCCGATCGTTGACTAACCATTCCAGTACAAGGTGTGGTAGCTAGTACACTTTGGAATACCATTCCACCCGTAGTTCCCATTGTGTTCCGATATAATATATGTAGTACTAGACTGTAGTATGCTGGCTCAGTTTCCATAAGCTCCACCAAATTTTCACGCACTGAGTGACCAATTTTTTGATTAATCACGCACACGAGCGACTCCGTCATATGAGCACATTCTTTAATTGTCAGCGTTTCTCATTGCATTCAATGCTTTTTTTGTGACATGGTCTCGCACATATTTCGCAAGGTGCACGTTTTTTTGTTGTAGCAATAATTTAGACATGTCTAACGATTGAGTAGTCGACTGTTTGACTAACGATGCACGTGCACGGTTTCGGCATATCCATGCTATCCATGCAGTTGTATTCGCGTATTGCATGGCATCTCATTGTGCATTTTTGTTATTCCGTTCAAGTTGAGTAATCATGCCAGCACATGATTTGGCAACCATCGTAAGTATTCGTATGCTATTATGGTCGTTCTAGCTGTGCGACGTCCAGATATTTTTTTCCGTTCATCGTTCCCCAATCAGAGCTTGCCTCTGTAAGGGTCCTAGCGGATTCATATGGTTAGGTGAGGTGGGGGCCGATTTGGTGGCCGGTGGCCGGGTGCCCGGGTGCCCGGGGGGTGCCCAGGGGTGCCCGGGTGTTTTTTTTTGGTGGCCGGTTGCCGGGTGCCTGGGTGCCCGGGTGCCCGTGGGTGCCCGGGTGCCCGGGTGCTCGGGGGTGCCTGGAGGTGCCCAGGGGTGCCCGGGTATTTTATAGCCATGTAGCCCTATAGCCTTATAGCTCTATAGCCCAATAGCAGAATAGCCCAATGGCTCACATAGCCCATATGGCCTTATAGCCCAATAGCCCTATAGCCCTATAGCCCTATAGTCCAATAGCCCATATAGCCCAATTGCCCAATTGCCTTATAGCACTATACCCCCATAGCCACATAGCCCTATAGCTCCATAGCCCTATAGCCCTGTAGTCCTATACTCCCATAGCCCCAGCCAAAACCTGATTGGGGCTTTTCTCTGGTATCATATTTGGTAATATATTGCCGTATCCTGCTGATGTTTCCGTACTGTTTTTCAGGCTTGTTTACACATTGACATTGAGCATCCGAGAATTGTCGGACTGTGTCTTAGGCGGTATTGCGCAAGGAAGTACATGTATATGTAGGGTTATTGCTATAGTGTCTTTCACCAGTGGTCCCAGACACATTGTTGGGGTCAATGTATTGGATATAGTTGTTGTAATATGTATGAAGTCACTTGGGCAGAATGATTAAAATGTTTTTGCGCGTCAAGCGATCATTTTTAGTTGTCGCAGTAGAAATAGTTTCATACAGATCAATTCTTCGTGATATTCGTGTTCTCTGGGCACAAGTGTAGTTATTGAGCTTGAATTATATGTATATGTAGATGTATCAAACATTCAAATATTTGAGAACGTTGGCTTGCGGCGATGCAGGGCCCAAACTTGCTATTTGTCGCTTCTGGGCCGTTTGTTCGGGAGTCTGCTGGAGTTGCCTGCCCTGGCTGCGTGTCTGCTGTTTGTTGTAATTTGTTGGGTTCCGTCTCTGGGCTTCAGCGCTGGCTCCTTGAGCCTTCAATCAGGCGGCCGCGCCGCTGCAAGACACTCATTTGTTAATTGTCGGTTTTGGGCCTGCTCTTCGGGATTCTGTCTGCCTTGCCTGGCCTGGGTGCGCGTCTGCGGTGTGTTTGAATCTTTCGGTTCCGTCTCTGGGCTGCAAAACTGGCGTTCCGCCCCATGGGCCGTAATGGGCCCCTTTAGAGCCTTTCCTCCAGCCATCATTTACCGTCAACCCACTTAGTTAGGATGAACAAATTTTTAAGGTTACCCTTGCATCCTTTCCCTTCGGCCCATCCTTGGCCGCTTTCGCTTGCCGCGCCCCGCCCGCAAAGTGTCGACATGGCCGTCAAAGGCCCTTGCATCCGTATCGTGCGTCCTTACTAGACGGACTGACTGTAGGTCTCTCCCATCCTGACCCACCCGGATTGTTTTTCTGTTTCAGCTGGGTCTGTTCCTGAGGCGCCCTGGAGGTCGGAGCCGAGGAACATTGTTTTGGCGAAGAGCCCAGCCATATGCATTGTATCGCCGTTGTGGGCATCGCCTTCAGTGGATCTCCTGATGGGGTCGCGAAGCGTGTAAAGGACGTGCCAAAATGGGGCGGGACGCATGCGGGCGCAGCCATCGGGGCCTTCGGAGGCGCTCCATATGGGGCCACGAAACGTGTGAGGGGTGCGCCGAAAGGGAGCGTGGCCGCCATGCGAACGTCACCGTTGGGGCCTTCGGTGGAGCTCCCTGTGCGGCCACGAAGAGTGTAAGGTGTATGCCGAAATGAGCGGGGGGGACGCATGCAAACGTCGCCATTGGGGCCCTCGGTGGCCCTCCGCATGGTGCCGCGAAGCGCGTGAGGGGCGTGCCGAAATTGTTTTGGGTGGCGCAGGACGCGTGTGATCACAGCCACTGGGGCCGTCGGTGGAGCCCCGTAGGAGGCCACGAAGCGCCGGGACGCATGTGGTCACAGCCGGGGCGACGAGGAGGAGAGGGAGGAGGAACGCGGGGCGCTCTCTCGCCAAAGCGAGGACCCTACACCACAGGATGGTCGAGAGAAGCGCCAGGGCTGGCAGACTGCATGTCGTCGGAGATCAGGGCCCCCTTTCCATCCATGAGGAGGAGCGCACAGACAGACAACCATCGACACCTCCTCTGGAAAGCATGGGAGGCGTGGTAGGGCGGGGGGAGGCGAGCACCCAGTAAGCATCCAGGAATACACATATGGGGAGTCCTGGGGCCTATGCTTTGTCAGTGTGTCCCTGGGCCCCTCCGTGCTCGTGCCACGCGGGCGTCGCCCCCCCCCCCCCCCCTCCCCCCAGGGGCGACGCTCGCGTGGCGCATACAGGGAGTCCCCCTGGGGCTTGTGCTTCTTTGTCAGCGTGTGCCTGGGCCCCTCCGTGCTCGTGCCACGCGGGCGTCGGCGCCCCCCCCCCCCCCAGGGGCGACGCTCGCGTGGCACATCCAGGGAGTCCCCCTGGGGCTTGTGCTTCTTTGTCAGTGTGTCCCTGGGCCCCTCCGTGCTCGTGCCACGCGGGCGTCGGCCTCCCCCCCAGGGGCGACGCGCGCGCTTGGAAGTGCACGGGGGCCACGCTCGGCGGCGGGGCCCCCTCGCCGGCCGGACGGCCCGGGCGGCGAGGTGCCGACGAGCTGTCGGTGCGCCAGTGCGCTCCGCTCGGGCGTGCGCCTTCGAGGGGGGGCGCAGAGTCGTGCAGTGGAGCCTTCGGTTTTGGACGACGATCCACGGAGAGGAAGCATGTTGCCAAGTACTTTCCAGATGTCCAGATCGTATTTAAGACACGTCTTCAACATGGAAATGATGTTGTGAGCTTTCTAGAACATGGGTCCGACATTTCAAGCGTATTTTGAATTCAGCGACAGGATTGTTGGGGTGTCCATTGTCATGGCATCCGCAAGCCTTCGGCGTCCCATTCCAGGATGGGCAGCGGGGGCGCCCCTGCGCTGGACCAGCCTGGCCCGCGCAGGTCTCTTCGGTCTGTGCCAGACCCCCACCCGTGGAGGGGGGGGTCCGGCGCCGAGCCGAGGAGGCCGCGCGGAGCTCCGCGAGGTTCTGCCCGTGCCGCCCGCCTTTCCTTTCCCCATCCAGGAGGGGCCCCAGGGGCGTGCTCGAATTCAGCCCCCGCCGGGCCGGTTTTCGAGGCACGCGAGTGGCGAGGGGGGAGGGGGATCGGCCGTTGAAAGCGGCAGAAAAGCTGCCAGACAACAGACGAGCATTCTAACGCGCCCACTCCCCTGAGATCCGACGATGCAGAAAAATGCAGCGTCACACCGCGACTCATCATGACCAAAGCCCTGGGCCCCATCTTCTGCGCCATTTTTCAGGCCGGATCGATCTGCGAGGGTCCTGGGGCCAGCAAGCGGGCGACACCCCGCGCTGTGAAAAAGGATCGGCGCCAGGATGTCAGTCTCCGTGAAGGCATGGTGGCGGATGTCCTTCTGTGTTTATGTTGTCCCATGCCCACTTGAGCAGTGCATCCCAAGGGGGGGCTCGGGCACCCCGCTCCGCGTGGACCCCCGCCCACGCTGGTGATGCCTGCCCCTGTTGGCCCCAGTCCTCTGCGTCTTAGCATGGGGAGGACTTCCAGGCTGAGGTATAGGCCTGCACGTGGCAGTTCTGCTTCCCGCCCCAGGAGGGGCGGCCGGGGCGCGCTCGAATTCAGCCCGCCGGGGGAGGACCCGGCCGCCGCCACCGCCGGGGCGCTCGGGAGCGCCCTCGCGGAGGCGCGCGAGCTCTGCGCGCGCGCCGGGGCGGTCCTCGGCGGCCCGGGCGCCGAGGCGGGCGGCCTGCACGTGGGGATGCGCTGCCGGGGGAGGCTCGGCGGAGGAGCGGAAAGTTGGGCAGCGAGTGTCGTGGGGGCCTTTTACCAGCCTCGAACTTATCCCTATCCCTAAGATTGGCACGCCAAAAGGCGATGACAATCTTAGGGATTCGCCCTCGCACAATAAGGGAATCCCTAAGATTGGCATCGTGATGAGGAGATGCCCAGCATAGGGATAGGGATATGTTCCAGGCTGGTAAGCCTTGGTGTGACCCCTGCTTCGGAGGCACCTCCTGGGAGGTCAGAGTCTGATCTTGCCCAGGTCCGACATCCGCCTTCCTCCGGCTCCATCCCGCTGGATTCTGCTTATAATCTAGCTTGATCCCGTTCAAACCCTCTTATAATCCACAGCCCAATCCGGCATATCAGCCCCCTTCTGGCGAAGATTTCCCAGTAGTTTGCCTCCTAACCCTGCAAGTCCGTCTTTAGAGCGCATGGGCGTCGTTGAGAATCTGGGAATCGCTGAGATGGCGCCGGTGTAGCGTCGATATGAAGACCCAGGCCTCGACGGCCTCGCTCGTCGGCTTCCCAGCCTCGGATGCCTTCCATCGGTTGTGCCTCGCCGAGAGCGTTCTGGGGGCGCCCAGATCGTCCCGAACAACCGCCGGAGAGCCGAGCTATGACCCGAATATCAGATGGCAACGTCAGGTGGAGGACATGCTCCGGGGGGAGCGCATCGACCCCCAATCAACCAATGATAGCCAACAGGCGCCCGAGAGCCCGCCACGCCCAGGAGCGTGCGGAGTCGCTGCGGGAGCCTACCGCCGATCTATCGGCGACGTATCGCTGGTTCCAGGTCGACGGTTCTCTCCCTCAGGTTCAGGGGAACAAACAGTGACATAAACATAAAAACTCGGAGGTCCGCGCGGATTTCTCGAATCGGCGCTGGGGCCCCCCAGCGCCGCCTCCGGCGCCGCCCCTGGCGCGCTCCGCGCGCCAGGGAGGGGGGTCCAGCGCCGATCCGAGAAATCCGCGCGGACCTCCGATCTCGAATCAGGCGCTGGACCCCCCTCCCTGCGCGGAGCGCGCCAGGGGCGGCGCCGGAGGCGCCGCCGGGGGGCCCCAGCGCCGATTCGAGAAATCCGCGCGGACCTCCGAGTTTTTATGTTTATGTCACTTTTTGTTCCCCTCAGGTTGCCCCTCAGGCCACCCGCGGGGGCGCGAGGATGCTCGCGCTTCGCGCCTCGCCATCTGGGCCAGCGCGGGGGCCCTTCTTCAGGGGGGGCGGCGCGCGAGGGCGCGGGGGCGCGAGGAACACCGCGCGTCGTGTAGTGGAGGCACATGCCAAGAATCACCCTGCTTGCCTCGAAGAATAATAATAATAATAGGAATAATAATATTGAAGTCCTTCTTCTTCTTATTATTATTCTATTATATTATATTATATTCTTCTTCTTCTTCTTATTCTTCTTTGGGTGCCCCGAGTTTCTTGGGCTGCGATGCTTTTGCCCTGGAAAGCGCCGCGCTCCCGCACGAAGGATCAGCTATCCTTGGACGTCCTGGGGTCTCAGGGCTGGCTTTCTTGTGGCAGGTTTCTCGTGGACTGGCCTCCGCCGTAGCCGCGCGTCGTCCACCGCGGGGCGCGGTGCGCGAATGCAGACAGACCCTCGGAGGTCCGCGCGGACCCCTCGGATCGGCGCGGGGCCCCCCAGGGCAGCGCCTCCGGCGTCTCCCCGGGCGCGCCATCCCCCGGGGCCGGCTCCTCATCCGAGTCGTCTTTGGGACAGCCCCGGGGCCCGGCGAGGGCCCCGAGAGGCAGTAGATCTCCTCGTGACCCACAAGGGCGTCCAGCTGAAGGGTGGTGGTGCAATAGATTTGGGGCAATTGTGCTGCAAATGTGTTGCGCCCGAGAATTGTATTGCATCGTATTGCAAGTAATGTACTGCACGCGAAAATCCAGCAATTCGTTTGCCCCCCGACATGTATTGCAAACACCAAATCCATTGCAACCCCACAAATCTATTGCACCAAATCTATTGCGCCACCCCCTTTTCGCTGGACCCTCTTTTGGGTCAACCAGAAGATAGCGACACATCGTCCGTTGTGTTTTTTTCCACGATGTGCGGGGTCTGGGTTTGTTCTTCCAGAGGTGGATGGACGGCAACTTCTACGACGCCACAGTCCACAGGTCGGGTGTTGCTGAAGGTGTCTCTGGCCCATGGTACCCCCAGCTATTCGCTCCATTTTGAACCTCCCGGGGCCCCTCGGGGCCTCGGGAGTTGTGCTCTGGAGGGCGTGGTGGTCCCCCTGGAAATCCTGGGGACACCCTCCCAGAGATTCGACGTATTGTTTTGGTTACACGACGGTGTTCCCGGAAGTCCTGGCCCTCTCCCCAAGACAGTTTTTTGCATCCTGAGCTGTTTTTGGACAGTCCTGGGGCCCAGCGATCGGGCGACGAAATCTATACCCACATCCACTGTTCCCTGGTCAGGCCCATCCTGCACCCCGGAGCTGTGTGTACGCACTCCTGGCCCAGCCGGGAGGGCGTGGCGTGTACACAGCTGCTGGGCTGGGTTCAGGATGGGCCTGGCCGGGGAGCAGTGGAGACATCCACAGATCCGATCCCGTCGCCCGATCGCGGGGGGGGCCCCTGTTACCGAGGGCGACGCCAGGCCTCTGACACCTGCTCGCTGCTCGATCCTTGGGTTAAGTCAGGCGTGTCCCTCTACAGGAGGAACGTTCAAAAATTGTAGAAAAAATAGTCTGGGGATTTTTTTTCGAGTGTTCTTGAGCATTTTTGGAATATGTTCTGACTAGGGGGACAGGCCCGACCTAATCCTTGGGGAGCCCTGGTCGGGCCAGGGGGGGCTTTTTGGGAAGGTGGTTCCAAAGTTTTTTTCCACAGAGCCCCCCCCCAGGGGCCTCGGAGCCTCGTCAAGAAAGCGGGTGCGAAGCCCCTGGGGGACCCCTCCTGGAAAACCCCTTCCCCCCAACCCCCCCTCTGGAACCCTATGGTGACGGGGCCAGGGGTTCCGAGGCGGGAATTCATACATGACCACCGCCTGGAGGGTCAGTTTTCGGAGCGCTGGCAGGCGGTGGAGATGGACATGTTCGGGCCCCCGGGGGCCAAGATATATCCACATCCGCCGCCCGCTGGGGCACCCGGACGTCGGTTCCCAGGCGGTGGATATGGATAACTCCCCGCCTCGCACAGATGGGTTGTCCTCGGAGCCGTCAGGGGGTCGCAGCCCTGGTCGGGCCAGGGGGGGGGGCACCTCCGCGCAACGCCCGAGCGGCCTGGGCAGCGACGGCGCCGTGCTGCTGAACTGGCTGCGCCCGCGCCCCGCGGGGGACGGGGCGCCGCCGCTCGTGACGGTGAGCGGCGCGGCGGGGGGCGACGACACGCTGCACAGGCCGCGGGGGGGAAACCGGCCGCGGGGGCCTCCTCCTCCTCCTCCTCCTCCTCCTCCTCCTCCTCCTCCTCCTCCTCCTATCCTTATTCCTTATTAGAATATACTCCTACTCCCCCCTCAGGCCGGCAGATAGGGGCCCCATCCGGGTGGTCCCATCCTAACCTGTAAAAAACAATACAAAATCAACATTTTTCTTATTTTTTCCTCTCGACATGGACGTCCTGTCGTCCACGGCGATAATCCATTGCAAAAAATACCACAAAGAGCACACGCGCGCGTTCATGTCAGAATCCTACCGAACACCGTGTGTTTGCAAGCATTTCAACATAAAAACATCAAAATGCCAATGCTTTTTCACAAACATTCTACAAATTTCCTGCCCGGGTTCTCTTGCTGAAATCATAGGAAAACCATAGGAATCTTAAGAATTCGGTCAAATCCAGCGATTTCACGTCATCGCGCGGTGCACTCGCGATGCTCTGTCATGCACCCAGGCCGCGAATCCTGTGCAAAAAATACCACGCGGGCGACATGCGCGCGCGTCGCCGCGAGCGCATGCTCAAATCCTTCTAGAGTCGTCGCCGTCATTGGCACCGTCGCATGGACGTCCTGTCGTCCACGTCGCAAAATGCATGGCAGGAATGGGACGCGGCGCACACCCCGCGCCCGCCCATCCAATCCGTCCCATTCTAATCTGCAAAAGACAATACACAGTTTCTGTTTTTCGGCATTCAACACGCGCTCGCCAGTTCCCGTCGGCAACCGCCATCGCGGCCGCATCAGCTGAACCAAACCGGCTGGCCGGTGTGACTTCGGCCCCCAGTTGTGCCAGCTATGCTTCTTATGTTGTGGGAGGGCGGGTGGGACTGGGCATGCCATGCTTGACTCGCTCGAG
>CAUYUJ010020871.1:273146-290646 GCA_963575745.1 Prorocentrum cordatum | reverse complement strand
CCGCGAGGCGACTGGGAGCCCGATGGGTGCCCCACAGAGCACACGAGCCTCCAAGACACGCTAAAAAGCTCCCAGGAGCAACGTGAGACGAACACAGTGAATGACGCACTGTTTTGTTCGTCGGAGCTCTTCCCCGACGTCGAATCAATCCCACAAGAGCACAGGAGGCAGATCCTTCCTTGCCCTCTTCCACTCTCACAAATCATCCCCACCTGCATTTCAAGGTCGGGGGTCGTGGCAAACTAAGGTTGCATCAGCGGGTGGGCCTCCGACAAGGGAACGACTCGGCCAGGCAAAGCTCGGCCAGGCTGAACTCGGCCAGGTTGAACTCGGCCAGGGCCGAATTCAGCTTGGGCGAGGTTTAGCCTGGCCGAGATCAGCTGGCCGAGATCAACCTGGCCCAGTTTTCGGTTGCAAATTATGGGAGCCTTCTATGTCCTGGCAACCTTCTGTTGAGCGCGTGAGCGTACGCAAGTGTCTGGTAATCGCTGAAAAAGCGTAGGTCTAGCGTCGACTCGTGTCTATTTAGCGTCGATTTGGCGTCGACTAGCGTCTGAGAGCATCGACTTGCAATCGCCGGTAGGATGGCATGGGAGGCTCCTAATGCGTTGCCACCGTGAGGTTCGATGGTTTCGGGCGTTTTCGTCGGTTCCCGGCGCAGGGCTCGAACTCACGGCGTTTTAGCGATCTCGTGGATCGTTTGGATTCCGTTTTGCAGCAGAGGCGGAACGAAGACAGAACGAGGGAAAACGAGAGCAAAAGGAACACGGCAATTGCTGTTTAGGTCGAGCCCTGTTGTGCGAAGGAGAAGAACGGCATTCACGTAAACTGTTGGCGCTCCGCGCGGACTTCTGGGATCTGCGCTGGGCCCCCGTCCCTGACGCGCGGAGCCCGCCAGGGGCGGCGCCGGAGGCGCCGCCGGGGGGGGCCCAGCGCGGAGCCAAGAAAACTGCACGAACGAAATGGGCACGGAAAACATGGGCACAATGCCCAGCAGCGGATCTGGTTCATTTTGAACAGGACTCGCTGTCCACGCCGCCGCGGCCTGTGTCCATTGCAGACAGGAGGCCGCCTGCCCAACAGCGGCCGCTGCTGGTTTGGGACAGCATCTGTTGTTGGGCATCGTACCCATCCTTTCCGTACCCACTTCGGGCGTCCAAGAGAAAACCGCGCGGAGCGCCAAAAGTTGATGCCTCTGCCGCTTTCTCTCCCTCGAGCTCTCGGCGGCCCGCCGGCCGCCCGCCGCGTGCCAGCGGCTGCGCCTCGTCGAGCGGCGCCCGGGGCGTGCCCCCACAGAGGGGGGGCGGGGGCCCGCACGGCCGCCCGCGGCCAGAGGCACGGCCCGAGGGTCCGGCGGGGGGCGAGGGCGCCGGGCACAGGCCGTGGTTCGGGTGTTGCCAGAAGTGCCCCTGGGCCAAGGTGCCCAGGGGCACTTCTAGCAACGCGCCTCGCGGCCCTCGGGCCGTGCAGGCGCCCAGGGCCCGTGGGAGACGAGCAGCAAGTCGACTCATGGAGAGGAAGCATGCTGCTCATTATTGTCCAGATGTCTACACAGGGGAACGAAAAATAAGGGAACATGTTTTTGCAGGGGAGCAACAAGTCACATTAACATAAAAACTCGGAGGTCCGCGCGGATTTCTCGGGGTAGCCCAAACGGCCTCCAGAGCACCCCTCACGAGGCCCAGAGGGCTCTGGGGGCTTCAAAATGGAGCGAGAAAAGCTGGGGGCACCTTTGGCCAGAGGCACTTCTGGCAACACCCGAGTGGTGGCGCCAGCGTCCCCCCGGCCCGAGCCTGCTTCACGCTCCGAGGGCGCTCTGGCCGTCCTCGGCCCCCCTCTCCCTGGCCGTCCAGAGTGCCAGAAAATAGCGCTCCAGACCCGCAGAGCTGTCTGGAGTGCCTCGGAGCTCGACAGGGTTTAGGACGTCGACGTCCTGGCGCTATATTATTTGACCCTCTTGGACGGTCGGGGCTCCCCTATCCCTCCTGGCCTTCCTGGCCGCCTTGGTGCCCAAGTCGCAGCGCAGCAGCCCTGCCGCAGCCAAAAACCGCAGCTTGGATCCAAGGCGCCCCCGATCAAACGGAGGCTTCCGAGCGGGGCTTCTGTCCAAACCCCTCTGCCCCCGGCCGAGGTGCTTTTTGGAGGCTTGGGAATGGGCACCGACACCAGCGCACGGGCATGCCACAACCGGGGGAAGGTGATCCCAGAATTCGGTGTTGGTGGTAGCACTTCGGCCACCTGGGAAGCCTGTTCTGCGAGTTCGTTCGGTGGAAAATCATGGGAACCTGGTATACCCTTTACATTCCGTCTTTAGCGTCGACTCGCGTCGATTAGCGTCCTGTGTCGATGAGATAGCGCCGATTTAGCGTCTGCTAGCGTCGATTAGCGTCGATTTAGCGTCGATTGGCGTTGATTAATTAGCTTCAATTAGTTAGCATCGATTCGCAAGAGCTGACAAGATGGTATGGGAGGCTCTCATGAGTTGCCACTGGAAGTTTGTGGGGTGTTTTTTTGTGTTTGTGCATCCTGGGAGAGGGTGGCCTCGAATGCTCTGCAGTTTGGGCCGGCGGAGGGTCTCATGTTCTTGAAGGATGCTCTTCTGCCCCAGGTCCGACTGTCGGGGGTCGACCACAAAATTGATTGGCCCCAGAATTGATTGTCCCTCGAGTCTTCGACAAATGCGCAGAATGCTCCGTCGATCTCCGATTCTTCTGCCTTTTGCCGGACGAACGAGCCGGCTTCGTGGCCTTTGCCTTTGCCTTTTCCTTTTGCCTTTGTCGAACGGGCTTTCGTGGCCTTTTGCCTTTGCCTTTGCCTTTGCCTTTTGCCGTTTGCCTTTTCCTTTTGCCTTTTTTACGATGACGGACGAACGCATCCTTTGCCTTTGCCTTTTGCCACATGGGGCAGGCCCGACGAACGAGCCGGTCTCGGGGTGCCTCGATGCTGTTGGGCGCCGTGTAATGGGGGGTCATAAACGGGGGGGGTGGCGAGCGTGGTCCGAAAAGGTACCCAAACGGTACCTAAACGAGCCCCCTGGGGCTCTGGAGGGGCCCGAAAGGGGCACGAAAGGGGACCTTTTCTGACCCCCCAATTTGTGACCCCCCCATTATCGGGGGAGCGTAAGACCCAGGTTTGCCAGGACTCGGGTTCGCCATCGTTTTTTGACGACCGCGCCTCGGATTTTGACGAGGAGAGTTTCGTGGGATGTCTGCAGCGGGAGGCCTCGTCAAAATGCAGGCTCGGCCTCGTCATTTTTTTGACGACCTCCTCGGGGAAAGCGCGAGGGCGGGATGACAAGCCGGCCCTGGGGCAGGGTCGGCTGAAAGCAGCAGGACGTCGGATGTCGTCCGGCTCCGACGCGGCGCCTGGTCGGGGGCGGGGCGTCCGGGGGGCCAGGCACATGCTCGCGTCGTGAGGAAAGCATGACGGAAGTTTTTGGCCTCTGCGTTTTCGGCCTGCGGGGGCCATTCATGGGCCCCGTACCGAAAGCATCAGGGCGTCGGACGTCTGGGTATGCACCTGCACCGATCCTGGCCAGCCTCACCCTGGGTCCCCCGAGCCGAGAGGGCGCAAGTGCCCATCCCGGGCGGAGGGCACCAGCTATTTAGGCCAGCAGGCGCGCGAAGCGAGAGGTTGACCTGCCAGCGGTCGAAGAAAAACCAAAGGCATACACCCACGCACCCACTTTTTAGTCAGCGGCCGCGGGCGAGCGCGCCGGCGGCGAGTCCAGTCAAAGCGGGGCACGCAGCGACGAATTAACCTAAAGAGACGGAGGGTGGCCACACCTACAGCGGCTAACCGGGGCCTCACGCAGCAGCTCAGCGGCGGACCGGCGAGCACCCGTTCACCCACGCACACGCCCACGATTTCCGAGCTCCGCGCGGACTTCCTGGATCGGCGCACGGGCCCGCCAGGCGGCGCCTCCGGCGCCGCCCTTGGCGCGCTCCGCGCGCCGTGGAAGAGGGTCCAGCGCAGATCCCAGAAGTCAGCGCGGGGCTCCGAAAGCTTACATGCCTGTATCGGGCCGGACGAAGGGGGGGGGTACGAAATCTGCTGCATGCAGCTGGTATCGGCCCCACCGAGGCGCCCATTCCTCGATACATGGCCGCCTCTGGCGCCGGGAGGCGCTGGGAAAATCAGCTACGCGAGCTGATTCTCAAACCCCCCTTTTGCTATCCCCCCCTTTCGCCCGACCCGACTGTAGAGTTATCTCTTGTCCCAAACGGGTGCCGCGAGGATGCCCGGATGGGCAACTTTCCGAGATTACCCTTGCATCCTTCCCCTTCGGCCCATCCTGGGCCGCTTTCGCTGGCCGCGCCCCGCTCGCAAAGCGTCGATATGGCCCTCCGAGGTCGGCGCATCCTTCCCGCGCATCCTCATTACAGTCGGGGCGCTGAAGAAGGAGCCCTTTCTGCTGGGGACGGGGCTCGGTTTTCTTTGGTTGGTTTACAGCTTGCCTTCAGTTTCCCTTAGGTTTTCGATGGGGGATCGAAGTTCAGCTTGTGGAGAAGAAGGGGGCTCGCTCCTTCTCTGGGGTGCCTTCGGTCAACGCCCCGACTGCACTTCCCGCTGGGGCCCGCAGAGCCCCGGAGCACTCCCCGCGACGCGCGGGGGGTCGACGAGGGGCGTGCCCCCAGAGATGTCCCGTACAGGCGGACCGAGGTCCTCTCTCCTCTGCTCCTCTTCCTCCTCCTCCTCCTCCTCCTCCTGCTCCTCCTCCTCCTCCTCCTCCTGCTCCTGCTCCTGATCCTGCTCCTGCTCCTGCTGCTCCTGCTGCTCCTGCTGCTCCTGCTGCTCCTGCTGCATTGCTGCTCATGCAAGGTCGAGGTCGGCTCGGGGAGGGGTACCCTGGTGTTCTTCGTGTCTGCTGGATGCTCCGGGGCTGGACCCAAACGGTGTTTTTGGTGATTTCGTGGGCCGTCTTCGTTTCGACTTCGTTTTGCGGGAAGGGCGGATTCGAGACAAAAGCAAGGGAGAACGAAAACAAACCGAAAACGAAAAACACCGTTTAGGTTCCGCCCTGGGATGCTCCCCTGAGTGGCCGTCGCCTTCCCTCCCGCTCTCTGCGGCCGCCCGCTCTGGCCCGTGTCTTCGCCCTGGCATGTTGGCCAACTCGCTACAGCGGTGCCCCCCCCCCCCCCCCGTTCAGCTAGCTCCTTCCGCCAGCGCAGACGACCCCTGCCTGGCCACCGACGCGAAAAGTTGGTTGGATGCTCCTGTGTACCCCGGGGAGGGTGCCCGTGGTGGTTCAGTGTGCTCTGGCCGGCGCAGGGGCTCGTGTAGGATGCTCTCCTGTCGCAGGTCCGACTGTACAGTCGGCCCGGATTAGTAGGTCGACCCTGCCAGCTCAAGGGTGCCCTGGTGTCCTGTGCCTCGCGACACGTGCCTTCTTACACTCCTATGGCGAGGTGGCCCTCGGAAGGGCCTTGTGTCCTCTCGCGTGTCCTGCCCAATCAAGGCCGACTGTAGCGAGGCTTCGTGGGGCTTGTGCTTGCCGTGCGCCTGCACCGACCCTGGCCAGGCCGAGGCGGACTCCTGCCCAGGGGCATTGGAGAGGCCTCCCTGCCGAAGTCACTGGGCATCGCTCGGACGTGTGCGTTTCTTCGTGGCGAGGACCATCGAGGAGCATCCTGGATCATCGAGCAAAACAAGACCCTGGCATCGCTCGGACGTGTGTATTTTTCCTTCGGCGAGGGCCATCGAGGAGCATCCTTGATCATTTGGCGAACAAGCCACGCACGAAACCGAACAAAAACACAGGGAATGCACGTCCGAGCGATGGCGAGAGACACGCACGACCTCGAACCGTGCACGGGGAAATGGACCTCCGAGCGATGGCGAGTAGAGACCTCTTGCATGCGAGATTTCGCAGGGCACGTGCCTGCCGTGCACCTGCACCGACCCTGGCCAGGCAGATCCCACCCCTGGGCCCGGCGGCAGTGAAGAGGCCTCCCTGCGCAAGTGAAGAATCGACCAGGCGTAAGTCAGAGCGTGAATTACCTACCCCGCTTTCCCTTCCAGGCAAAACCAAGTCATACCACGCGCCTCCTCGTCAAGCGGCCTGACCAGTACAGGCCGTGGTTTGGCATCGCCTGGTATCTCTTGGAAGCGAGGGTGGTCAAAAGCGAGGTAGGTTTGCTTTGCCCCTAGTAAGAGTGACCTTTCGCTGGCGTGATCTTTGGTGCGGGCCCGATGGGGTCCCCCGATCGCTGACCGTGACGCGGTAGCAGCGACTTGCGCGCCCAGGTTTGGCCACCCCGCGTCCCGCGTTAAGCCGCTCACCGAAGGTCACTCTTGTCTAGGGTCACTCTTTCGTATAGCCGAAAGAATCAGAGAGACAATTGTCGGCGAAGAGGCCTTCCTGCCCACGTCAAGAATCAGAGAGACAATTTCCCGTCGGTAGGTGAAAACACGTGTCTTTGGATGCCCAGATCCCAATCTGCTTCAAGCGCCTTCCTACTTCAATAATCGATGTGTTTTGGCTGTTGTTTTTATTTTTTGGGCTGGCCCGAGCCCAGTCTACTTTATCCGCCTTCCCACTTCATGTCTCTACCCGCGTCTTCCGACCGACGTGTATCGGGTTGGGAGGACGGGGTTGGGAGGAATACTCTGATCAGCAATGCTACCGCGTATGTTGAAGGTGCTCATTGCAGAGCCGTGCCCTGCACCTTCACGGCCCCTCCCAAGACGACGCTTGTCCTCCTCAAAGAGGGCGTGAGCACCCACTCGGGGCCCAGGAGGAGCCTGGCAAGAGGATCGGTGCAGGCGTGCGGTTGGCGTCCTCCTGGCAGGTTCGTGCCGAGGGCGGACGTGCTGCCCGTGGGCGCCAGCAGGGCTGCCCTCGTGGCGCGGGAGCTCTTCTCGGAGGGGGGCCCGTCGAGGCAGTGGCGGCTCTCCCGCCCGGCCCAGGCCCGCTCGAAGTCGGCCCTGGACGCCTCCATACTGACCCGTTTGTGTCGGGTGGGGCTTGTGATAGGGGAACAAGGAGTGACATACACAAAATCTCGGAGGTCCGCGCGGATTTCTCGGATCGGCGCTGGGGCCCCCTGGCGGCGCCTCCGGCGCCGCCCCTGGCGCGCTCCGCGCGCCAGGGAGGGGGGTCCAGCGCCGATCCGAAGAAATCCGCGCGGACCTCCGAGTTTTTATGATGTATGTCACTGTTTGTTCCCCTCATCTCCTCGTCTTGCTATGTCCTTGTGCGCCCCAGCGAGGCCGCACGAGGTATGTCCTCGTGCGTCCCGTGTGTCGACGCATGCGCTTGTATGCCCGTGTGTGTGTGTGTGTGTGTGTGTGTGTGCGTCCTTGTGTGCCTTTGATCGCCAGGGAGGGCCGCCGCCGTCTCGACTGGCCTCCTCTCCGATCTTCGGCGCGAGGGCTCCCGAGGACCGCCCGTGCTTCGACTGCTCGGCGGACGCCGCGGAGTGGGCCTCCGTGTCGTTCGGCATATACCCGGCGGCTGCAACGGGGGCGGACAGCCCACGGGTGGGCACCGCACGCATTCGCCAGAGGGCATCGTAGCGTCGTAGAAGGCGGAGTCCTTGGATACACGGGGCGTGCCAGAAAAGGGGTCCGCCTTCGAGGATCGAAGGAGCTGCCATCGCTTCCCCGGCGGCAGGCGGCGGAAGGCGGCGGATGCAAAACGGGGCGCCTTCCGCCAGCGGAAGCCGGCGGCAGCCTGCGGATGCATGCGGAAGTAAAACGTGCGCCCCCAAGAGATGGCGACAGCTTTGGGCGCAGGGTGTCTTCAGGTTCAGGGCTTCCGGAGCCAGCCACGCCTAGCCAGGCCTCCCACATTGGGCCCGAGAGCATGGGGCAGGATCGGGGGGCCGCGCCGCACCCCGCCGAGGCGTCGGCGAGGTGGCGCGCTGTGGGGCCCGGTCTGCTCCGCGCCGCCGGCGACGGTGCGTCGCCGTTGCCGCCCCGGTGCATCGCCGATGCTTCGGCGGCGCACCGCCGCGGCGGTGCGATCCTCCGTCCCCATGTGCTCGGGCCCCGCTTGGGGGGCCTCCCACGTGGCTCCCCCGCCCCGCCGATCGGGCCATCCGCCCCTGCGGCAGCCGCCGGCATACCTCTGCGGGCCCTGTGCCGAGGCGCACCGGCGGCTGGGCCTCCGGCAGAGCCTGGTGCCTGCCCAGTCTGGAGCACGTCCCCGTCCCTGTGACCGGCGTCGCCCGATCTCGATGCCGGCCTTGGGGATTCCTTCAGTTCCTGAGGGCGCATCCCTGAGATTGTCATCGCCTTTGGGCGTGCCACCTTTTGTGATGGGCCTGTTTTCCACCACCACCACCATAAGTTGGAGGGGGGAAGGATGAGGAGGAGGACAAGGAGGAGGAAGACGAAGAAGAGGAGGAGGAGGAGGAGGAGCAGGAGGACGAGGAGGAGGAGGAGGAGGAGGAGGAGGAGGAGGACGAAGAAGAGCAGGAGGAGGAGGAGGAGGAGGACGAGGAGGAGGAGGAGAAGGAGGAGGAGGAGGACCCCCTCCCCCTCCAACTTATGGTGGTGGTGGTGGTGGTGGAAAACAGGCCCATCATTTTGGGACAGGGATCAGATCGAGGCTGGTTAGGTGCGGCGGCTCTGCGACGGCCTGGGCTGGCCCCAGCGGGACCTCGAGTACTTGCGGCTCGGCGGCGCCGCGGCGCTGCGCGACTGCATGCAGCGGCACGCGCCGGGGCTCGCTGGCGCGCCCGCGGGCCAGAGGCCGCGGTCCGTACGATCGGAATGGGTACGGAACGAACGGGTACAGTCAGTTCGTTGAAATAAGGTTCAGGAGGGAAAGAAACACACAGACACAATTAATCGTCGACTCCCAGGAAAATATGCAAAAATATGGGAAGTGGTGGGGAAGACAAAAACCAAGAAAATATGGGAAAATAGGGGGATATTTTTATTTGTGTGTATTTATTTGTGTGTTCCAGTTCCCCTTCAAAGGTCCTGTTCGAGGTTGGGAGGGTCTCGGAGGCTCCTCGGGTTTGCATGCCTACTTTTTCCCAACCATCCTGTGGTGTTGGGTCCTCGTTTTGAAGAGACGGTGCCCCGCGTTCTCCTTCCTTCCTTCCTTCCTTCCTCCCGCTGCCTCCTCCCCCCTCCCATCATCATCATCATCATCATCATCATCATCATCATCATCATCATCATCATCATCATCATCATCATCATCATCACATCATCATCATCCTCATCATCATCATCATCATCATCCATTCATCATCCTCATCATCATCATCATCATCATCATCATCATCATCATCATCATCATCATCATTCATCATCATCATCATCATCATCATCATCATCACATCATCATCATCAATCATCATCATCATCATCATCTCCATCATCATCATCATCATCATCAATCATCATCATCATCATCATCCATCATCATCATCATCATCATCATCATCCATCATCATCATCATCATCATCATCATCTCAGCATCATCATCATCCATCATCATCATCATCATCATCATCAATCCTCATCACCACCATCAATCTCACATCCATCATCATCTCAATCATCAACACCCATTTCGGCACACCCCTCACATGTTTTCGTGGCTCCATTTGAGCTCCACCGAGCCCCAGTGGGCCCGCCGGCCGCAATGCGTCACCCACGCCCAATTCGGCACACCCCTCACACGTTTTGTGGCTCCATAGGGAGCTCCACCGAAGGCCCCAGTGCCCGCGCCCGCATGCGTCACCCACACCCATTTCGGCACACCCCTCACACGTTTCGTGGCTCCATAGGGAGCTCCACCGAAGGCCCCAGTGCCCGCGGCCGCATGCTTCCCCCACACCCATTTCGGCACACCCCTCACACGTTTCGTGGCTCCATAGGGAGCTCCACCGAAGGCCCCAGTGCCCGCGGCCGCATGCGTCCCCAACACCCATTTCGGCACACCCCTCACACGTTTCGTGGCTCCATAGGGAGCTCCACCGAAGGCCCCAGTGCCCGCGGCCGCATGCGTCCCCCACACCATTTCGGCACACCCCTCACACGTTTCGTGGCTCCATAGGGAGCTCCACCGAAGGCCCCAGTGCCCGCGGCCGCATGCGTCCCCCGCACCCATTTCGGCACACCCCTCACACGTTTCGTGGCTCCATAGGGAGCTCCACCGAAGGCCCCAGTGCCCGCGGCCGCATGCGTCCCCCACACCCATTTCGGCACACCCCTCACACGTTTCGTGGTTCCATAGGGAGCTCCACCGAAGGCCACAGTGCCCGCGCCCGCATGCGTCACCCACGCCCATTTCGGCACACCCCTCACACGTTTCGTGGCTCCATAGGGAGCTCCACCGAAGGCCCCAGTGCCCGCGGCCGCATGCGTCACCCACACCCATTTCGGCACACCCCTCACACGTTTCGAGGCTCCATAGGGAGCTCCACCGAAGGCCCCAGTGCCCGCGGCCGCATGCGGCACCCACACCCATTTCGGCACACCCCTCACACGTTTCGTGGCTCCATAGGGAGCTCCACCGAAGGCCCCAGTGCCCGCGGCCGCATGCGTCCCCCACACCCATTTCTGCACACCCCTCACACGTTTCGTGGCTCCATAGGGAGCTCCACCGAAGGCCCCAGTGGCCGCGGCCGCATGCGTCACCCACACCCATTTCGGCACACCCCTCACACGTTTCGTGGCTCCATAGGGAGCTCCACCGAAGGCCCCAGTGCCCGCGGCCGCATGCGTCACCCACACCCATTTCGGCACACCCCTCACACGCTTCGTGGCTCCATAGGGAGCTCCACCGAAGGCCTCAGTGCCGCCGCCCGCATGCGTCACCCCCACCCATTTCGGCACACCCCCCGCATTTCTCGCACGGCAGGGTCATCACCACGGTGGCGTGCCAGGGGCGCACCATGCGCGAAGGCGACGGGGCGGGGGAACGGCGCTCCGGGGGCGGCCAGACCTCCGGGGCGCGAGCAGTCCGCGGCCAGACCATCTCTCGGTCCTGTGGACTCTCGCCCTGGGCCGTCGGCTGCCCGGCGCGCTGCTCCCTCGGTCGACGTCGCCCAGGCGTGATCCTGGATTGCGGCCGCCACGAGGTAGGGAACGGCAAGAAGGAGGACGACGACTGGTGGCTGGAGCTCTACGTGCTGCTCTCGCGCGCCACGCGCCACGAGGACCTCCTGCTCATGCGGGCGCCGCGCATCGAGTTCTTCCTGGCAGGGCCGCCGCAGGGCTTGCGGAAGCAGCTGGAGCAGTTTGCGGCGCGCACGAAGCGGTGCAGGAGGGAAGCGACGGCCCTCGCCAGGGAGCTCGGCTTCACCGAGTTCATCCGCGAGGCCTGACCTGAGGAGCGTCTCCCCCGAGCCGCGCCTTCTCTCGACTGCCCGACTAATTGTTTGGCCTCGCGCCGCGGACGACCCGCGCGCGTCGCTGGGACCCTCTCGGGGCGACCAGCGCGCGTCGCGGGAACTCCGTGCTGCGGGGGGCCCGGCGCCTCGTTCGCCCGTCGTCGCTCTGCCCAGCGGTCAGAGACTTGCCCGCTATCAGCCAGCCAGTTAGCTAGTCAGCTCTCTCTGCTTCGCGCAGCGGACGACCCGCGCGCGTCGCTGGGACCCCGCCCGGGGCGACCAGCGCGCGTCGCGGGGACTCCGCGCTGCGCTGCGCCCGCAGCCTTGGATTTTGGAGTGCGCGGGCAAAGAGGAAGGAAAAGAAGAGCCGAAAGCGGGCGCGATCCTCGCAAGAGGCGTGCCGACATGGGCGTCGCGACGTGCGGACGCTGCCGTCGGGGTTCCCGCGGAAGCTGCCTGCGGCGGCCACGCCCAGTGTCACGTGTGTTCGGACAGGCATGCTCGACACTTACACTAGGCGTTCCATGATCGCATTCATGCAAATATATTCACTCGCGCGCAGACCCATTCATACTCAGATTCCCTCTCGCTCTGACTCACCCGCGTTCTTTCTCTCGTAATCAGATCTATCGTATTCCTTTGCGTTGTGTACCCCGCCACATTTCGGCACACCCCTCATGCGGTTCGTGGCCCCATAGGGAACGCCACCGAAGAAGATACTCACAATTGCGATACTCACAACTGCATATGGTTGGGTCCTTCGCCAGGATAATTAGGGGGGGTCGATTAATAAGGGACTTGGAGTACTTTTACAGAGATGCTGCTCCCGCGGCAGAGCTGGCCCCTCTTCTGGGTCGGCGCGTTGCTCCCGTCGTGCAGAGTTGCGCCCTGGTCCCTGGGCGGGGGGCTCCATGCTGGATCGGACTCGTTCCTCATCGCTGCTGTGCCCTCATTTGCTCTCCTGCGCCCTTCCCTTGCTCCTCCTTCTCCTCCAGCGTTTGCTCCTGCTGCTGCTCCTCCTCCTTCCTCCTCTTCCGACCCTCCTCCGGGTCATATTCATGTTCATCCGTCGCCTCCTCTTCCTCCTCCTCCTCCTCGTCCAGTGTACAAGCCCTTCCTCTGAGTACTTTTCTCACGATGGGGGCCGTTTTGGGAGCAAGGTCATCTAGGACACCCCAGCCGGCAGATAGAAACGACTCACGAAGAGACAGGTGAGCGGGGTAGGATGTCAGGCGTGGCACGAGAGCACCTAGCTTGTCCCCTCCACCCCACTCCCTCCCCCTTCTCCCTCCCCCCTCACCGTCTCCCTCCCAGGACACGACCCCGCAGAGAAGGAATAGGATCAGGGAGGAGCAAGAGCAGGAGAAGAGACAAGGGGAGGATGTGGGGACGTGGATGACGATGACAGAGGCCTCCCAACTGAGGTCGGAGTAGATGGTGTCGGACGATCACGCAGAATCGCCGATGCATCGGCGACGCGGGCGATGCATTGACGCCGTCGGCGTGGAGAAAATCGGCAAATCATCGGCGATGCGGCGCGATCCTTCGACCCCATGCATTCCGACCCCATCTGGGAGACCTAGAAATGATCGGGCCGAAGCGCCCCAGCCATCTCTCCCCCGAGGATTTACCAAAAAAGAACCCCGAACCCTATGGGAGGGGACTTAAGTTAGGAGGGCCTGGAGCATTAGGGATACGGGGGACATCTCTGCAGATGGATCGAATCGAACTGCCCAGATTTGTTATCTTCATGCGGGGACGGGGATTTAAGAAAGGCAACGTCTTCATCGTGCTATGAGGGTTTGGGGTTGTTTTGTTCTCGATGCTCCGAAAGCGGAGGCCAAGGATTAGGTCCGGCCTGTCCCCCTACAGGGGCATTTTGGACGAAAAATAAAAATATTCAACACATATTCAAAAGAAGCCCAAAAATACAAAAAGAATACTCCCCAGACTATTTTTCCCAACCATCCTGTGGTGATGGGTCCTCGTTTTGAAGAGACGGTGCCCCGCGTCTCTCCTCCTCTCCTCCTCCTCCCCCTCCTCCTCCTCCTCCTCCTCCTCTCATCATCAGCATCATCATCATCATCGTCATCGTCACCGTCATCATCAGCATCATCATCATCATCGTTCTTATCACCATCGTCGTCATCATCATCGCCGTCTCCATCATGGCCACACGTTTCGTGAACCCATAGTGAGCTCCACCGAAGGCCCCAGTGGCAAGGTCCGCATGCGGTTCCACCTCCATTTCGGCGCACCCCTCACACGTTCCGTGGCCCCATAGGGAGCTCCACCGAAGGCCCAAGTGTCAGGGTCCGCATGCGATTCCACCTCCATGTCGACGCACCCCTCACACGTTTCGTGGCCCCATAGGGAGCTCCACCGAAGGCCCAAGTGTCAGGGTCCGCATGCGGTTCCACCTCCATTTCGGCGCACCCCTCACACGTTTCGTGGCCCCATAGGGACCTCCACCGAAGGCCCAAGTGTCAGGGTCCGCATGCGGTTCCACCTCCATTTCGTGGCGCACCCCGCTCACATCGTTTCGTTCGGCCCTAGAAAATAAATAAGAAATAATAAAAAAATAAATATATCATAGGGAAGCTCCACCGAAGGCCCTAGTGTCAGGAGTCCCGCAATGCGGTTCCCCCTCCATTTCGGCGCGACCCCTACACGTTTCGTGGCCCCATAGGGAACTCCACCGAAGGCCCCAGTGTCAAGGTCCGCAATGCGGTTCCACCTCCATTCGGCGCACCCTCTCACACTTTTCGTGGCCACCTAGGTAGCCCACCGAAGGCCCAAGTGTCGGTCCGCTCGCGGTTTTCCACTGCCATTTTCGGCGCATTCCCTCACAAACTCTCGTGCCCCAAGGTGAGCTCCACCGAAGTTCCCAGTGTCAGGTCCGCATGCGGGTTCCACCTCCATTTCGGCGCACCCCTCACACGTTGCTTCGTGGCCCTCATATGGAGCTCCATCCGGAAGGATGTGCCCCAGTGTCAGGGTCCGCATGCGGTTCCACCTCCATTTCGGCGCACCCCTCACACGCTTCGTGGCCCCATAGGGAGCTCCACCTGAGCCCCCAGTGGCAGGGTCCGCATGCAGTTCCACCTCCATTTCGGCGCACCCCTCACACGTTTCGTGGCCCCATAGGGAGCTCCGCCTAAGGCCTAAGTGGCAGGGTCCGCATGCAGTTCCACTTCCATTTCGGCGCACCCCTCACACGTTTCGTGGCGTCATAGGGAGCTCCGCCTAAGGCCCAAGTGGCAGGGTCCGCATGCAGTTCCACCTCCATTTCGGCACACCCCTCACACGTTTCGTGGCCCCATAGAGAGCTCCGCCTAAGGCCCAAGTGTCAGGGTCCGCATGCAGTTCCACCTCCATTTCGGCGCACCCCTCACACGTTTCGCGGCCCCATAGGGAGCTCCACCGAGGGCGCCAATGGCAGGGTCCGCATGCAGTTCCACCTCCATTTCGGCGCACCCCTCACACGTTTCGCGGCCCCACAGGGTGCTCCACCGAAGGCCCCAGTGGCAGGGTCCGCATGCAGTTCCACCTCCATTTGGCGCACCTCTCACACGCTTCGTGGCCCCATCGGGTGTTCCACCAACGACGATACTTACAACGGCGGCATTCGGAATTGCGTATGGTTGGGCCCTTCGCCAGGATAATTTATCAATTTTTGAATTTTCCCCCTGTAGAGGGACAGGCCCGACTCAATATTAGGGTTAGGGGCTCTTTTGTTCTCGATGAATCCGAGGACGAGGGAGGCCAAGGACCCTGACCTTCCAGGAGGGCTAAAAAATAGCACCCGACATAAAAACCGATCCCAGAGCTATTCTACGTCTTGGTTTTAGGACATGTTCGTTTCGTTTTTTAGGTTTTTAGGCCTCCAGTGCTAAAAAATAGCTCTCTGGAAGGTCAGGGTCCGAGGACGAGGGAAGCCAAGGATTCACCAGCCTGCTCCGGTGCCCGGTGCGCGGGGCTCCTGGCGTGGGCGGCCCGCGCCGCCAAGGCCATCCTCTGGCCGCAGCCGGCGCACTCCTGCGCGCCGGCGGGGAGGTGCTCCCGTCGAGCAGGGCTCCTCCTCCCTCCTCCTCCTCCTCCTCCTCCTCCTCCTCCTCCTCCTCCTCCTCCTCCTCCTCCTCCTCCTCCTCCTCCTCCTCCTCCTCCTCCTCCCTCCCCCTCCTCCCTCCTCCCTCCTCCACTCCTCCCTCCTCCCTCCTCCCTCCTCCCTCCTCCTCCTCCCTCCTCCCTCCTCCCTCCTCCCTCTCCTCCTCCTCCTCCTCCTCCGCCTCCACCGCCTCCTCCTCCTCCTCCTCCTCCTCCTCCTCTCCTCCTCCTCCTCTTCTCCTCCTCCCTCCTCTCCCTCCCTCCTCCTCCCTCCTCCGCCGGCCTCCTCCCTCCTCCTCCCTCCTCGCCTCCTCCCTCCTCCTCCTCCTCCTCCTCTCCTCCTCCTCCTCCTCCTCCTCCTCCTCCTCTCCTCCCTCCTCCTCCTCCTCCTCCGCCCTCCTCCTCCTCGTCCTCCTCCTCCTCCTCCTCCTCCTCCTCCTCCTCCTCCTCCTCCGCCCTCCTCCTCCTCCGCCCTCTCCTCCTCGTCCTCCTCCTCCTCCTCCTCCTTCCCTCCCTCCCTCCCTGTGCTGCTCCCTCTCGCGTTTGGCAGGATCCTCCTGGGCCATCCCCCTGCTGCTCTCCTCCGTGCCCTGCTCCTCCGTGCCCCGCTGCTCCTGGCCGTCCTCCCGCTGCTGCTCCTCCTGCAGGTCTCCCCCTGCTCTCCTCCTGCTGCTGCCCTCCTGGTGGCCGTGTTCTCCTCCTGCTGCTGTCCTCCTCCTGGCCGCCATCCTCCTCCTCCTTCCAACTCCCGGGGTCAAGCTTCACACCCCGCGCGTCGGGGCCCTGACCTTCCAGAGAGCTATGTTTTAACACTGGAGACCTCAAACCCTAAAAAAGCGGGGCGAGACAGCCTGGAACCAAGACGTAGAATAGCTCTGGGACAGGTCTTTACGTCGGGCGCTACTCTTTAGCCCTCCTGGAAGGTCAGGGGGGTCTGCCAGTGGGCCCCCACGCCTCGCCTCCCTGCGCCCGTCCACCACGCAGCTCTCCCCGCCCGCCTCTGCACCGCTCCTTCCACAGAGCCGCCGCTGCGCCTTCATCGGGTCGGGCGAAAGGGGGGGATGGCAAAGGGGGGGGGTGAGAATCAGCTCACGTAGCTGATTTTCCCGGCGCCTCCCGGCGCCGGGAGGCGGCCATGTATCGAGGCATGGGCCCCTCGGTGGGGCCGAAATCAGCTGCATGCAGCAGATTTCGTAACCCCCCCTTTCCCAATCCCCCCCTTTCGTCCGGCCCGACTTCAGCGTGCCGTGGAGTGCCCCGCATGCTCGTGCCGCGGAGAGCATCGAAAAACCGTCGTAAACACTTGTTGCGAGGCCTGGGCCACACATTTCCAAAGGAGCTCATGAGGGGCAACGGTAGGGGGGGGGACTGGCACACGGGGGGGATGCATCGACCTGGCATCGACGATACATCGCCGATGGGTCGGTGATGGGCCCCCGATTGTGACTCCGCACCTTCCTGTGCAGGTTGGGGCCATCGGGCCCCCCACTCGGTGATCAATGGGCGATTCGGGATAGATGCATCCCCCCCTATGCCCTGACCTTCCAGGGAGCTATTTTCTAGCACGGGAGACCTAAAAACCTGCGAAGCGGAGCGAAACGGCCCAAAACCAAGACGTAGCATAGCTCTGGGATGGGTTTGTACGTCGGGTGCTACTTTTTAGCCCTCCCAGAAGGTCAGGGTGCCCATCACCCCCCCTATCCCTGATGGTCCGCTACCGAAAATTTCCGGTAGCGCTCCGCAGAGATCGGTCGCTACCGAAATACCGAAATGTAGCGCCCAATGCCGGTATCAGAGCATTCTGAAATCCGCTATTTCCACGCCCTCAAACGAAGATCCGGTCGCTACCGAAATTCGGGGTGCGTCGAAATCGCTACCGAAAATTTCCGGTACCAGACCATCTGGGTGCCCATCACCCCCCCTATCCTTTCCCCCTGAGGTCGTGGGCCGGGGCCCGGGCCAGACCGGGCACTCTCGAGCGCTTGCCGGCGGGCCCCTCTGTGAGGCGCGGCAGGCCGCCCCACGCCCGGTGCGGAAGAGGAAGCTGGAGAGGCGCCCAGGAACTGCCCCAGACGGTCCCCGGCCATCGCTCCTC
>CAUYUJ010020871.1:264953-273046 GCA_963575745.1 Prorocentrum cordatum | reverse complement strand
ACTACTACTACTACTACTACTACTAATAACTACTACTACTACTACTACTACTACTACTACTACTACTACTACTACTACTACTACTACTACTACTACTACTACTACTACTACTACTACTACTACTACTACTACTACTACTACTACTACTACTACTACTACTACTACTACTACTACTAGTACTACTACTACTGCTACTACTACTGCTACTACTACTGCTACTACCTCCTCTTCCTACTACCTCCTCCTACTACTACCTCCTCCACCTCCTCCTCCTCCACCTCCTCGAGCTTCAAGCTTCGAGCTTTGAGGTTCAAGGCGTTCTTGCATCGTTTTGCGGCCTCTGGGTTGGCCGTTGTCGGGCCCCGGGGCCCAGCCACCGGTCGTTTGACGTAGGTGTTTTCGGACGCCCAAGTCGTAGTATGTCTCAGGCGTTTTGCCGACTTCAAGAGCCGAGTGGTTGTCCCTCGTCCCTCCTCTTCAGGGGGCGGGCGGAAGCTCAATGTACTTCCAGCGCCTTCCTGCTTCACGTTTCTACCCACTTCTTCCGCCCGACGGGTAGTCAGTCGGCGGCGAGCGAGGGGTGGAGGGAGGAGGAGGCGGCGCTCTCAGAAGGCGGCGGGACTTCTCCTCCTGAGCAGTCCTCCGTGTCTTCGGGGGCGGCGTGGAGAGCTCGTCAGAAGGCCGGGGGATGTCCGAGCTCCCTGAGAGGCCCCGTCCCCTCTCCCTTGCCTCCGGGCTGGCCGCCGAGGCGGGGCCCCAGGGAAGGTCGGGGGCCCCCCAACGGTGCGGTGACCACACCGTGCGGTGAGTCGGGTCGTTCTCCGAGGACGTCTCGGGCGACAGGGGCCTCCGAGGTCCCAAGACCGTGCGGTGACGGACCGTGCGGTGACGGACCGTGGGGGCTTCGAGGTCACCGCACGGTCTGTCACCCCACCGCTTCGGGACTCCCAAGAAGGGGAGCCAGTGAGTGATTGGGCCCCGAACCGAAGCCCCCAGCTGGCCAGAATCGCTAAGCCAGGTCTGCCGTGGCTGACGCTTCTTCGGGTGGTGGCAGTTCCGCTCAGTGCAATGGGGCGGGGGGGCGTCCCGCGGCATCATTGAGCCGGGGCCCACGGAACCAGTCCTGCCAACGCCCGATCGAGGCTTCCTGAGATCCTGGCGTTGCCTTTTTTCACAGCGGGCGTTTTCGCCGAGTTGCGGGCCGGGGACCCTCACAGGTCGATCTGGCTTCCAAGACACAGCAGACAGATCGGGTCCAGGGCCCCAGCGGTGCGTTTTTACACCAGCGACAAGAGGTACCCGAACAACTGCCAGGTGCGCCTCAGACCCAGCGAAACCCTTACAACGCGCATGCTCTGCGCGTCCGGGACGCACATCCCGCGAGGCGACTGGGAGCCCGATGGGTGCCCCACAGAGCACACGAGCCTCCAAGACACGCTAAAAAGCTCCCAGGAGCAACGTGAGACGAACACAGTGAATGACGCACTGTTTTGTTCGTCGGAGCTCTTCCCCGACGTCGAATCAATCCCACAAGAGCACAGGAGGCAGATCCTTCCTTGCCCTCTTCCACTCTCACAAATCATCCCCACCTGCATTTCAAGGTCGGGGGTCGTGGCAAACTAAGGTTGCATCAGCGGGTGGGCCTCCGACAAGGGAACGACTCGGCCAGGCAAAGCTCGGCCAGGCTGAACTCGGCCAGGTTGAACTCGGCCAGGGCCGAATTCAGCTTGGGCGAGGTTTAGCCTGGCCGAGATCAGCTGGCCGAGATCAACCTGGCCCAGTTTTCGGTTGCAAATTATGGGAGCCTTCTATGTCCTGGCAACCTTCTGTTGAGCGCGTGAGCGTACGCAAGTGTCTGGTAATCGCTGAAAAAGCGTAGGTCTAGCGTCGACTCGTGTCTATTTAGCGTCGATTTGGCGTCGACTAGCGTCTGAGAGCATCGACTTGCAATCGCCGGTAGGATGGCATGGGAGGCTCCTAATGCGTTGCCACCGTGAGGTTCGATGGTTTCGGGCGTTTTCGTCGGTTCCCGGCGCAGGGCTCGAACTCACGGCGTTTTAGCGATCTCGTGGATCGTTTGGATTCCGTTTTGCAGCAGAGGCGGAACGAAGACAGAACGAGGGAAAACGAGAGCAAAAGGAACACGGCAATTGCTGTTTAGGTCGAGCCCTGTTGTGCGAAGGAGAAGAACGGCATTCACGTAAACTGTTGGCGCTCCGCGCGGACTTCTGGGATCTGCGCTGGGCCCCCGTCCCTGACGCGCGGAGCCCGCCAGGGGCGGCGCCGGAGGCGCCGCCGGGGGGGGCCCAGCGCGGAGCCAAGAAAACTGCACGAACGAAATGGGCACGGAAAACATGGGCACAATGCCCAGCAGCGGATCTGGTTCATTTTGAACAGGACTCGCTGTCCACGCCGCCGCGGCCTGTGTCCATTGCAGACAGGAGGCCGCCTGCCCAACAGCGGCCGCTGCTGGTTTGGGACAGCATCTGTTGTTGGGCATCGTACCCATCCTTTCCGTACCCACTTCGGGCGTCCAAGAGAAAACCGCGCGGAGCGCCAAAAGTTGATGCCTCTGCCGCTTTCTCTCCCTCGAGCTCTCGGCGGCCCGCCGGCCGCCCGCCGCGTGCCAGCGGCTGCGCCTCGTCGAGCGGCGCCCGGGGCGTGCCCCCACAGAGGGGGGGCGGGGGCCCGCACGGCCGCCCGCGGCCAGAGGCACGGCCCGAGGGTCCGGCGGGGGGCGAGGGCGCCGGGCACAGGCCGTGGTTCGGGTGTTGCCAGAAGTGCCCCTGGGCCAAGGTGCCCAGGGGCACTTCTAGCAACGCGCCTCGCGGCCCTCGGGCCGTGCAGGCGCCCAGGGCCCGTGGGAGACGAGCAGCAAGTCGACTCATGGAGAGGAAGCATGCTGCTCATTATTGTCCAGATGTCTACACAGGGGAACGAAAAATAAGGGAACATGTTTTTGCAGGGGAGCAACAAGTCACATTAACATAAAAACTCGGAGGTCCGCGCGGATTTCTCGGGGTAGCCCAAACGGCCTCCAGAGCACCCCTCACGAGGCCCAGAGGGCTCTGGGGGCTTCAAAATGGAGCGAGAAAAGCTGGGGGCACCTTTGGCCAGAGGCACTTCTGGCAACACCCGAGTGGTGGCGCCAGCGTCCCCCCGGCCCGAGCCTGCTTCACGCTCCGAGGGCGCTCTGGCCGTCCTCGGCCCCCCTCTCCCTGGCCGTCCAGAGTGCCAGAAAATAGCGCTCCAGACCCGCAGAGCTGTCTGGAGTGCCTCGGAGCTCGACAGGGTTTAGGACGTCGACGTCCTGGCGCTATATTATTTGACCCTCTTGGACGGTCGGGGCTCCCCTATCCCTCCTGGCCTTCCTGGCCGCCTTGGTGCCCAAGTCGCAGCGCAGCAGCCCTGCCGCAGCCAAAAACCGCAGCTTGGATCCAAGGCGCCCCCGATCAAACGGAGGCTTCCGAGCGGGGCTTCTGTCCAAACCCCTCTGCCCCCGGCCGAGGTGCTTTTTGGAGGCTTGGGAATGGGCACCGACACCAGCGCACGGGCATGCCACAACCGGGGGAAGGTGATCCCAGAATTCGGTGTTGGTGGTAGCACTTCGGCCACCTGGGAAGCCTGTTCTGCGAGTTCGTTCGGTGGAAAATCATGGGAACCTGGTATACCCTTTACATTCCGTCTTTAGCGTCGACTCGCGTCGATTAGCGTCCTGTGTCGATGAGATAGCGCCGATTTAGCGTCTGCTAGCGTCGATTAGCGTCGATTTAGCGTCGATTGGCGTTGATTAATTAGCTTCAATTAGTTAGCATCGATTCGCAAGAGCTGACAAGATGGTATGGGAGGCTCTCATGAGTTGCCACTGGAAGTTTGTGGGGTGTTTTTTTGTGTTTGTGCATCCTGGGAGAGGGTGGCCTCGAATGCTCTGCAGTTTGGGCCGGCGGAGGGTCTCATGTTCTTGAAGGATGCTCTTCTGCCCCAGGTCCGACTGTCGGGGGTCGACCACAAAATTGATTGGCCCCAGAATTGATTGTCCCTCGAGTCTTCGACAAATGCGCAGAATGCTCCGTCGATCTCCGATTCTTCTGCCTTTTGCCGGACGAACGAGCCGGCTTCGTGGCCTTTGCCTTTGCCTTTTCCTTTTGCCTTTGTCGAACGGGCTTTCGTGGCCTTTTGCCTTTGCCTTTGCCTTTGCCTTTTGCCGTTTGCCTTTTCCTTTTGCCTTTTTTACGATGACGGACGAACGCATCCTTTGCCTTTGCCTTTTGCCACATGGGGCAGGCCCGACGAACGAGCCGGTCTCGGGGTGCCTCGATGCTGTTGGGCGCCGTGTAATGGGGGGTCATAAACGGGGGGGGTGGCGAGCGTGGTCCGAAAAGGTACCCAAACGGTACCTAAACGAGCCCCCTGGGGCTCTGGAGGGGCCCGAAAGGGGCACGAAAGGGGACCTTTTCTGACCCCCCAATTTGTGACCCCCCCATTATCGGGGGAGCGTAAGACCCAGGTTTGCCAGGACTCGGGTTCGCCATCGTTTTTTGACGACCGCGCCTCGGATTTTGACGAGGAGAGTTTCGTGGGATGTCTGCAGCGGGAGGCCTCGTCAAAATGCAGGCTCGGCCTCGTCATTTTTTTGACGACCTCCTCGGGGAAAGCGCGAGGGCGGGATGACAAGCCGGCCCTGGGGCAGGGTCGGCTGAAAGCAGCAGGACGTCGGATGTCGTCCGGCTCCGACGCGGCGCCTGGTCGGGGGCGGGGCGTCCGGGGGGCCAGGCACATGCTCGCGTCGTGAGGAAAGCATGACGGAAGTTTTTGGCCTCTGCGTTTTCGGCCTGCGGGGGCCATTCATGGGCCCCGTACCGAAAGCATCAGGGCGTCGGACGTCTGGGTATGCACCTGCACCGATCCTGGCCAGCCTCACCCTGGGTCCCCCGAGCCGAGAGGGCGCAAGTGCCCATCCCGGGCGGAGGGCACCAGCTATTTAGGCCAGCAGGCGCGCGAAGCGAGAGGTTGACCTGCCAGCGGTCGAAGAAAAACCAAAGGCATACACCCACGCACCCACTTTTTAGTCAGCGGCCGCGGGCGAGCGCGCCGGCGGCGAGTCCAGTCAAAGCGGGGCACGCAGCGACGAATTAACCTAAAGAGACGGAGGGTGGCCACACCTACAGCGGCTAACCGGGGCCTCACGCAGCAGCTCAGCGGCGGACCGGCGAGCACCCGTTCACCCACGCACACGCCCACGATTTCCGAGCTCCGCGCGGACTTCCTGGATCGGCGCACGGGCCCGCCAGGCGGCGCCTCCGGCGCCGCCCTTGGCGCGCTCCGCGCGCCGTGGAAGAGGGTCCAGCGCAGATCCCAGAAGTCAGCGCGGGGCTCCGAAAGCTTACATGCCTGTATCGGGCCGGACGAAGGGGGGGGGTACGAAATCTGCTGCATGCAGCTGGTATCGGCCCCACCGAGGCGCCCATTCCTCGATACATGGCCGCCTCTGGCGCCGGGAGGCGCTGGGAAAATCAGCTACGCGAGCTGATTCTCAAACCCCCCTTTTGCTATCCCCCCCTTTCGCCCGACCCGACTGTAGAGTTATCTCTTGTCCCAAACGGGTGCCGCGAGGATGCCCGGATGGGCAACTTTCCGAGATTACCCTTGCATCCTTCCCCTTCGGCCCATCCTGGGCCGCTTTCGCTGGCCGCGCCCCGCTCGCAAAGCGTCGATATGGCCCTCCGAGGTCGGCGCATCCTTCCCGCGCATCCTCATTACAGTCGGGGCGCTGAAGAAGGAGCCCTTTCTGCTGGGGACGGGGCTCGGTTTTCTTTGGTTGGTTTACAGCTTGCCTTCAGTTTCCCTTAGGTTTTCGATGGGGGATCGAAGTTCAGCTTGTGGAGAAGAAGGGGGCTCGCTCCTTCTCTGGGGTGCCTTCGGTCAACGCCCCGACTGCACTTCCCGCTGGGGCCCGCAGAGCCCCGGAGCACTCCCCGCGACGCGCGGGGGGTCGACGAGGGGCGTGCCCCCAGAGATGTCCCGTACAGGCGGACCGAGGTCCTCTCTCCTCTGCTCCTCTTCCTCCTCCTCCTCCTCCTCCTCCTGCTCCTCCTCCTCCTCCTCCTCCTGCTCCTGCTCCTGATCCTGCTCCTGCTCCTGCTGCTCCTGCTGCTCCTGCTGCTCCTGCTGCTCCTGCTGCATTGCTGCTCATGCAAGGTCGAGGTCGGCTCGGGGAGGGGTACCCTGGTGTTCTTCGTGTCTGCTGGATGCTCCGGGGCTGGACCCAAACGGTGTTTTTGGTGATTTCGTGGGCCGTCTTCGTTTCGACTTCGTTTTGCGGGAAGGGCGGATTCGAGACAAAAGCAAGGGAGAACGAAAACAAACCGAAAACGAAAAACACCGTTTAGGTTCCGCCCTGGGATGCTCCCCTGAGTGGCCGTCGCCTTCCCTCCCGCTCTCTGCGGCCGCCCGCTCTGGCCCGTGTCTTCGCCCTGGCATGTTGGCCAACTCGCTACAGCGGTGCCCCCCCCCCCCCCCCGTTCAGCTAGCTCCTTCCGCCAGCGCAGACGACCCCTGCCTGGCCACCGACGCGAAAAGTTGGTTGGATGCTCCTGTGTACCCCGGGGAGGGTGCCCGTGGTGGTTCAGTGTGCTCTGGCCGGCGCAGGGGCTCGTGTAGGATGCTCTCCTGTCGCAGGTCCGACTGTACAGTCGGCCCGGATTAGTAGGTCGACCCTGCCAGCTCAAGGGTGCCCTGGTGTCCTGTGCCTCGCGACACGTGCCTTCTTACACTCCTATGGCGAGGTGGCCCTCGGAAGGGCCTTGTGTCCTCTCGCGTGTCCTGCCCAATCAAGGCCGACTGTAGCGAGGCTTCGTGGGGCTTGTGCTTGCCGTGCGCCTGCACCGACCCTGGCCAGGCCGAGGCGGACTCCTGCCCAGGGGCATTGGAGAGGCCTCCCTGCCGAAGTCACTGGGCATCGCTCGGACGTGTGCGTTTCTTCGTGGCGAGGACCATCGAGGAGCATCCTGGATCATCGAGCAAAACAAGACCCTGGCATCGCTCGGACGTGTGTATTTTTCCTTCGGCGAGGGCCATCGAGGAGCATCCTTGATCATTTGGCGAACAAGCCACGCACGAAACCGAACAAAAACACAGGGAATGCACGTCCGAGCGATGGCGAGAGACACGCACGACCTCGAACCGTGCACGGGGAAATGGACCTCCGAGCGATGGCGAGTAGAGACCTCTTGCATGCGAGATTTCGCAGGGCACGTGCCTGCCGTGCACCTGCACCGACCCTGGCCAGGCAGATCCCACCCCTGGGCCCGGCGGCAGTGAAGAGGCCTCCCTGCGCAAGTGAAGAATCGACCAGGCGTAAGTCAGAGCGTGAATTACCTACCCCGCTTTCCCTTCCAGGCAAAACCAAGTCATACCACGCGCCTCCTCGTCAAGCGGCCTGACCAGTACAGGCCGTGGTTTGGCATCGCCTGGTATCTCTTGGAAGCGAGGGTGGTCAAAAGCGAGGTAGGTTTGCTTTGCCCCTAGTAAGAGTGACCTTTCGCTGGCGTGATCTTTGGTGCGGGCCCGATGGGGTCCCCCGATCGCTGACCGTGACGCGGTAGCAGCGACTTGCGCGCCCAGGTTTGGCCACCCCGCGTCCCGCGTTAAGCCGCTCACCGAAGGTCACTCTTGTCTAGGGTCACTCTTTCGTATAGCCGAAAGAATCAGAGAGACAATTGTCGGCGAAGAGGCCTTCCTGCCCACGTCAAGAATCAGAGAGACAATTTCCCGTCGGTAGGTGAAAACACGTGTCTTTGGATGCCCAGATCCCAATCTGCTTCAAGCGCCTTCCTACTTCAATAATCGATGTGTTTTGGCTGTTGTTTTTATTTTTTGGGCTGGCCCGAGCCCAGTCTACTTTATCCGCCTTCCCACTTCATGTCTCTACCCGCGTCTTCCGACCGACGTGTATCGGGTTGGGAGGACGGGGTTGGGAGGAATACTCTGATCAGCAATGCTACCGCGTATGTTGAAGGTGCTCATTGCAGAGCCGTGCCCTGCACCTTCACGGCCCCTCCCAAGACGACGCTTGTCCTCCTCAAAGAGGGCGT
>CAUYUJ010020871.1:257453-259953 GCA_963575745.1 Prorocentrum cordatum | reverse complement strand
GCAAACCCATTCATATTCAGATTCCCTCGCGCTCTGACTCACCCGCGTTCTTTCTCTCGTAATCAGATCTATCGTATTCCTTTGCGTTGTGTACCCCGCCACATTTCGGCGCACCCCTCATGCGGTTCGTGGCCCCATAGGGAGCGCCGCCGAAGAAGATACTCACAATTGCGATACTCACAACTGCACATGGTTGGGTCCTTCGCCAGGATAATTTTGATTCTGTTTTGGTGGCGAGCCCCCCTCGGTGTTCCTCCAGTTTCAGCACGCGCGGGCTCGTCTTGTCGGTCAGGGTGCCAGAACGGGGCTCGGTCGTTCCTTCGGATTATACGGCTCGATTTGGAAAACATAGGCTTTGTTCCTTATGTCTCGTTCCTTTATTCAGCAGCCCAACTGTACGCAGACCGACCGCCGTTTCCGTTTATGTTGAACCGGGTTCGCTGTCTGTGTCGCCGTGGACGTTACCCATTTGCGGCAGAAGGCCGCCTCTCCAACAGAGGCCGCTGTCGGTATGGGACAACTTGTTTCCTGTTGGGCGAAGTACCCACATGTTCTGTACCCATTTCGGGCGTCCAAACTCGGTGGTTTTTGGGGGGTCCCACACGTCTTGCTGGCCACACCGTGTGGTGAGTCAGAGGGGACTTGGAATGACCGCGCGGTTTTGAGACTCGGGCCGTTCTCCGAGGATGTCTCGGGCGACTGGGGCTTCCAGGGTCCCGAAGCGGTGCGGTGACGGACCGCACGATGAGGTTGTTGGGAAATTCGAGGTCACCGTAGGGCCTGCCGCCGAACCGTTTCGGGACCCGCTGAAGCAGTGCAAATTCAGCCAGGGATCCCTCGAAGATGGAAAGATTGCAGAAACATGCGCTTTCGGGGGATCTGCGCTGGATCCCGCTGGCGGCGCCTCCAGCGCCGCCACTGGCGCGCTCCGCGCGCCAGGGAGGGGGGTCCATCGCCGCCAGGAGATTTACGCGCGGATCTCCGAACGGTTACGCTTACGCCGTCTTTCTTCTTTGACATCTACAGGGGTCCCTTTCTGGGATCCCTTCCTACAGTGGGGGTCCATGCCAAGAAACAAACACCCTGCTTGCCTCCAGGGTGCCCTGGGTTTCTTGGGTTTTGATGGTTTTGCCATGGAAAGCGTGACGTGCCCACACCAAAAATCCATAGACGTCCTGGGGTCTCAGGGTTGGGTCTCTTGTGGAAGGTTTCTCGTGGACTCCACTGTATCTCCGTGGGCAGGAATCATATCCATGTCTACGGCCTCGCGGGCCGCACCGCTGGGCCACGACCCCATGGACAGGGCCGTTCTTTCGAGGATGCCCCGCGCGGAAGGTATCCACGCGACTGCGTATCCACGGGAGTCGCGCCCTGGAAGCCAGACCGCGAGGGCGTGGGTGTGGATCTGCTCGCTGCTCGCGACACCCTCAGGACCTCATCCCTCGGGGCCCTAGTTCTAAGCCGGCGAAGATCGGCACCACCCAAACACACGTATTTGTATACCATGCGTGCGTCGGCCATGCCAGGGCGCCGCGCATGCTCGGACATCTTCTAGTACGAGCTCCGTGGCGGGCGCTTCCCGGCTGTGCATACCGCTCGGGAGACGATACATTTCAATATGGTTGTACTCTATGTTCGGGTCGGACGCGCGTCTCAACACAGAGGCACACAGTACGTCTCAGTATGTCCTGGTGCCTCTCAGAAGAGAGGTACACCAGCCGCTTCGCGGAGTTCTACCGGCGCCGCCTGGACGCCCTCTGCGTGGGCGCGCAGCTGCCGCCGCCCCCGGCGCCAGAGGCGGCGGGCCAGCAGGGTGGCGGCGAGTTCCTGACGGGCCCCGAGGCCGCCGCCGTCGCGGAGGAGGCGGCTGCACGCCTGGAGGCGCGCTTCCAGGAGCTGGCCGCGCGCGCACACGCGGTGGCAAATTGTTGGGGTTGCAGAGGGCGGCGCGTGAGCATGTCCGTATCTCCGTAAAAGAAAGTGGTAAGTCCGGCGGCGCGGCGCGTTGCCGCCTGATGATGAGATGTTTCCAAACGCGCTTTGCTGCGCTTGCTGTCTGATGCCTCGAGATGCGATTGCCCGAGGGGTTCCGCGGCGCACCTCTTGTGGGGGGCCGCGTCCGACCAGCTTGCGAATCCGCGGGCCTGCCGGCGCCCCACTGCGCGCTGGCCGCGCCACGCCGCGCCGTGCACCGCGGCGCGCCGTGCTGCGCCGCGCGTCGCTCCCTGCCACGTCGAGCGTCGCCCGACGCGTTGGCGACGGTGCCAACTCGCCAGTCCGCGGGCCGCGCCGCGCCGTGGCGCGCCTCGCCGCCCCGCCGCGCCGCTCTCCCCGTCGTGCCGCGCCGTTCCGCGTGGGCGACCGACCGCGCAAACTCGCGAATCTTCGGAGAGCGGCATGCCGTCCCGCGCCGCGCGCCGCGTCGAGCCGCGCCGCGCGCCGCTCCGCTCGCCGAAATGCGCGTCGCGACCGCGCACCGCGAATTGTGGTTGGTTCAATG
>CAUYUJ010020871.1:239953-252453 GCA_963575745.1 Prorocentrum cordatum | reverse complement strand
GATCGGAGCCTGGCCCCCCTCTGCGGCGCCTCCGGCGCTCCGTCCCCGGCGCGGCCTGCGCGCCCGGCCTTTTCGCGGGCCTTCGGCCGATGATGCTTCTGCCTCCGCTCTCCCTCTGGAGAAGCCACCTGCCCTCTCTGAGAACCCCCCCCGTCCCTTTCGTAAGCAGCAGGCGGCCGCCCCCACGGCGCCTCCCCCCTCTCGCCACTCACCAAACCGCCCCAACCCAACCCGAAGGCCTCCGTCTGCCCTCCGTTTCCAGTGGGGGGGGCGGGGTCGGGGAACACCGACAGTAACACATGGAACCCGTACCACCCCCCCGACCCGAAATTCGGGTCAGCTTCGGATCTTCGAGTCTTCGGGTTGGGGTGGGCTGGTAGGCAGCCCCCCCCCCGCCCCCCGTGCCTGTGCGCCGCCGCAGGAGCCGCGGCGCAGCCGGGCCGCCGCTCTGCCGCCGCCTCCGGGGCCCGGCGGCGCCCCGGCCACGGCGCGGTGACGTCGGGCCCCGCCCCCCCCCGTGAGTCGGAGGGCGGCGGGTGCGGGCGGTGTTTCGACCCGGCGCGGCGACATCGAGCCGCCATCGGCTCGTTCGTCTGGGCCTCCCTCTCTCAGGAGGGGAAAAAACACACAGACACAATTGATCCTCGATTCCCCAGAAAATATGGGAAAATATGGGAAGTGGGAGGGAAGACAAAAACCCAGAAAGCATGGGGAAAATATAGGGAATATTTTTATTTGTGTGTATTTATTTGTGTGTCCTGGGGCCGCTTCACTCTCCCCTGCCTTCCGAGTCTCCCTCCATCCCATCGCCAGCGCGCCCAGGGGGCCCAGGGCAGAGGGGACGGGCCTCCTCGGGAGGCGGCGGGGCTGCTCAGAAGCCCTCGTGCCCGTGTCGGCGTCTTCGGAGGATGCTGAGAGCGCTTCCCAGGAGGCCAGAGGCCTCCCGCGCCTTCCGAGAAGGCTCGCCCCCTCTGCCTCCACTGGGCGCGCCGCCAAGAGGAGGAACGTGCTGGGCCACGAGGGAAGCGGGCTCCAGACCCCGGGCGTTTCCCCGGACCCGCTCTTTTGATCCTGTGACGGTCCCTTGGCCCGTGGAGGGCCCGAGGGGCGCGAACTCGGCGAACAAGTTCCAACACGCTTCTCCTCCAGGACCTGCTCGTTTGCTGCGAATGGCGCTTCCGATGTCCACCTCCCTCGGGAAAGGCCTCCATCCGTCCTTCGCCCGCATCCCTGGCGCAATCGGGCGCGGGCATTCTAGGCTGTGGCGGTGGCATATGCCCTCGGCGCCCACAGCAGCTGCTCCGCGCCCCCGAGAAAAAGGAGAGCGGCGCCGCCTGGCGGCGTGCAGCTCGCGTGACTATTGGTATCCTTCTCGGGTCTGCTTTTGTCAGGAGGGAAACAAAAACACACACAGACACAATTCATCGTCGATTCCCTGGAAAATTAGGAAAAATATGGGAAGTGGGGGGAAGACAGAAGCCCAGAAAATATAGGAAATTATTGGGAATCCTGTTATTTGTGTCTATTTACTTGTGTCCCAGGGCCCCTTCATTTTGCAGCTGGCTGGGGGGGCTGAGGTGGCCCTGCGCTGGTTCCGGCCAGCAGGACCGGGTGAGAAAGGGCCCCTCCGTCGCCACGGCTGGGCGCGGCCCGAAGAGCCGGTCAGTTTCGACCCTGGGAGGGGTCTGGGGACCGACTTTGAGCGGATCTGGTCTGCCCAGGGCCATTCCAGTGCAGACCCCCCGGCCGCTTCCAATTCCAGCTTACTTCTGTCAAAGGAGGAGGAGGAGGAGGAGGAGGAGGAGGAGGAGGAGGAGGAGGAGGAGGAGGAGGAGGATGAGATGCTTGGTCCCAAACCGGGAAGCAAGCAGTACACTCTCCCGTCCCGAGTCTCCGCCTCATAAGTCCCTGCAAGCATTCTTCTTCATTGCGGGAGACGCTCCCATGAAAGACGGGCGCCCCATGTGCTTGCCATTCAGGCAACAGCTCCTTTAGGTACATGGATCTGCTCCTCCTCCTCCTCCTCCTCGTCCTCCTCTTTGTCCTCCTTCACTTTATCCTCCTTTCCTCCTCCTCCTCCTTCTCCTCCTCCTTCTCCTCGTCATCCTCCTCTTCCTCATCATCCTCCTCCATCCCTTTTCCTTATCCATAACTTCTCCCTGTCGCCCCCGAGGCAAGTTTTTAGGGCGGGCCGGGCGTTTCGCCTGAGATTTCCTCACCTAAAAATTGGCAACATTTTTCTCAGATGAAGGGCGGGTCGTTTTCAATATGTGGCTCTCGCCTTAGCTCGGCGCGCATTTGTTAAAAAAGGTTACAAGAGCTTCACGGATTGAGGGCGGGTCGCTTTCAACATGTGGCTCTCGCCTTAGCGCGGCGCACATTCGTTTTAAACACTTGCAAGCGTTCCACGGGTTGAAGGCGAGTGGTTTTCCAACTGTGGTTCTCGCCTTAGCGCGGCGCAAATTCGTTTTAAACATGTGCAAGCGTTTCACGGGTTGAAGGCGAGTAGTTTTCCAGCTGTGGTTCTCGAACTAGCGCGGCGCACATTCGTTGAAACAAATGACGAGTTTCAAGGATTGAGGGCAGTTCCTTTTCAACATGTGGCTCTCGCCCTAGCGCCGTGCACATTCGTTTACACAATGTTCAAGTGTTTCACGGGTTCCCATCATCCACGTACCAGAAATGGTGTTTTGGAAGGATTCAGGATTACAGGGGTGCAACAGTTCCGTGTTTCTTTACGTTGAAGTCCTAGGTATGGCGTTTTGGCACGATTCAGGATCGTCAAGACGCAACAATCAGGTAGATCCATGGCGTTGGAATCCCGAGAACAATGTTTTGGCATGCGTCAGGGTCATCTTCAAACGGGTGTCTTCCGACGAGGCAGTTCCTTCAATGGAAATGAACCGTTGTAGGGGCCTCTCAAATGGGAGCTTGGATGGAGGATTCACTCCAACATCGTGGATGACTCTTGGGTTTACACTAGTCCTCCTCCTCCTCCTCTTCCTCCTCTCCCTCATCCCCCTCGTTATTCCCCGCCTTTCCTCAATCGGCAGGCGCGCGAGGGGACATGTGATTCGCTCCTGGGCCTGCGCAGGCTGATCCAAGACTTCCGTTTGACGGCTTCCCCAGCTTTTGATCCATTGCATGTTCCTCCGCTTCCCTGATCAAGGCAGCCCGTCGTTTGTGAATGGGCTGGTGGGCATACGCTAAGCATGAATGATTAAGACTGGTCCGAAGTGGACCTGCTCGCTTTGTTCGAGGCAGCTTCCATCGTCTCAGGTGCTGGAGGCTTGCAAGGACCCTTGCCCCTGCCTTTCGGCAGGTGAGGGACCTTTCGGTTATGGGATGGTTCGGGCCAGTGATAGCTCTGAAGGCCATTGCGGCGCTGAGAGTGATCTCTCGGCGGCCTTCGACCGGGTGGACCACGACCTGGCCTTGGAAGCGGCTGACCATTCAGCCGTACCATACGCTGTCATGTACACATGTTGCGCCATTTGGAAGGGCCCAAGGATCTGTTGTATCCAGGGCGAGCTAGCCCCACCACTGGACCCGTGCAGAGACCTACCTCAGGGCGACAGCTCGGCTCCATGTGTGCTCATATCGACACTGGTGCCATGGGTACCGACGTCGCAGGGACACGCCTTCATGGATGATAGAAGTTTGGTTGCGCAGAATGCCGATGACCTTGACACGGATTTGCAGATTACCCAGCAGTTCGACACGTCAATCGGATATTGTGAGATTCGGAGCAAGAGGCAACGCTGGAGTATCGATGACCCTGTACCTGTCCAAGTGGAACACCTCGGTATTCTTGCAACTCCCACATATCACACCGCCCCCATCATCTCGATGGGGCCGCTGGCAGAAGCTGGAGACCGCCATATCTGTGCGAGGGGCCATCCCTAGCAGTTATCAAGTACGACTCAGACTGGCCTTCGCATATGTGAGGCCTTTGCGGACGTGGGCGTTGCCTATTGTGACGCCACCACTAAGACGCTTCGCAAGGTTATTCTGCAGAGCTCTGTGGAGAACGAGTTCGAGCTGGTGGTGTTTCGGTCGCTACTGGGCACAGAATATCTGGTTTCATCCTGAGTATTCCGCAGCCATTCTGGGATTTCAAAAGCTGATTGGTGAGAGATTGGTATGGAGTGATTTCCTGGACACTACCCTCTCAGAGTACGCACGGGTATTGGGACTATCCTTTACCCGATTCTCGCCCACCCAGGGCGCTATTCTTCAAGTGGTTTCGCATGATGACTTCAGGGTCAGAGATGCAGTCGAGCAGCTCGTGGGCGACGACTGGAGGTTCACCACCAACAGCGAGGCCGCCCTGCATGCTCTCAGAAGTATCGGCCGCATCCGTTGTCTCCAACAAGTGGTGCGCACGAGGTTCGACGCAGAGGAAATTGATGATGTTGATGTCCACGCGTCCTCAAGCAAAGTATACGACAAATGGTTCCGGTCCTTGGGGGAGGAAGACCGCGCGCTTCTGGCGGTCTTCAGATCGGGAGCCGTGACCTCAGAGACCCGTCGAAGATCAGGATATTCGTGCAAGAATTGCGGGGCTCCGACCCCCAGTTTCCGCCACGCCTTCGCTGAGTGCCCACGACACGCACGAGAGCGAAGGGTTCTTGAAGACCGTTTCTCGCTCCCCTCAGCATTCTGGACAAGTGTGCCGAGGGTCACGAGCAAGAGTGGTTAGATTGTTCTATCTCAAGACGGTTGTCCACATGTAAGTGCGAGGATGCTTACTGCGAGCTGTGCTTCGGGCCTCAGCACCCTCAAGAAGGGCAAGGAAGACATGCTGACCGATGCCACGCCCATCCCAAGGACGAGGCGACCACCGGCATGGACAGTGCAATGACTCAACATGTATGAGATCATCCCTTACGTGACAGGATATTTCATGTCAACTTTTCTCTCTGGGGGAGCTTAACGTCACTACAATCATCGTCGTTTCTGGCCTATGCACTCTGGTATTATTTCTGCTCCTGCTGTGGTCATTCGGTCACGGTTGACCCGAGGCAGTTAATTGAAGAACGCATCCCCCTCGCAAAGAAGGGACGGGAGAACCTCCAGCGCATCAGGTGAGGTCTCTTCCCTGGCCATAGTGGCCCAGAGGCCCCCGTCTTAGAGGCTGCCGCCAGCCGAGTACGGCGCGATCAGTCGTGGCGCATGGCGTCTGGCGCTGTGTACGCTGCGTAGTGTCCTCTGCCATTGAGACTCTGGCGCGCAGGACACTCCAGGACGCTCCCTCCCTCCCTCCCCCCCTTGCACCTTTGCCTCCCCGTGCCCCCTTGCTGCTCTCTTCCCCCCCTCCCTTGCCCTTCCCTGCCTCCCCCCCTTGCTTCGCTCGCCGCCGTGCCTCCCAACGGCGCTCCGGCGGGACAGGAGTGCTGCCGCAACCGATCTTGAGCTTCAAAGTACCACGCCTGCGGTCCCTACAGCACTGGAGGGGCCCCAGATGGCGCTGCGGAGCTTAACGCTTCCACCGGCTGAGTCGATCCGATCCCCTCCCCCCTTCTTTGCCCTGGACCCAGCCCCCCTCGCTCTCCCCCCCTGCCCCCCCCCCTGGCCTCCCTGGTCCCCCCTGCCCCCCTGGGCCCAGCCCTCCCCCCTGCCCTTGCCCTGGGCCCAGCCCCCATACGCCCTCCCCCCTGGCCTCCCTGGCCCGCTCGTTCGTCCTCTCCCCTCTTCCTCCGTGGCTCGAGAGGCCGAGAGCGCACCCGGCACCATCCGCACCCTCGCGCGCACCTGCGCCACGCGCGGGCGCCTCAGACCCGCCTCCCGCGGCAGCCGCCGCCGCTCCAGCTTCCCGCTCCCCGCTCCCCGCTTTGCTGCTCTGCTGCTCAGCTGCTGCCGCCCGCTTCTCCCCCTCCTCCTCCTCCTCCTCCTCCTCTCCTCCTCCTCTCCTCCTCCTCCTCCTCCTCCCTCCTCCTCCTCCTCCTCCTCCTCCTCCTCCTCCTCCTCCTCCTCCTCCTCCTCCTCCTCCTCCTCCTCCTCCTCCTCCTCCTTCTCCTCCTCCTCCCTCCTCTTCCTCATTCATTCATTCATTCATTCATCGATGAGGCGGACGGTTAGAAGCCTACACAGAACAGGATGAGAGAGCAAACGGGGAGTGGGATGAGAGAGCATATCATATGAAGAGGTGAGATGCTGAGTCACACGGTGGTGCCACCTGTGTTACTGCCATGGGCGCGCGAGCATAGGACAAGGACGGGCAAGACAATTCAGAAAAGCGGAGCCTTCACACAGGAGGCGATGGTACTGCCAGCGGCGCGCTGCACTCCGAAGTGCAGCACCCGCACGTTACTACTTTTTAGCGTGAGTGGAACACGAGCGCCAGCCAGCTAGGCTGGGGCACACCTTCACGTGCGGGCCCTTCCCAAGGCTGAGCTACAGTCCAGCGACGGAGAGAGATTGTTAGCCCTGGGTCCTTGACGTCACAGTGCCCACAGATTGGTGGTTGGTGGTCGCCTGCGAGGAAAGATAATGGAGTCGGTGATAGATTGGCGCTCAGTATAGGGGTCAAGGGGAGCATAGAACCCACGGAGACCAATCGGGAGATCCCAATTATCATCGACTAAACGGAGGTCCAGCCGTCTACGGAGCCTCCTCCTCCTCCTCCTCCTCCTCCTCCTCCTCCTCCTCGTCCTCCTACGGACAGACCAGACGACAACGAGGTCGTAGAGATTACATGACGTGCAACACGCCACAAAAAGAGAGGACCGCACAAACACGTCGGCCTGGGAGATCACCTTCGGATGGTTGCCGCCGACCCGTACGGGTGCAAAGGCGCAAGGAAAGGGGTAGCGTCATCGTCGGATTCTCATTGGGACGGAGTGGCCTGTGCACCCATGGCCTCAATTACCCTCTCGGCAACGGCATGGCAGACGGATGAAGGCCACACCCCTGCGGTCGGGACGATCCTCTGCTCTGAGTTTGCTACCTGCAATGCCTGCACAGCATTCAAGAGTTTCATGTATTCAGGGCGTTCTTCAAAATGTGGCCCTCGCCTCAGCGCCGCGCACATTCGTCTCAAACATATGCGAGAGTTTCACGGCTTCAGTTGCTTTTCAACATGTGGTTCTCGCTTTCGCGCCGCGCACATTCGTTTAAACTATTTGGGCGAGCTTCATCTATTGAGGGGCGGTTGTTTTCCAAAATGTGGTTCTCGCTTTCGCGCCGCGCACATTCGTATTGGACACATGCTTTTGGAAGGATTCAGGCTGCACCCTTTACGTTGGTTCGCGGTGCTGAAGTCCCAGGAATTGCGTTCTGGCGCGATTCATGGTCGCCAAGACGCAACAGTCAGGTTAATCCGTGGTTTTGGAATCCAGAGAACAATATTTGGGCATGCTTCAGGGTCTTCACACAGTCTATCAGTGGAAAAGAACTGTTGTAGGGGCCTATGAAGAGGGAGCTTGGTGGGAGGGTGTGTTCCAACGTCGTTGATGACTCTTGCGTTTACACTGGTCCTCCTCCTCCTCCTCCTCCGCCTCGTCCTCCACATTGCTAGATCAGATCCCCTTCGTCCTCCGAAATCCTGCGCCCTCCTCGTCCTCCACCTCATCTCGCGTCTCCCCCTCTTCCTGCTGTCTCCTCTTCTTGTCCCTCCTTCTCCTCCCTCCTTTTCCTCCTCTTTCTGTTCCTCCTGCTCCTCCCTCCCTACGCAGGTCTTTCTCGCAGGCGGGGGCGGAGAAAGGCCAACGAAACCTGGGTGCCATTCCGCTCCCCATGCTGTCGTGCTCGCCCACCGGGCTGGCGTCGGCCCTCAGGAACGTGAACGGACGAATGGAGATGGCTCTCCCCTCTCCACCTCCTCTTCCTCCTTCTGCTCCTCCTCTTCCTCCTCCTCCTCCTCCTCTTCCTCCTCCTCCTCCTCCTCCGCCTCCTCCTCCTCCTCCTCCCTCATCTCTTTCTCCGAGAACCCCAGGAGGTGGATGATGATGCGGAGGGGGATGAGCATGAGGAGAAAGAGGAGGAGGGAGAGGATGAGGATGAGGAGGAGGAGGAAGAGGAGGAGGAGGCGGAGGAGGAGGAGGAGGACGAAGAGAAGGAGGAGGAGGAGAAGGAGGATGAGGAAGAGGAGGATGGGGAGGAGGAGGACGAGAAGGAAGAGGAGGAGGATGAGGAAAAGGAAGAGGAGGAGGACGAGGAGGAGGAGGAGGAGGACGGGAGGAAGAGGAGGAGGAGGAGCAGGTGGAGGAGGAGGAGGAGGTGGACGAGGAAGAGGAGCATGAGGAGGAGGATGAGGAGGAAGAAGAGGAGGAAGAGGAGGAGGATGAGGCGGAGCAGCAGGAGCAGGATGCTGCTGCTGCGGCTGCTGCTGCTGATGATGCTGCTGCTGATAATGATGATGATGATGATGGTGATGGTGATGGTGATTGTGATGGTGATGATGATGCTGATGATGATGGTGATGATGATGAGGATGAGGATGAGGATGATGATGAGGATGAGGATGAGGATGATGATGATGCTGATGATGATGCTGATGCTGATTATGATGATGGTGATGACGATGATGATGATGGTGGTGGTGATGATGACGATGCTGATGCTGATGCTGATGATGATGATGATGGTGGTGGTGCTGATGATGATGATGATGATGATAATGATGATGATGCTGCTGCTGTTGATGATGACGATGCTGCTGCCGATGATGATGATGATGATGATGATGATGATGATGATGATGATGATGATGATGATGATGATGATGATGATGATGATGATGATGATGATGCTGATGATGCTGATGATGCTGATGATGATGATGAGGAGGCGGAGAAGGCGGAGGAGGAGGAGGAGGAGGAGGAGGAGGAGGAGGAGGAGGAGGAGGAGGAGGAGGGGGAGGATGATGCGGAGAGGACCTGGCATTCCTCTTGGCACGGGATACTGGGTGCTGGCACTGCTAGTCCAGGCGGCACGCAGCCTCTCGATGGCCAGCGGCGCCCACTCCTCGGGGAGGTGGTAGTGCGCAGGCCGGGGCGGTGGATGGTGGACGGCTGGGGGCGTGGGGGCACAGGGAGGTGGGGGCGGAGGAGCGAATGGACGGAGGGAGGGAGCGAGGGAGGCTCTACTCTGTTTTCGCGGAGCAGGCCACGGACACGGGTCAGCGACCCACGGCGCGCACAGACCCGCTTTGCCACTGCCGGGAGGAGGAGGGGGGACGGGATGGACGAGTTTTGAGCAGTCAGCGTGAGGATGGCGTGGCACGTCGACGAACACATGTCGCGCTTGACGGTGGTCGTGCCACCAGGCATGATGTGCTCGAGGGTCGGAGTTGTGAACCTGAGTGTATGGATGGCGGCACGGGGGGGGGCTTCCGGTACTGTGTGCCAGGATTGTTGTCAGGAGCTTTGATGTGGAGAGGAGAAGGAGGCGGGGCATGATGAACACGAGCAGGACTGCTGCTGGCGACGACGACCACGATGATGATGGTGGTGGTGATGGCTGGTAGTGGTGGTGGTGATGGTGATGATGGCTGGTAGCGGTAATGATGCTGGCGATGCTGATGCTGATGTTCACACTGAGATGCGTAATGAAGAAGGGTGACGGGTATGGAGGCCAGGCGGGTCGGGGGGGATCTGGAACAGAGGGGTGATGTTTAGGGTGGGGTGGGGTGTTGGGTGGCTGGGAAGCAATGATGGGGAGCATGCTGATGATGATGATGCTGATGACGATGATGATGCTGCTGCTGCTGATGATGATGCTGATTGTGATGATGCTACTGTGGCTGATGATGCTGATGATGCTGACGAAGACAATGCTGATGCTGATGCCGATGATGATGAGGAGAAGTAGGAGGAAGAGGATAATAAGGTTGATGACAGGACGGGGCTGAGGAGGAGGAGGAGGACTACGACAACGTTTCGACTTGCCCACGCCCCTGACCACGCGACTCCCGAGAGCCCAAGGACGCCTCCGATCACCCGAACATCTCGAATCTCGGTCGGCGACGACGTCGATGCGACGACGACGACGAGGACGACGACGACGACGACGACGAGCGATGCACCAGTTCTGCAGCCCGCTGTGAGCTCGTTCCCCGTGCCACCGCCGCCTCCCGAGGTAACCATGCTTTCCGCATCTACTACCATTATGCAGCCATCCGATTCCACTGCAGCAGATCCGCGCGGGGCTGTGCGCCTTCGACCGCCGACGACCGCGTCAGGCCGTGCGGGGGCGGCGTCCGCTTGCTTCTCCCCCTGATCCTGTCGCCTGGACCTGCAGCGCCAGAACCCAACCTACCGTGTCAGACGGATTGTTAGCTCCCTTCCGTCGCCTCCTCCTCCTTCTCCTCTTTTTCCTCCTCCTTCTCCTCTTGCTCTTGGCTAGGCCTCTTCTTCCTCCTCTTCTTCTTCCTCCTCCTTTGTCGCCTCCGCCTCCTCCTCTTCCTCCTCGTCCTCCTCCTCCTCCTCCTCCTCCCGCACCCGCCTGCTCCCGCTGTGGGGGTGCTGCTGCTGGTCCTCCTCGCCCCCTTCCTCCCCCCCCCCCCGCCTTCCCGTCCTCCCCGCCCCCGGCCCTCTGGGCAGCACCCGGTGTCCTGTCTGGCCCCCTGGGCAGCACCCGATGTCCTGTCGGGGGCGCCGCCACGCCCGCGGCTGGAACCCGAGCATGAGCAAGAGCAGGATGAGAAGGCGGAGCACGAGAGTGAGAGGGCAGGATGACGGAAGAAAGGGAGGTGTAGGTGCATGGTGATGGTGATAATGATGGTGATGTCGGTGATGATGATGATGATGATGATGATGATGATGATGATGATGATGATGATGATGCTGATGCTGATGCTGATGCTGATGATGATGATGATGATGATGATAATGATGATGGTGATGCTGATGATGATGATGATGATGATGATGAGGATGACGGTGATGATAATGATGGTGATGATGATGCTGATGAATGTGATGCTGGTGATGATTCTGATGATGGTGATGATGATGATGATGTTGATGATGATGATGATGATGATGATGATGTCGATGATGAGGCTGGTGATGATGGAGATGACGATGACGATGACGATGGCGATGATGCTGATGCTGCTGATGGTGTTGTTGCTGATGCTGATGTCAATGATTATGATGCCGATGATGGTGATGATCATGGTTATGATCATGATGATGATGCTGCTGCTCATGCTGATGATGCTGATGATGATGCTGATGATGATGGTGGTGACGCTGATGATGGTAATGGTGATGGTGATGGTGGTGGTGGTGGTGATTGTGATGATGGTGTTTATAATGATGCTGCTGCTGATGATAATTATGACGATGATGATGATGATGATGATGATGATGATGATGGTGATGATGATGATGATGATGATGATGATGATGATGCTGGTGATAATCCTGATGCTGCTGATGATGTGAATGATGCTGACCATGATCACGACGATGATGATGACGATGATGACGACGACGATAAACATCTGATGTTTGCGGTGATTGGAATGATGATGGTGCATCTATGCTGATGATGATGATGCTGTTGCCGATTATGATGGTCATGCTGATGATGATGATGCTGCTGACGATGATGGTGGTGGTGGTGATGATGATGATGGTGATGAGGCTGATGATGATGCTGATGATGGTGATGTTAATGATGGTGACGATGATCATGAAGATGATGATAATGCTGATGACGACGATGATGATGATGATGCTGCTAATGATGATGACGATGATGATGATGATGATGATGATGATGATGATGATGATGATGATGGTGATGGTGATGTTGCTGATGATGATGCTGATGATCATGCAGACGCTGCTGCTGATGATGATGATGTTAATGTTGGTGACGATGATCATGACGATGATGATGACGATGATGACGACGACGACGATAAACATATGATGTTTGTGGTGTATTGGACCGATGATGGTGCATCTGATGATGCTGCTGATGATGATGATGATGCTGATGCTGATTATGATGATTATGCTGATGATGATGCTGCTCATGATGATGATGATGATGGTGGTGGTGGTGGTGATGATGCTGAAGATGATGATGATGATGATGATGATTGATGATGATGATGACGATAGTGATGACGATTCTGATGATGATGATGATGATGACGATAGTGATGACGATGATGATGATGATGATGATGATGATGATGCTGATGATGATGATGATGGTACTGATGATGATGACGATAGTGATGACGATGATGATGATGATGCTGATGATGCTGATGATGCTGATGATGATGATGGTGATGATGATGGTGATGATGATGATGATGCTGATGCTGATGCTGATGCTGATGCTGATGACGATGATGACGATGATGATGATGATGAAGATGATGATGATGATGATGATGATGATGAGATGATGATGATGATGATGATGATGATGATGATGATGATGATGATGATGATTATGCTGCTGATGATGATGATGATGATGATGATGATGATGATGATGATGATGATGATGATGATGATGATGATGATGAT
>CAUYUJ010020871.1:179953-232453 GCA_963575745.1 Prorocentrum cordatum | reverse complement strand
AAAACTTCTCCATCTCCTCCTTCTTACTGAACAAATTCAAGTCCACAGGCAGAACATCGATCGCCTCGCAATCGACGACGCCCACAGCGAACTCGAGGTCGCGCGTTGACTGGCGCAACCAGGGGGAAGCCGCCTCCGAAGGAATACCATCTACCGACAGCGGAGAGAGACCTGCTTCCGCCTCGCCCTCGGGATCCCCGAACATGGCGCACAACGGCTGGATATGATGATCTGGCCTCTCCCCCAACTCTGATGCCATTTAAATCGACGTATCCTCAACTCACTTTCGCAGTCAAGAATGCCCCAATACAGCAGGACCTGTGAGTGGGAGAGAGACCTCGTCTTGTTTTCAATTTGCACCGTCGCGCGACCAAGCATCGCGATCCGAGCCAAAGAAGACATGCAACTGTCCAGCCGTCGACAGCCAGCCTTGATAAGGACAAACGCCCCGAGGCCTGCAAGTAGAGCATCCTGCACATTGCCCACGAGCAAGCACCTGCGCAGCTCAAAAGGGATGGGCAGCGACCAGATGCCGCCGACGCGATAAAATTCAGTCCTCGCTGCAAAACACCTTCTAGTGACCTCCTGGTGGCCAGAGTCTCGAACTCGGATGTGGGGCCCCGGGTGCCGCGCGCCGTCCTTGATTTTGTCGTGGACCCCCTGGGCACCTTTTCGACTTGCTTGTCGAGCTCGATTCCCCTGGGAGGCGAAATGTGTCAACCGCTCCTGCTTACCTAGGTTCTGGACGTACCCGAAAGGCAACATCACGGGGTCGAAAACCTCGTCCACCTCCTTAACCTTCCCAAAGGGTCCCCCCAGGGTCATGTGATCCGAAGCCACGACGGTTTTGTTTACATCATCAGCGTACTTCAACAGGTCCAAGTCACTCTGAAAATCAAGCCACCTCGAGACCAAAAGACGAGACATAGGGTCCACTCGGCTGCACTGATGGGCCCGCTGCAAAGTGGCTTGAGAGAACGTGCCTAAAAACGCGGACACGGTGAAGGGATCTCCCATGACACCGCCCTGAAACGGTTTGGCCAGGAGTGGCCCTTCTTCCGCCGTTAATTCAACCATGTTATTCTCGTAGCGCTGCAAGCACAAGGCACGGTTCGCCTCCGAGGCGGGCGACTGTGACTTCTAATTCAGACCAGTCAGAACTTCTGAACGCGTGCGTGCGTGCGTGCGTGTGTGTGTGCGTGTGCGCGTGCGCGTGTGCGTGCGTGCGTGCGTGCGTGCGTGCGTGCGTGCGTGCGTGCGTGCGTGCGTGCGTGCGTGCGTGCGTGCGTGTGTGTGTGTGTGTGTGTGTGTGTGTGTGTGTGTGTGTGTGTGTGTGTGTGTGTCTGTGTGTGCGTGGAAAAAACATGGCGTCAGAGGTATCCACAGGTCTCCAGAGGTCCTCGTGGAGGCCTCAGGCGGCTTCTGGTGGCTCCAGGAGGGCCAGGACCATGCAGCTGGCGGCTCCAGGAGGGCCAGCACCACCCAGCCGCTCTCAGCCTGCAGGGCCCTCCGAGACCCCCATCGCCCCTCAGGACGGCGGCGGCGGCCTGGCGCAGAGGGTGCTGTGGGCCGCCCAGGAGCCGGCCGCGCGCAAGAGCGACCCTTTCAGAGGCGACGAGAGGGGCGAGCAGCCCAGGGGGGAGCAATGCATGTACGGTAGGTTCGCGTCGTGTCGACCGGCGGCGACCCCGCCGCCAGCGTTCAACGTTGAACGCCGCCAGCGACCCAGAATTGGTCGATGTTGAACGATCGGACGTTCCGGAAACGGCGGATCGTTCAAGGTTGAACGATCCGCGCTGTGTCAGGAACCAACGCCAGGGTTGACACGACACGGACCTGCCGTATTCAGGTGCGCCGATGATCTATGTCTTCGACAAGGCTTCGGGGGGATGCCAACAAGCCACCACCACCAGCCTGCGCCCTGGACCGGTGTATAGACCTCCAGGCCTAGGCCAGGAGGGCCCGTAACACCAGTCCAGGGCCCAGGATGGGCCTGGCCGGGGCTGGTGGTGGTGTATTGCTTGGAGCCCTCCTGAGGTTCCCTGGCGAATGCGTGTAGTGCCCGCCCGCTATTCGCCCCTATCCTCGCCGCCGGCCCCTCGCCGGAGCAGCTCTTCTGGTCAGGGGGGGGCGCTCTGCGGGGCCAGCCCTGGGCACGCGGGCCGCAACCGTCGGCCTCGCGGGCAGAGGTCGGCAGGCTGCGGCACCAAAGGCCGCTCTTGCCTCCCTTATCGGCGGCGCGCAGAGGGGGGCAGGCCGGAGGGTTACGAAGCAGGGGTGGACCGAAACGGTTTTTTGGCGATCTCGTGGGCCGTTTTCGTTTCGATGTCGTTTTGCGTCAGAGACGGATTGAAGACAAAACGAGGGAAAATGAGAACGAAACGAAAACGAATAACACATCGTTTAGGTTCAGCCCTGTTCCAAAGGGGGTTTTTGGCGAGTGGGTTTTCCAGAGATCCACCCAGGGCCTTTTCCCCCTAGGGGTCCCCCAGGGCCTGCGGAGCCCCTGGGGGACCCCTCCTGGAAAACCCCCTCCCCCAAAAACCCACTTTGGAACCCTCCGGGTAGGGGGAGGGGAGAAGGCTTCTCAGAAGCGCCCCTGAATCTTAGAAGGTGCGGGCCTTCCGGCAGCTGCCTCCCATAGGGGGCCACATGCGAACCCTACCCCTACCCCCTGCGATTTCTGGGGGGGAGGGGTAGGGTTCGCATGTGGCCCCCTACCAGGGGGGGGAAGCACCGCCCCGCCCTCCCTGCTCCTTCCCACGAGGGCCTCCCGGCAGCTGCCTCCCGACTTGTTGGCAACGTCGGGAGGGGGCCCCGGCCCCAGGCGGGGCACCGCCCCGCCCGATCGCCCAACGGCATCGCCGACCGGGGCCTGGGCGCCCCGCCCCGCCCATCAGCGCAGCGGAGGAGGCCTGTCGCTCGTCGTCGTCGTCGTCGTCGTCGTCGTCGTCGTCGTCGTCCTCGTCGTCCTCGTCGGTCTTTTTCCTGCTTTTCCTTCTCATCCTCCTTCTCCTTCTCCTCCTCCTCTTCCCTCCTGCTCCTTCTCGCTCCTCGTGCTCCTCCTGCTGCTCCTGCTGCGCCCTTTCCCATCATCGGCTCTGGGTCGTTGCTCCCCCCCCTGGGCCCAAGCCCCCCCCCCCCCTGTCTCGGGTCGGACACAGCGGGCCTGCTTTTGTAAGGTCTGGGCGATCGCGGCCGTAGTCGGCCCTCTCCCGCCCCGCCCCCCCCCCAGCTCACGTCTCACGCTCTGTTGCCTGCCCACATTTGCAGAGACTTCCCCACGGATCCTTCAAGGATGTCCTAAGATTTCGGGCGGCCCTCGCCGTGATGTGATCGGGGGGGCGAACTGCCCCTCCCCCCTCACCCGAACACACCTGTTATCGCGAATTATAGAATTTTCTGGTGACGTACCCGACCCTTACATATACCGAATCTATACATCTATTTGTATACGCATAGACGTATGTGTATACAGGGCCGCTCACTACGAGCAAATATGTTGAAGGACACGCAGTGCGCATGCGCTCCCAGAAGCACGCAAGAACACGTGCAGGAATAAGCAAGACAGTGTTGGAGACAAAAGCATACGGATGAGGGCGAATGGGGCGATATACGTGTTCATGAGGAGCAGCAGCGCCGAGCGCTGCTCACGCGGGCGTGTGGCTTCTGGCGTGCAAGCTGCGTGGTGCAAACAATGCGGCGCAATGCAAATCATGCCAGGCAGGCGTGCTTCATCGGCCGCGGGGATGACATCAGCTGGTCGGCGAAACGCATGGTTGATAGCAGTAGAGGGCCCGATGCGCAACCTCGAAGGGCGGTAGTGATAGCACACATCGAAGAGCAAGGGCACGCGAACCATGCTCGCGGTCAAGAGTTGGGAGTGATCAGAGGGCCCGATGGGCAATTTTACCTCTGGGCCATAAATCGTCTGAGCAATTCGCGAGGACTGAGGGCGGCTCGCGGCACGCAAACCGCAAATGGCTCCTTCTTGTCCGAGTAGCAATGCGGACCCTGCCAGAGGAATCCTTGGTGGAGCTCCTTATGGGTTCCGAGCAACTCCACCCCGCTGGGCCAGCCAGGAACCTACGTAATTGGCGACGATTGCACAGTTCGCAGCCGCCCATGGGGCCGCGACGTCTCGGCTGGCTGTGCGTACAACTCCACTCCACTGGATCTCCTGGGAGCCCACGACATTGGCGACAGTGGCGCAATTCGCAGTCCCCCAGGGGGCCGTAAGGTCTCGACTGGGTGTGTTCACAACTCTTCTCCGCTGGGCTTCCCAGACCGCCCACTAAAGTGTCGATAGTTGCGCAATTTGCATCCTCTCAGCGGGCCGCGAGGCCTCGGCTGGGTGTGCGTACTGGACGTACCAGGTCCCATCGAAAACGGCGACGGTTGCGCACTTTTCGCAGCTCCCCGTGACCGGCGAGGTCTCGGTTGGGTGCGTTTACAATTCCACTTTGCTGGGCTTCCCAGGAGTAGCGCAATTCGCCTCCCCCCCCCCTCCCAGGAGGTCGCGAGGTTTCGGCTGGGTGTGTTTACAACTCCATTCCGCTGGACCCCTCAGGACCCAACGAAAGTGGCGACGGTTGCGCAGTTCGCGCAGCCCCAGGGAGCCGCGAAGTCTCGGCTGGTGTGTTTACAACTCCACTCCGTTGGGCCTCCCGGGAGCCCACGAAAGTGGCGACGGCTGCGCAGTTCGCAGCCCCGCAGGGAGGTGCGAGGTCTCGACGGGGTGTGTTCACAACTTCGTTCCGCTGGGCCTCCCTGGAGCCCACGAGAGTGGTGACGGTTGCGCAGCTCGGAACCCTCCAGGGAGCCTCGAGGTCTCGGCTGGGCGTGTTTACAATTCCATTCCGCTGGACCTCGCAGGAACCCAACGGAAGTGACGAAAATTGCGCATGTCCTTCCATTCCGCTGGACCTCTAGCAGGAGCCTACGAAAGTAGCGCACGTTGGACTTCCCAGGAACCCACGAGAGAGACAGAGGACTGGAGAGAGGGAATAGGAGGCAGGAGAGGGGTGGAGGCGGAGGAGAGGAGAGATAGAGACTCGACCACAGTGCCCCATTCAAAACGAGAACCCAACACAGAAGGGTTGGGAGAAACTGGCTCAAAAGGGGGAATACAGTCGACCCGCATAGTAAGGATGAACGGCTTTACAAGGTTGCTTTTGCATCCTTCCCCTTCGGCCCATCCTCGGCCTCTTTCGCTGGTCGCGCCCCGCTCGAAAGGTGTCGACATGGCTTTCCAAGGTCCTTGCATCCTTACCGCGAATCCTTATTGTACGGGTTGACTGTGCGAAATTTGCTGCATGCAGCTGGCTTCGGCCCCGCCTCGATACATTGTCGCCTCCGGCGCCAGGAGGCGCCGGAGAAATCAGCTACGCGAGCGGCGCCTCCAGCGCCAGGAGTCGCCGGATGTGCACCCCCTTTACCCTGAACTTCCAGGAGGGCTTAAGAAATAGCACCAGGACGTCGACGTCCTAATTCCTGTCGAGGTTTGAGGCAGTCCAGATAGAGGCAGTCCAGATAGATCTAGAGGTCAGGAGTGCTAATTTTCAGCACTCTGGAAGGTCAGGGTACAACTCCCCCCCTTTCCGACCGTCCCGGATGATGATTTCCCCTCACTGGTGGGGTCACTCCCAGCGTGCCGCCTCCCAGGAGGAGGAGGAGGGCGAGTGGACGGGCGCTGGTCCGCAGCGGCCCCGCCTTCCGCTGCCACCGCAGTGGGCGGAGGACGCGAGCAGCGCCTGGTGTGTGCCGCCGCAGCGGCCAGGGGACGCGGGCAGCGCCTGGTGCGCCCACGGCGGCTACAGGAGCGGGGCAGGCCGGCCAGGGATGGCCCGGGCGGATGGCCAGAGTCAGGGCGCGGAGGTCTTGCGCTGTCACTGGCGATCCGAGTGCCGTGCTCGGGCTCCGGGGCCGTCAGGAGGCGGCTCAGGGTGTGAAGATCCGGCTCTGGGAGAGGGGTCGGGGCTTCCAGGGGCCCCGTGCAAAGTGGCATTTCAAGCGCGAGTGATTTCGCGTGAGGACGTTCAATGGCTTCGACCTGCGGGGCGCGAGTTGTGTGTGTGCCTTGCATGCGTGAGTAGTGGAGTTGATCGACAGCTGGATAGTCACCACCTCTTATTCTAGACGCTTCGCGGAACCCCACCAGCCCCCCATCCAGAAACGATGCCCAGACGGGTTGCCCTGATCAGGGCTGTGGAGGAGCATGAAGTGGCATAAAGGTTCGGATGACGCTATAATTCAAGAGGGGGAGGAGCAAGGAGGAATCGGATGATGATGATGCTGCTGATGATGATGACGATGAATATGATGATGCTGATGATGCTGATGATGATGATGATGATGATGATGATGATGATGATGATGATGATGATGATGATGACGATGATGATTCTTACCCTCGCTTGGCTGGTTACGGCTTTCGGGGCGGGGGTCCCATTACTCACGCGCCGCGTGCGTTCTCGAGGTGACGGGGAGGGGGCAAGGGGCCGACATCCCCGTCGTGAAGCAAGAGTATCTTCAGCCTTTGCCTCGGGGCCCAGACATCCGAGGTTTCCGACGACGTCGGAAACTTTCTCGAAATCAGCTCCCTGGGGTCGGATTGGGTCGGGCCGTGAGTCAAGAGCTGGCCGGGATTACTTGCCCACAGGATCCCCCAAGCGCCACACTTGCACCTCTTCCCCCGTCTTTCTTCATATCCGTTGCCTTTGGCCCAAGCCGTGCAGCCTTGATTGGGCATCAAGCCATCCCTCACCCATCCTTGCTGCACGGTTTGGGCAAGATTTCCTGGTTCGGCCGGGTCGCAGGTCTGCCTTCGCGGTCTGGGCCATACTTGCCGGTTTACCGGCCAGTCTCTCTTTTGCCTTTGCTCCAGGCCCGGGTGCTGCATTGTATAATGGTGCATCCTGTACGCTGTCGCGTGTGTAATGGTGATGCTGCTGCTGCTGCTGCTGATGATGATGATGATGATGATGATGCTGACGCTGCTGCTGCTGCTGCTGCTGCTGCTGATGATGATGATGATGATGATGATGATGATGATGATGATGATGATGATGATGATGATGATGATGATGATGATGATGATAATGGTGGTGATGATGATGCTGATCATCATCATGATGATGATGCTGATGATGCTGATGCTGCTGCTGATGATGATGATGATGATGATGATGATGATGATGAGGTTGATGATGCTGATGCTGATGCTGATGCTGATGCTGATGCTGATGATGTTGCTGCTGATGTTGATGCTGATGCTGCTGCTGATGAGGAGGGGGAGGCGGAGGAGGGAGGAGGGAAGAGGAGGGGGACGAGGGAGGAGGAAGGAGGAGGAATAGGCGGATCAGGAGGATGAGGAGAAGGAGGAAGAAGAGGAGGAGGAGGAGGAGGAGCATGAAGAGGAGGAGGAGGAGGAGGATTGATTATGATCATGATGATGATGAGGAGGAGGAGGAGGAGGAGGAGGAGGAGGAGGAGGAGGAAGAGGCGGAGGAGGAGGAGGGCGAGCAGACAGGCCATACGCCTCTTGGATGCCTCTCGGAGTCTCTTCGGATTTCTTCTGAGAGCTTCTCGGAGTCCCCTTGAGGTGTCTTGGGGGTCTCTTGGCAGTCCTGGGGGCCTCTTGGGGCGTCTTGAGTGCCCCTGGGCGGCTTTTGGGACCCCTTGGGGGTCTCTTTGGGGTCTCTGGGGGGGGGGGGGGGGGGCATCTTGGGGGCCTCTTAGGCGCCTCTTGGGGCCTCCTGGCCACCTCTTGTGGCCGTCTTAGGACACCCTTGGGGGGAGCCTCGGGGCAATCTTGGAGGAGATCGAACACAGGAGGGGCCGCACTAAATTGGTGCTCCCCCCAGGAGGCCAACACGTGGCCAACACCTGAACAACATCACTAGACCAAGGCGGAGAGGGGAGGGGGAGGGGTAAACCCTTCCCCGAAAGGGAAGAAGGAAGATGGAAGACGAACCTCTCTAAGCCACTCACGCTCCAAAGGGCTGGTGAGATCGCTGGCCACCACCACCACCTCTCCCCGCACCTCTTTTCCCGCTCCTCCCGCCTCCCCTCCTCCCTCCCCTCTCTTCCCCCTCCCCTACCTCCCCTTCCCAGTCCTCCTCCACAACTACATATCCGATCGAGGATTTCACAACGTGATGTTTAATTCCCAACCATCCTGTGGTGGTGGGTCCTCGTTTTGACGAGACAGCGCCCCACGTTTTTCTCCTCCTCTTCTCTCCTTCTCCTCCCTCCCCTTTCTCTTCCGATCCCTGCCTCTGCCCTCCGAACCAGTCAACCATTTTGGCACACCCCTCACACGTTTCGTGGCCCCATAGAGAGCCCAACTGCAGGCCCGAGTGTCAGCGTTCGCATGCGGCCACCGCGCCCATTTTGGCACCCCCCCTCGCACGTTTCGTGGCCCCATTCGGAGCTCCACCGAAAACCAACGTCCCAGCGTTCACATGCGGCCACCGCGCCCATTTTGGCGCACCCCTCACACGCTTCGCGGCTCCACAGGGAGCCCCGCCGAAGACCCATATGCCAGCGTTCGCATGCGGCCACCGCGCCCATTTTGGCACACCCCTCGCACGTTTCGTGGCCCCAAAGGGAGCACCACCGAAGGCCCAACTGTCAGCGTTCGCATGCGGCCACCGAACCAATTGTGGCGCACCCCTCACACGTTTCGCGGCTCCACAGGGAGCCCCACCGAAGATCCACATGCCAGCGTTCGCATGCGGCCACCGCGCCCATTTTGGCACACCCCTCGCACGTTTCGTGGCTCCATAGGGAGCTCCACCGAAAACCAACGTTCCAGCGTTCGCATGCGGCCGCCGCACCCATTGGCACAGCCCTCACACGTTTCGCGGCTCCATAGGGAGCTCCACCGAAAACCCACGTCCCAGCGTGCGCATGCGACCACCGCACCCATTTTGGCACACCTCTCAGCGTTTAGTGGCTCCATGGGGGGGGGGCACCGAAGGCTCAAATGCCAGCGTTCGCATGCGGCCACCGAACCAATTTTGGCACACCCCTCACACGTTTCGTGGCCCCACAGGGAGCCCCACCGAAGACCCATATGCCAGCGTTCGCATGCGGCCACCGCACCCATTTTGGCACACCCCTCGCACGTTTCGTGGCTCCATAGGGAGCTCCACCGAAAACCAACGTCCCAGCGTTCGCATGCGGCCACCGCGCCCATTTTGGCACAGCCCTCATACGTTTCGCGGCTCCATAGGGAGCCCCACCGAAGGCCCAAATGCCAGCGTCCGCATGCGGCCACCGCACTCATTTTGACACACCTTCAGACGTTTCGTGGCCCCTCGGGGAACCCCACCGAAGGTCCAACCGTCAGCGTTCGCATGCGCCCACCGCACCCATTTTGGCACACCCCTCACACGTTTGGTAGCCCCATAGGGAGCTCCTCCTACTGCGGTGCATACAACGACGGTGTTCATAACTGCATGTGGTTGGGTCTTTCGCCAGACTAATGTTTTTCATCAAAAACAACCTATGGTGTTGGGTCTTCTTAATGAAGCGACAGCGCTCCGCGTTCCTCCTCCTCGTCCTCCTCGTCCTCCTCCTCCTCCTCCTCCTCCCCCTCCTCCTCCTCCTCCTCCTCCTCCTCCTCCTCCCCCTCCTGCTCCCATCCCTGCCTCTGTTCACCGCATGTCCACCATTTCGGCACACTCCTCACACGTTTCGTGGCCCCATAGGGAGCTCCACCGAAGGTCCCAGTGGCGGTGCCCACATGCGTCCGCCACACATATTTCGGCACACCCCTCACACGCTTCGCGGCCCCATAGGGAGCTCCATCCACGGCCCAGTGGGGGTGCCGACATGCGTCAACCATACCCACACCCAGCGCTTCGTGGCCCCATGGGCAGCTCCACCGAAGGCATCAGTGGCGGTGTTCGCACGCGTCTCCCATTCCCAGAACCGCGTTTCGTGGCCCCCCAGGGAGCTCCACCGAAGGCCCAAGTGGGGGTGCCCGCATGCGTCCGCCATTCCCAGAACAGCGTTTCGTGGCCCCCTAGGGAGCTCCACCGAAGGCCCCAGTGGGCTTGCCCGCGTGCGTCCGCCATTCCAAGAACAGCGTTTCCGGCGATGGCCCCAGTGGGGGTGCCCGCATGCGTCCGCCACACCCAGTACTGCGCTTCGCGGCTCCACAGGGGGCTCCACCGAAGGCCCCAGTGGGGGTGCCCACATGCGCCCGCCACACCCAGTGCAGCGTTTCGTGGCTCGGGAGCTCCACCTACAGCGGGCGCGGCCACATGCGTCCGCCCGACCCATCTCGGCACACCCTTGACACTTGACACGCTTCATGATCCCCCTCATAGGGAGCTCCACATGGGACCCCAGTGGCGACGCTCGCATGCGTCCGACCGAGTCATGTCGGCACACCCTTCGCACGTTTCGTAGTGCCATAGGGAGCTCCACCGAAGGGGCCCCAGCGGCGACGTTCGCATGCGCCCCCCCCGCCCATTTCGTTCGGCACACCCCTCACGCGCTTCGTGGCCCCATAGGGACAGCCACCGAACGTTCGCGTACGTCCCACCCATTCGTCCCCCCCCCTGCCCGCGCTGCCCCGCGCCTCGGTCTTTCTACGTCGCGCTGCCTATGAGAGCAGAGGGTATACCGCTCGCGCTATTCGGGGTTTGCGTGCTATTCGGGGTTTGCGTGCCCCCCTCCTTCGCCTCACCTCCCCCGCGGTTCTCGCCGCTGCACCTGGCTGCGCCTCTCGTCGGGCGGATCTCAGTCGGAGCGCTTCCGGTGCTTCACACTGGTGCTGCCGATGCAACGTTGGCTTCTTTTTAGAACGCCCCCGTCGTTCAAAGTGGCCCTCCCGCCACAGCGCGGGCCACACTTCTGAATCCGAGTCCTCCATCGTCGCTGTCGCCTCGCTTCGTCCCCTCCTTCGCCTTTCACTGGTCCGCCTGCTCGTCCCGTTCCTCGTGCTCCTGCTTGTGCTGCTGCTGTTCCTCCTCGTCCTCCCCCTCCCTCGTTCTCCTTCTCTTCCTCCTGCTTGTCTTCTTGTTCATTTACCGCCTCCTCCTCCTCCTCCTCCAATTTTTACAGTTCCCCCTTTTCTGACTGCGCATGGCACGATGGTGTCCTTTTTGAGCGTTCCCAGGTCCGCTATGACACCCGTCGGCGGATAGTGGGAAGAGACGGATGGGATTCGTCCGATGTCAGATATGGCGCGAGCGCACCTAGCTTGTCCTTCCCCCGCTCTTGAGATCCGACGTTGCAAACACATTAAAACATCGTGAGCAATCACGACTGGATCACCTGACCATATCTTTCTGCGCCATGTTTCGAGCCCGATCGATCCGTGAGGGTCCCAGGGCCCAAAACTGGGCGAAAACGCCCAGTGTGAAGAATTTGCAGCGCCCAGATCTGAGGGTTTCTCTTCTTCCGATGGGGTCCCGAGAAGTCCCGCCTTTTTCCCAAGGGCGAACTTTTCATCCCGAGTCGTTTTTTCTTGTTACCTAACAGCTTTTGCTGATAGGTTCCTAGTGGGATCAAAAGAGAGCATCTTGACGCCCCAGGGGGGTCTGGGCGGGATCCGGACAGATCCGGACAGATCCGGACAGCCCTATTAGGAATCCTTCGGAATTCTTAGGAATCGTTAGGAATCCATTCCCGGAACACCATTCCCAGGCCACATTTTGAATGCCTGGAGCCAACCGTAGGCCACTTCGTGTTCTTCGTGTTCCCAGAACACAATTCCCAGGCCACATTTTGAATGCCCGGAGCCAGCTGTAGGCCACTTCGTGTTCTTCGTCTTCCCAGAACACCATTCCCAGGCCACATTTTGAATGCCCGGAGCCAGCTGTAGACCACTTCGTTTTCTTCGTGTTCCCAGAACTCCATTCTCAGGCCACATTTTGAATGCCCGGAGCCAGCTGTAGGCCACTTCGTGTTCTTCGTGTTCCCAGAACACCATTCCTGTAGTATATTTTGACTAGAACCACGCGCGCGCTTCGCGCGCGCTTAGGTTCTAGCTAGGCTTCACGGTCGAACTTTGAAGACCTCTATTTTGTGACCAATCCCTCTGGGGAGCCCAAGAACTACGCCAACGGCTCAAGTGACTTCCAAGACCTCCTGAGGCCTTTTCCGCAGCGGCCTAAGAATGGGCCAAGAAATCGTCGTCGTCGTATAGCTGGGTATGTTCGGATCCGCAAGACGACCTTGCCGGACCCCCTTTGGGAGACCTCTTGGAGGCATCTTGGAGCTCTCTTGGCGCCTCCTGGAGCCTCTTGGGGCCGAAAGCTCGGAATTCTACAATGGCTTTCTCCCTCTGGGACCCCTCTCGGGCACGCCTTGGGGCTCTCTTAGGCCATTTTGGAGTCCAATTTTGCCGTCCTGGGCGCCTCGTGAACCGTCTTGGAACTCTCTTGGGGGCCACCTAGGCCGTCTTGGGAGCCTCTTCGGACGTGTTGGACGCGGTGGAAACCCAACAGGCGACCATGCGAAAAGTATACGTTTTCCCATAGGAATGGGACCATTTTTGCTTCTTGGACCTCTCTTGGGGTGCCTCTCGGAACGTCTTGGGCTGATTTTGGAAGCCTTTTGGCGCCTCTGGGCGGCGTTTTGGCGCCTCCTGGGATGTGTTGGGCCGGAAGCTCGGAATTCGAGAGTGGCTTTCTCCTTCTGGGACCCCTCTCGAAGTCGTCTTGGGGTTCTCTTGGGCCGTCTTGGGGCCGTCCTGAGCCACTCGTGCGCAGCCTTGGAGCGCTCCCAGAGGCCTCCTAGGCCGTCTTGGAGGCCTCTTGGGCCGTCTTGGACGCGGTGAAAGCCCAAGAGGCGAACATGCGAAAATATACGTTTTCACAGCAGAATAGCACGATTTTTGTTTCTTGGACCTCTCTTGGGGTGCCTCTCGGAACGTCTTGGGGTGCTTTTGGGAGCCTTTTGGCGCCTCTTGGCGGCATTTTGGCGCCTCCTGGAGCCTCTTGGGCCGGAAGCTCGGAATTCGAGGTTGGCTTTCTCCGTCTGGGACCCCTCTCGAACTCGTCTTGGGGCTCTCTTCGGCCGTCTTGGGGCCGTCCTGGGCCACTCGTGCGCAGCCTTGGAGCGCTCCCAGAGGCCTCGTAGACCGTCTTGGGCGCCTCTTGGGCCGTCTTGGACGCGGTGAAAGCCCAAGAGGCGAACATGCGAAAAATATACGTTTTCCCATAGGAATGGCACGATTTTTGCTTCCTGGGTCTCTCTTGGGCTGCCTCTCGGAGCGTCTTGGAGGCTTCTGGGACCTTCTTGGTGTCATGACAGGCGTCTTGGAAGGCATCTGGAGCCATGGGAGCGCGTTCCGAAGCCGCCTGCGAACGATCTTGGACGGCGTCCGGCGGTCCGACGAGCCTCCGGGCCCCCCGGGGCCCACATTTGCGGTCGGGGTCCCGGCCCCGGGCCCCCGGACCCGGTGCGCCGTTATATTTTGATTGCCCGGAGCCAACTGTGGGCCACTTCGTGTTCTTCGCCTTCCCAGAACACCAGTCCTGTGCCATATTTTGAATTTGTGCTAGGCCTGAGGCTATTTTGAATGAGGCAGGCTGAGCTGAGGCAGGCTGAGGCTGAGGCTGAGGGCAGGCTGAGGCCGAGGCAGGCTGAGGCTGAGGCTGAGGCAGGCTGAGGCTGAGGCTGAGGCTGAGGCAGGCTGAGGCTGAGGCTGAGGCTGAGGCTGATGCAGGCTGAGGCTGAGAGGCTGAGGCAGGCTGAGGCTGAGGCAGGCTGAGGCTGAGGCTGAGGCTGAGGCAGGCTGAGGCCGAGGCTGAGGCAAGAGGCAGGCTGAGGCTGAGGCTGGCTGAGGCAGGCTGAGGCTGAGGCTGAGGCTGTGGCTGAGGCTGAGGCAGGCTGAGGCAGGCTGAGGCTGCGCAGGCTGAGGCTGAGGCTGAGGCCGAGGCAGGCTGAGGCTGAGGCCGAGGCAAGCCGAGGCAGGCTGAGGCTGAGGCTGAGGCTGATGCTGAGGCAGGCTGAGGCTGAGACAGGCTGAGGCTGAGGCTGAGGCAGGCTGAGGCCGAGGCAGGCTGAGGCTGAGGCCGAGGCAGGCGAATCCTTCGGAATCCTTAGGATTCCCTAGGAATCCTCAGGAATCCCTGGGAATCCATAGGAATCAGGATTCCTAAGGATTCCTAAGGCTTCCTAAGGATTCCTATGGATTCCTAAGGATGCCTAAGGATGCCTTAGGAATCCCTAGGAATCCTTAGGATTCCATTGGATCCTAAGGCTGTTGGTTGCCACTGCGACTGTCATTGCGAATGCGACTGCGACTGCGAGAACATCAGAATTCTACAACTGGATTCTCACCTGAATCTTAAGGGGAATGCTTCCAGATATGCTTATACACATCGCTGTTAGGTTGCTTTTCCGGGATAATTTTGTTTTGTTTTACGGCCCCAGAGCCCAGCAAAGGTTCCCAGGGGAAACCAGCCAAGAGCCTTCCGTTTCGTTTTTTGTTCACGATGCGGGCATGTCTGGGTCTCTTCCCCTCGCCGCCCTCTCCCTCTCTCCCCCAGGGTCGTCCTGCCTCCCTGGACTGGGAACCCCGTGGCTCCCGACGAAGGTTCGTAGAGGGGGCGTTATCCCAAGGTGGGGCTGGGGGACGAACCCAACTGGATGCTCACAGTTCCTTATTATAGGGGCCGTTTGGATAGACTTTCCTCCATTTTCCTTCTACATCACCCCTGCCCCTATTCATGGAGAGCAAAAACACCCTTAAACCTAATAGCACGATGAAGACGTGGCCTCACTTAGGACCCCGTCTTCGTAGGAGGATAGATCTGCGCGGTTGTCTGATGCATCTGCAGAGCAAAAAATCCCTGATCCTTCCTGTTGTAAGTTAAGTCCCCCCCTCCCACAAGCTTAGGGGTACTTGTTGTTTCTCACCTGCCCCAGCTTTGCCTCCCTCCGATCCCCGGAGACCGTGCCACGTTCCGCCTCCCAGGAGCCTGCCGCGGGGCTGCCCGGCCGACGAGCACGGAGGCGAGCGAGGGGCCGCAGCCGCGCCGCCGCCGCCGCCGCGGGAGACGACGATGACGCAAACCTCGACGACAGCGTCGGCGACGACGGCGACGGCGACGACGACGACGACGGCGACGGCGGCGACGACGACGGCGGCGGCTGCGGCGGCCACCTCAGATCCGGGTGTTGCATTTTTTCCCAACCATCCTGTGGTGTTGGGTCCTCGTTTTGAAGAGACGGTCCCCGCGCTCCTTCCTTCCTTCCTCCTCCCCCCTTCCTCCCTCCTCCCGTCCCCCCCCCCACACCCCTCACACGTTTCGTGGCCTCATAGGGAGCTCCACCGAAGGCTCCAGTGGGACCGCCCGCATGCGTCATCCACCACTCAGTACAGCGTTCGTGGCCCCATAAAGGGGGCTCCACCGAAGGCCCCAATGGGACCGCCCGCATGCGTGATCCACCACCCAGAACAGCGTTTCGTGGCCCCAGAGGGAGCTCCACCGAAGGCCCCAGTGGGACCGCCCGCATTCGTCATCCACCACCTAGCACAGCATTTCGTGGCCACATGGGGAGCTCCACCGAAGGCCCCAGTGGGACCGCCCGCATGCGTCATCCACCACCCAGCACAGCGTTTCGTGGCCCCATAGAGGGCCCCACCGAAGACTCCAACGGGACCGCCCGCATGCGTCCTCCACCACCCAGTACAGCGTTTCGTGGCCCCATTGGGAGCTCCACCGAAGGCCCCAGTGGGACCGCCCGCGTGCGTCATCCACCACGCAGTACAGCGTTTCGTGACTCCATGGGGAGCTCCACCGAAGGCCCCAGTGGGACCGTCCGCATGCGTCATCCACCACCCAGAACAGCGTTCGTGGCCCCAGAGGGAGCTCCACCGAAGGCCCCAGTGGGACCGCCCGCATGCGTCATCCGCCACCCAGCACAGCATTTCGTGGCCCCATTGGGAGCTCCACCGAAGGCTCCAGTGGGACCGCCCGCATGTGTGATCCACCACCCAGTGCAGCGTTTCGTGGCCACATGAGGAGCTCCACCGAAGGCCCCAGTGGGACCGCCCGTATGCGTCATCCACCATCCAGTACAGCGTTCGTGGCCCCAGGGGGAGCTTCACCTAAGGTCTCCGTGGCGGAACTCGCATGGCGGCCCAGTGGCGGAGTTCGCATGGCGGCGGCTTTCGATTTTCGGAGGTTTTTCGTCGTATCCGACGTGTTGAGGCGGCTTTCGGTCCGCGCATCCCGGGCGAGAGCCAGCTTGCTCGCTCTCTCTGCTCCGCGCAGCGGACGACCCGCGCGCGTCGCGGGGATCCCTTCGGGGCGACCAGCGCGCGTCACGGGGACTCCGTGCGGCGCCGCGCCCGCAGCCTTGGACGTGAGCGTGCACGGGCAAAGAGGGAGAAGAAGAACGGGAAGTAAGCGGGCGCGATCCTCGTGAGAGGCGTGCCGACATGGGCGTCGACATATATGCACGTAGACACGCGCGCGCAGATTCATCCACAATCAGACTCACTCGCTCTCAGTCTCTCGCGCACAGACCTATCGTCTTCGCTCGCTTTGTGTTCCCCGCCACGCATGTCGGCACGCCCCTCGCACGGTTCGTGGCCCCATAGGGATCGCGGGCGAAGATGATATTCATAATTGCGGTTTGTGCGGTTTTTACAAATGTATATGCTTGGGTCCTTCGCCCGGCTAATTTCGCACCAGGCGTCCTCTCACAGCTCGGGAACACGTAAGATTCGAGTGCGCCGGGATTCGGGTTTGCCCGCGTTTTTTGACGAGCTCGTCCTGGACTTTGACGGTCCAGTTTTCGTGGGATGTGTGCAGCGTGAGTTCGCTTCAAATTTCCGATTGGGTCTCGTCATTTTTTCGATGGCCCCGTCAGGCCAACCCAAGTCCCCCGCACCCGAGTCCCACGTTTCCCCGAACAGACAGGGACCATCACATATCGATGCGTCTCGAAAGCTGCTGCAGAGATACGGGGTCCAGGGCCCCCGTCGTTTCTTTTTTCCCATCCATCCTGTGGTGTAGGGTTTTTCGCTTTGAAGAGACAGCGCGCCGCGTCTCCCACCTCTCCTCACTACTCCTGCCCCTCATGCCCCTCCTCCCCCTCGTTCTTCTCCCCCACCCAGTGCAGCGCTTCGTGGCCCCAGGGGGAGCTCCACCGATGGTCCCAGTGGCGGTGTTCACATGCCTCTCCTCCGCTCAGTACAGCGCGTCGTGGCCCCATGGGGAGCTCCACCGAAGGCATCAGTGGCGGTGTTCGCATGCGTCTCCCCCGCCCAGTTCAGCGTTTCGTGGCCCCTTAGGGAGCTCCACCGAAGGTCCCAATGGCGGTGCTCGCATGCGCCCTCCCGGCCCAGTACGCACAGCGTTTCATTGCCCTTTCGGACGCTCCATTGAATTCCCCAGTGGCGGTGTTCGCTGCGTCTCCCCCTGTTGTGTGATGCCCGTTTACATGAATTGTTGCGCAGTCCAGATCCCGGGGGTGGCATTCGCAACCCCTTTCATTCATCAGTCCTTTCCTCCTCCGCCCGCTTCCTTCTCCGCTCTCCTCCCTTCCATTGTGTGCGATTTTAGTTGTGCGGCTGGTTAGGCCTCATGGGGATGTCCACGTTGCAGGGACGGGCGCTGTTGATGTCGCGCTCCTCACTCCTCCCGGCGCCGCGGCGTCGTCGTCGTCGTCTTCGTCGCCGTCGTCGTCCACGACTGGGGGAGGGGTCCAGAGTTCAGGGTCCAGGGCCCGAGGAATAGCCCAGAGCCCAGCAGGCGATGGTGCAGTGTGCAGGGGTCCAGGGGACGAGGTTGCAGGGGTCAGGGGTCCAGGGGTCCAGGGTCCAGGTTCAAGCAGGGGCCGAGGAGCAGGAGCAAAAGGAGGACGGGGACGAGAACGCCGACGACGACGAGGACGAGGACGAGGGCGAAGAGGAAGAAACAATGAGGAGGAAGAGGAGGAGGGGGCTAGCGCGCCGGGGTCGCGTCAGGTTCGGTTCGGCCGATTCGGTTCGACGACTGGTTCTCGGTCTTCGGTGCGGTTCGTAGCCATCATGTCAATAGCGGCCCCAGGTTCCACTCCGTGCGTCACCAATGGTTGGGACCTCAACTAGAACCTAAGCACGCGCGAAGCGCGCGCGTGGTTGTAGTACATGTGTATATCTATATTGACATGTATACATACACGTATGTGTGTATATAGTTTTTTTTTAACATACATGTATACATACACGTAGGTGTATATATATATATACAATGTAAATATGCTTTGTCACTGAACCCGGCCCGACCCCAATTAGGGGTAAATGTCTTATTGCGTAGGCGCAGTGCTTTGCATTGTTCGGCATTGCTTGGCATTTCTTGGCATGGCTTTGCATGGCTTGGCATTGCTTGGCTTTGCTTCGTGTTATTGCTTCGCGTTGCTTGTCATTGCTTCGCGTTGCTTGGCAATGCTTGGCATTGCTTGGCATTGCTTTGCATTGCTAGGCATTGCTTGGCATTGCTTGGCGTTGCTTGGGGAGGCCGGGGAACCTGAGGAACCCGAGGAATTCGGGGAACCCGAGGAACCCAGGGAACCCGAAGAACTTGATGAACCCGAAAACCCGAGGAACCTGGGGAACCCGAGGAACCCAGGGAAGCCGAGGAACCCAGGGAACCCGAGGAACTCGAGGAACCCCGGGAACCCGAGGAACCCAGGGAACCCGAGGAACCCGAGGAAGGTCTGGGGAACGGGCAAAGTTGGGTCCCGAGACACCGTTTTTCTTAATCAAGTAAGAACCCTTACGCAAGCCTAGCTGGGGGAACAACCAACAATTTCGTACATATTTCAAAGTTGAATCATAATCAGCCTGTGGCGTTGCAATTTGTGGTTCTAAGAAGTATGCGCGCACTCTTGCGAATCAGTTGGAGAAATCGAATCTGTTTCAACATTGTCATCCAATGCGACCAATTTGGTCTCTCGCGCGCGCATGTCTGAATTATTTGGACGCCCTTGTTCGCTTGCTTGGGGGGCACGGCTGTGGTCAGATGATACCATGTGGACTATTCGCGTCCGTCGGCCGCGCTCGCATGTTGAAATCCTTCAAAGGCCTTCATCACCGACACGTGGGCACCATCATCGTCATCGGCGTGATCAGCATCGGTACCGCCATTGGCCCTGCTGTCGTGTATGCCGTTGTCGACATCGCCATGGTACCGCGCCCGACCGAGTCACCTACCCACATTGAAGTGCCCGCGCGTCAGCGCGGCACTGTCGACGCGCGGGGAGCTCTCCAGCGATCAGCGCCACCGCGGCCACGTTGGTCGCGCTAGTCTAGCTGCCCGCTCTGCGCGCGAGCCTGCGCGCGCTAGCGCGGCCGCAGCGGAGCGCCATCCAGCGCCAAGCAGTCATCGCAGTCGTGGCCGCGTGGGTTGCGTTTCAAGTTGTGGGTGGGTGGGTGGGATGAGTGCGTCAGCAGTGGTGTTGACAATTCACTGCGCGCAAACATTAATTCTCTTTTCTAAAAAAAAAAAAAAACAGAACAGCATCTACCCCGCGTTATCACTCTCCCTTTCGGGTATGTAAATCATGTATGATTCTGACCACATGTCCATCCTAAATGCAGTTAGCGCTATCCCAGGGGGGGCCGGTCCCCCCCCCTGAGGGTCCCTTGTAAAAAAAAACACTATGCGGTGACATTTTTGGTTATAACATAACACTTTGTCACGAATCCCTTGCAAAAAAAACGGGCCGAAGTGCACACGCGCGCGTCGTCGCGCGCGCATGCCGAAATCCTTCAAGAACTTTCGGTGCCGGAAGGATTTCGCAATCGAGTTTCCAAAATATCATGCAACACGCAAGGTTTCGCAACACTGATTTGCTAAACAAGTTTCCGCGCGAGCTCTTGCGAAGTCTGAAGAAAACCATAGGTTTTTTTTCATGATTTTCACAACCTGTTATTAAACGGGCTTCTCGCGCGCATGTCGAAATCAGTCGAGCGCCCTTGCGCGTGTGCCGGCGCGAGAATCTTCTGCAAAAAACAAACGAAGTGCAGAGGCGCGCGTCGTCGCGCGCGTATGCCGAAAACCTTCAAAACGCATCGGTTTCGGAAGGATTTCAAAATCGTGTGTCCAAAGAACCTACAAAACACAAGGTTTCGCAACACGGATTTTCAACGAAAGCGTGTGCGCGCGCTCTTGCGTCGTCGTCGTCGTCGTCGTCGTCGTCGTCGTCGCCGTCCTCCCTCCTCCCGCGTCGACGTCGTCGTCGCCTACGTCGTCCTCTGTTTTTCATCGTGTTCGTCGTCGTCGTCGTCCTCTTTGGCGTCGTGGTCGTTTCCGTCGTCGTTGTCGCCGTGGTCGTCCTTCCTCCTCCTCCCTCGTCGTCGTCGTCGTCCGTCGTCGGCGTCGCGTCGTCGTCCCTCCTATTTCGTCGCCGTCGTCATCGTCGTCGCCGTTGTCGTCGTCGTTCTCCCTCCTCCCTCGTCGTTGTCGTCGTCGGCGCCACCGTCCTTCCTCCTTCTTCGTCGTTCGCGTCGTCGCCGTTCTCCCTCCTCCCTCGTCGTTGTCGTCGTTGTCGTCGTTGTCGCCGTCGTCGTCGTTCCTCCTCCCTCGTCGTCGTTTTCGTTGGCGACGTCGTCGTCTTCGTCGTCGTCGGCGTCGGCGTCGTTGTCGTCGTCGAAATTGTCGGAGACGTCGTCGGTGTCGTCGTCGTCGCCGTCGTCGTCGTCGTCGGCGTCGTTGACGTCGTCGTCGTCGTCGTCGTCGTCGTCGGTGTCTTCGTTCTCGTCGTCGAGGTGGTTGGAGGCGTCGTCGGTGTCGTCGTAGTCGGTGTCGGCGGCGCCGTCGTCGTCGTTGTCGCTGTCGTCGTCGGCGTCGGTGTCGTGGCCAAGTGTCAAGTGGTACGTACCGTCTCGGTCTTGGCTGAAGAGGTCTGGCGACCAAGTTGCGGGTGGGAGGGTGGGATGTTTGCGCGAGCAGTGGAGAGGACAGTTTCAACACAGTCAAAGATTAATTCTCCTTTCTACAAAGAGAATAATAGACTGGACCCCCCCCCCGGACTTAACGCTTCCCCTTGGGATAGTATAATTTCATTATATCCTGCACACTCGCCCATCCTAAATATGAAATCATACCATCCCAGGCAGGCCGGTTTCCCCCCCTGAGGGTCCCTTGTAAAAAAACACTGTGCGGTGACATTTTTTGTTCTAACATAGCACTTTTTCACGAATCACTTGCACAAAATGAAACGAAGTGCACACGCGCGCGTCGTCGCGCGCGCATGCCGAAATCCTTCAAAAACCAGCGGTGCCGGAAGGATTTCGCAATCGAGTTTCCGACAAACATACAAAAACACATGGTTTCGCAACACTGATTTGCTAAAAAAGCTTCCGCGCGAGCTCCTGCGAAATCTGAAGAAAACCATAGGTTTTTCACAAAATGCTACCAAACGGGCTTCGCGCGCGCGCGCATGTGGAAATCTGTCGGACGCCCTTGCGCGTGTGCCGTCGCGAGAATCCTTTGCAAAAAACGAGACGAAGTGCAGACGCGCGCGTGGTCACGCGCGTACGCCGAAAACCTTCAAAACCCATCGGTTTCGGAAGGATTTCGAAATCGCGCGTCCAAAAAACCTACAAAAACCCAAGGTTTCGCAACACGGATTTTCAACAAAAGCGTGCGCGCGCGCTCTTGCGTCGTCGTCGTCGTCGTCGTCGCCGTCCTCCCTCCTCCCGCGTCGTGTCGTCGTCGTCGCCTACGTCGTCGTCGTCGTCGTCCTCTTTGGCGTCGTGGTCGTTTCCGTCGTCGTTGTCGCCGTGGTCGTCCTTCCTCCTCCTCCCTCGTCGTCGTCGTCGTCGTCCGTCGTCGGCGTCTCGTCGTCGTCCCTCCTATTTCGTCGCCGTCGTCGTCGTCGTCGTCGTCGTCGTTGTCGTCGTTGTCGTCGTCGTCTTGCCTCCTCCCTCGTCGTTGCCGTCGTCGGCGTCGCCGTCCTTCCTCCTTCTTCGTCGTTCGCGTCGTCGCCGTTCTCCCTCCTTCCTCGTCGTTGTCGTCGTTGTCGCCGTTGTCGCCGTCGTCGTCCTCCCTCCTCCCTCGTCGTCGTCTTCGTTGGCGACGTCGTCGTCGTCTTCGTCGTCGTCGGCGTCGGCGTCGTCGTCGTCTTCGTCGTCGTTGTCGGCGTCGTCGTCGTCGCCGCCGTCGTCGTCGTCGTCGTCGTCGCCGTCGTCGTCGTCGTCGTCGTCGTCGTCGTCGTCGTCGTCGTCGGCGTCGTCGTGTCGTCGTCGTCGTCGTCTTCGTCGTCGTCATCGTCGTCGTCGTCGGCGTCGGCGTCGTCGTCGTCGTCGTCGTCGTCGTCGTCGTCGTCGTCGTCGTCGTCGTCGTCGTCGTCGTCGTCGTCGTCGAAGTCGTTGGAGACGTCGTCGGTGTCGTCGTAGTCGTTGTCGGCGGCGTCGTCGTCGTCGTTGTCGCTGTCGTCGTCGGCGTCGCTGTCGTTGGCAAGTGCCATTTGGTACCCACCGTCACGGTCTTAAGAGATTTTGCGAACCAAGTTGCGGGTGGGTGGGTGGGATGTTTGCGCGAGCAGTGGAGTGGTCAAGCGCGGTGCAGGGTAGTCAACTGCACCACATAGATCGCGCCGCGTAGCTTGCACCACATAGCATGCACCACACACATTGCACCACGCAGATGGCACCAAGTATATTGCGCCACATCGATTGCACCACGCGTAGTATCAGAACGCACTGTTTGGGTTCCACGTTGGCGAACATCTTTTTCGATGGTGATTTTTAGTGACGCCTGATCTCAGGGGAACACGACGACGGCATCGGCGACGACAGCGACGAGCGGCGTTGGCGACGACAGCGACGACGACGACAGCGACGACGAGGACGACCTTGACGACTGGCGGCGACGACGGGTGGTTCACAGGGCTTGTCGGTGGCGTCCCGAGGTCTCCTGCTCTTCTTCTTCCTCCTCCTCCTCCTCCTCCATTCCTCCTCCTCCTCCTCCTCATCTTTAGGTCTGGGACAGGTTCGAACCCTCCAGGTTTCCACGCGTTTTTTCAACCTTTCGGGGCCTCTGGGTGGCTCCTTGTCGCCGCGGTTCTCGCCGCGAAGCCCAGGTCAGAACGCAGTCCATGAGATGCCCAAAGGCATATTGTTTGCAAACGCGTCGCCGTCGCGTCGTCGATCGATCGATAGATCGATCATCGAGGATCGACGTTCGTGGACCGAAGGCTTTCAAAGGGTCAGTCGGTGGTTTTCTCCCCCTCCTTCTTCGGGTCGGGCGGCGCGCGGGGGACTGCGGCCGAAGGCTCTCTCCGGTGGCCTTCCCGAGGGGTCCTTCGGGGGCCGTCGCGGCCAACGGCCAGGTCCGCCCCGGAGTTGCGGGTCTGGGCCTCAAGTTCGAGCCGTCGCCGTCGCCGTCGTCGTCGTTGTCGTCGTCGTCGTCGTCGCCCACCTCCATCTCGGCGTCCTCGGCCTCCACGTCCTCCCCCGCCTCGGCGTCCTCCACCTCCTCGTCCTCACCCTTCCTTCTCGTCGTGCTGCTCCTCTTCGTGCTCCTGCTGCTCCTCCTTCCCCCTCGTGGTTGCCCTCCTCCCCCGCGCTCTCCTCCCCCCCCTTTCCCTCCACTGTTCCTCGGTCCGGGTCCTGCTCTCCCCTCCCCCGAGACATGGCCCGAGAGGGGCGCGCTCCCTCCGCGTCGTTTTTTTTTTTTTTTTTTTTTTTTTTTTTTTTTTTTTTTTTTTTTTTTTTTTTTTTTTTTTTTTTTTTTTTTTTTTTTTTTTTTTTAAAAAAAGTTATTCTTAAGACAACAGTATGGCAACACACGCCAGCTGGCCCGTTTTGTGTTTCGGATGTGGTCTTCAGGTCAGAGGGTTCTCGGTCCCTCCGAAGCGGTGCTCCCGCCGCAGCAGTGGCCTCATTTTCGGATCGGCGCTGTGCCCCCGTCGTGCAGAAGGGCGCCCTCGCCCCTGCGCGGGCCCTCCTTTCCGTTCTCGGCTTTCCCCTGGTTATTCTGTTGCTCCCGATCCTTCCACTCCAGTTCCTGCTGCTGCTGTTCGTCCTCGTCCTCCTCCTTACTCATCCTCCTCCTCCTTTCCCTCCTGCTCATCCTCCTGCTCGCCCGCCACCTCCTCCTCCAATGTACAAGCTCCCATTTTCAGACTGCGCATAACACGATAGGGGTCCTTTGACACCCGTCCACGGATAAATAAACATCCGCGCAAAGGGGCAGGGATAGGTCGGAGGGGTATGATGTCAGATATGGCGCGAGCGCACCCAGCTTTTCGCTTTTCTCCCCTCCCTCCTCTCCTTCCTCGGTCCTCCCTCCTCCCTCTTCCCCCCTCCCTTCTCCCTCCTCGGCCCTCCCTCCTCTCTTCTTCTGCTTCTCCTCATCTTGCTTCCCCTTCCCTACCCTCGTCGTCGTCGTCGTCGTCGTCGTCCTCTTCCTCGTCCTCGTCCTCGTCCTCCTCCTCCTCCTCCTCGTCCTCCCCCTCGTCCTCCTCCTCCTCCTCCTCGTCGTCCTCCTCCTCCTCCTCCTCCTCCTCCTCCTCCTCCTCCTCCTTCTCCTCCAGTCCCTCGGCGGCGGTGAGGCCACTGCAGGGCGCGTGTGCGTGTGGGCTCTGCTCGATCCGCCTCGGGCCCGTCTCCGGCCACCCCCCCCCCCCTGGGAGGCACCGCCCCCCCCCTGCCCGCCTCGGGCCCGACCCCGGCATGCTTCTCGCCGCCCCCGCCTCGAGAGAAGCGCCCCCGGCATGCTTCTCGCCGCCCCCGCCTCGAGAGAAGCGCCCCCGGCATGCTTCTCGACGCCCTCGAGAAGCGCCCCGGGCCGGGCGTCCGGAGAGCGCCCGGCGCCGCCGACGGCGCCGCCGACGCCGGCGCCGGCGGCGCCGCCCTGGGGGCGCCGGCGGAGGCCGCGGGCGCCCGCCCGCCCCCCCCGCCGCCGCGCTCCCCGCGAGGCGGCGGCACCTGGAGGCGCGGCGGGGGCTCCGGCCGCTGGCGCGGCGGCGGCGGCGGCGGCTGGCACGGCGAGGCCCCGACGGCCCCCCCCCCCGCGCAGCGCCGTCGGCTGGCCCGCCGCCGCCGCCGCCATGGGCCCTCGGTGGCCTTCGCGGGCCTTCGGCTTCAGGGGCCGAGGCTCGCTGGTTTTGAGCGTCCGGGGGCACCCTCGTGGCCACGGCGGGATCCGCCTGGAAATTTTGGGGCAGGACGCATCCCAGGGGGGGCCCAGGGATCGAGGCCGCCTCAGACCTGGGCGTCGCATTTTTTCACGCTGGGCGTCCTGGCCCGGCTTCGGGCCGCAGGACCATCACGGATCGATGCAGCTCGGACAGTGCAACAGATCTTTGGGGTCGGGGCTCCGGTCGTGATTTTTGGGCATGTTGTAATATGTTTGCAACTTCGGATCTCAGGGAAGGGGGAGGGACAAGCTAGGTGCCTGGTGCGCTCGCTCCATATTTGACACCCTACCCATCCCACCCATCCTTTCCTTAGCTGCCCCCATACGCCCGTGCCGTGTTCCAAACTTCCGTGTTAACACGCTGCGTGTTGGTTTGGCACGTGTTGTCAAACGTTTTGGCGAAAGTACCCCGCCAGACCTACGTGTTCAATCTGCAGAGTGCTCATTTCTAATCCGGTGTACTTGCAATTCCAGCCTGGGGCCTTGAGCGGGTCTAATTTGTAGTTCGTCGGAGGAATTAGACATGAGCAGTGCTCAAAGGTTGAACTCCTCGAGTTTGGTCTTCCAGTAGGCCCGCGGGTGATGCGATGGGCAGGATGACGACGACGGCGGCGCCAACGATGATAATGACCCAGCGCTCGTCGCCCGTCGCAGGCCACATCACCAGGGGCAAACGCCCTGGCGTGCTCTCCTTTCCTGCGTCGCCGGCCCGGTCGTCGGAGGCGCCCTCCTGGCATCACCATTTGAAGCCTTCGTCGACGGGCGGCCTCGGGGGGGGGGGGGGGGGGGCAGGGCAGGGGAGAGTCGGGGGGCTCCTCTGCGAAGGCCGGGGGAGGGTCAGATGCTGATCCGAGCCTGGGGCGCGGCACCAGCTTTCGATGCCGCGAGCCGACCGCGGCATCCGGTTCCGAAGCGGGGCCGCGGGGGGCAATCAGATTCTGCTGCGGGGGCTGCCTGGCCGCGTCTCTCCGCCGCGCCCTGCGGGGCGCTCTGCCAGGGGTCGGGCCCCTGCGAGAGGGCGGGCTCCGGGCTTGCGCAAGAGATAGCTAGGGAGCGAAAGACGCAGCAAGCAAGCGAGCACGGCTTAATCACCTCTCGTTTGCAATTCGCAGGAGGACTCAGAATTGAGCGGGATTGCGCATGAGCGAAATTGGAAGTGAGGGCTCTGTACGTGTTGAGCTCCATGTCAACACGCTACGGGTTGCGTGTTACGTGTCGGGGGGACGACGACGACAACGACGACGACGACGACGAGGGTGGGGGAGGGAAAGCAAGAAGAGGAGAAGCAGAAGGATAGAGAAGGGAGGACCGAGGAAGGAGAAGGGAGGGGGGAGGAGGGAGGAGGGAGGACCGAGGAAGGAGAAGCGGGAGGGGAACACAAACTAGGTGCGCTCGCGCCATATCTGACATCATACCCTGACGGCTGGGTATTCTAAATGTTCGGAGACGTCGGATCTCACGGCACGGGCGGCCTCCAGCGCAGCGCTGGCGGCCGGCCCACCGCGGCCGGCGCGGGCCCCCGGCGGTCTTCGCGGACCTTCGGCTCAGTCGTTGCCGGCCAGTAGTGGGTCTGAGGCTCGTCGGGGGAAGACTCACCGGCGCACCTCGTGCCGGATCAGCTGGTTCGTCGGGGCGTCCGGATTTCCTTGACCCGGGTCAATCCAAGCCTGGGTCAGTCAAGCTTTGCAGGATCCTGCAAGATCTTGCAGGATTCTGCAGGGTCCTACACCCAAGCCCGGGTCAGTGCACCCCTGGCCCTGCGGGATCTTGCAAGATCCGGCGCTCTGGCTGACCCCCGTTTGCATTGACCCCCGTCTCTTGAGCCCCGAGGATGGTGTGCAAAAATCGAGTCCCAAGGGGATGCCAATGTTGTACACAGCCCCCTCTCCACGGTCTTGTGCCGGACCAGCTTGTTTGTGGGGGTGGTGTACAAAAGTCGTTTTCCCAGTGCGAGGTTTTCGGGCGGTTTCGTCGAATCCTGGCGGTATTCTAGCTTCTGGGTGCTCTCCAGCAGCTGCTCCTCCCCGAGAGCTCCCTCCCCGTCCCCTTCTTCGTGCGTCTCCTCCTCAGGGCCTGGTGCGCAGCCGCCATGGGCGCATCCCTCGGGACAGCGGGCGCCCCTCCCATGTGGGAACCGTTGAGTGCCCCAGCCCAGGGCTCTGGCCGCGTCCAGGCCGCCCTTCTGGGGAGGCAGGCTGGGAGGACAGCCAGTTGGTGTCGTGGCTTTTTCGTTGTGCGTGTGTGTGTGTGTGTGTGTGTGTGTGTGTGTGTGTGTGTGTGTGTGTGTTTTCGTAATTCAAACTTTGCGCGGCCCGCTTAGCTTCGACCGGAAGAGGTGCGCTCTCGACCTGCGAATCAACATGTGTGTGTGTGTTTTCTTGGTGATGTTCGGCAGTCTCTCTGCCCGGCTTCCTGGGCTCTTCCTTGCACCGTGCATGTTGTTTTTTCTAACTTGCGCTCTCCAAGCGCGCCCACCACCAACGCTTTCCTGCACGCGACTTCCCCACGTTGTCCACTCACCTGCAATGTCAGGTGGAATTGACGCTACGCGTGGCCCGACTCAGCTTTCGCTGCATGTGGCGTCACTCGACCGCGGGATGCAGAGCAGTGTGCGCGTGTGTGCGCGCGCGTGCTTGTGTGTGTGTGTATGTGTGTGTGTGTGTGTTGAAGCAGCTGGGAGACGGATGGTTCGGCAGCAAACCACGAGAGCCTGGCATACCCTCTTGATTCCGTCTTTGCGTCGATTAGCGTCGACTGGTGTCTGGGAGTCGATGAGATAGCGCCGATTTAGCGTCGATCAGCGTCGATGTGGAGTCGACTAGCGCCGACCAGCGTGGATTCGCAAGAGCCGACAACACGGTATGGGAGGCTCCCCGAGTCTGCCGTGCGGGCCCGCTGTCTGGCACGACCTGCTCCCCTGGCGCCCTCAACATGGCTCGCCCCGCCCGCCTGGGCGGCGGGCTGGTAACTGCTGGGCCGGGCCGCCTCCGCAGCAGCTCGGGAAAGCCAGATCCCACGGACGAGCAGCTTCCCAGCGACGCCCGTTCATCCCTGCAACTTCGGCGCTTTCTTAGCCATCATCGCGGACAGTTCTCGCTGAAGAGGGTTCAGCTTGGTGATCGTTTTCTTATTCGTTGCTTTGCCGATCGGCGCGGGCCCTCGCACCCCCATTCCTCCCCCCCCATGGAGTAGATCTGGGCTGTTTTTGGAGCCTGGTTCGAGCAGGTGGAGCCTCCCCCATAGGACGCACGGTTGCAAACAGTCGCGCTACGCATAGGTCCGGAGCCAGAGCCCCCCTACTCCCCCCCCTCCGCCTAATGTCGAAACGGCCGGATAAGCAAACGTTCACTTGGGCGTCCAGGGCCCTTTGCGTCTTTGTCGCGCAGGCATCTGGTTCTGTCTGGTGGCAGTCGTGCCCTGACCCGCACCCGCTGCGGGGAAGCTCGACGGAAGGCTCTTGCCAGTTTGCGACCTCTGGGGGCCTGATCGTGCCCCGGGGCCATCGCACATTCAACCGGGAGGGGAGCGGGCCCCACAGGGGAAAGGATGGGAAGGTCCAGGCTGCTGGGGTCCACGCCGCGGGAAAGAATAACACGACGCCGGATGTCTGGGCAGTGGCGGCGGTGGTGGTGGTGGTAGCAAGGGTGGAGAGAGCCCCCACCCTGACACGTCGATTGGTCAATGGTCCGTTTTCGGTTCTCGAGAGGGCGCCGAGGCCGTCATTTTCCAGGCTTGCGCCCGCCAGGTTTTTGGGCCCGAGGTCGTTTTCACTAAACCACGTTTTACCAAAGGGAGTTCTGTCCATCCCCGATGGTATACATGCTGGGCGCTGAAGAAGGAACCCTTTTCGTTTGGGAGGGGCTCCGCGTTCCTTAGTTGTTTTACAGTGCTCCTTGGGTTATCCTGAGGTTTTCCATGGAACATCGGAGTTTAACTTATGGGCAAAGGGGCCTCGTTCCTTATTTAGGGTTCCTTGGGTCAACGCCCCAACTGCAGCAGTGAGGTGGGTGCGGCAAGCTCGTGCCGTGTCGGCGCGGCGACAGTCCCAGCGCGGGCGCTCGAGGTCGAGAGCCGCCGTTGGCCAGGAAGCCGCCGACATCGAGCGATCCGCGCGGTGTCAGATACCAACGCCCACGCTGTCACGACACGCACGACGAGGAGGAGGAGGAGGAGGAGGAGAAGGAGGAGGAGAAGGAGGAGTGCGCAGCCCCCCGGCGGGCGTCCAGCGGCCTCCCCGCATGTCCCGCGCCATGGGGTGTCCTACGGGCGGGCTGCGAGGGGCGCTGAGTCGTTGGCAGACCGCCGGGGACAGCCCTATAAATCGTTTGAATAAAACCTTCCCGTGTCTGCCCGGGGGGCCCTCGGCGGGTAGAAGACCGCTGGCGGCATGCGGTCGAAAGGGGGAAAAAGGAGGAGGAGGAGGAGGAGGAGAAGGACTGGCAGATTTTGCATCCGCCCTAGATCCGAATCCAAGAGGTGTTTGGAGGTCCCAGGATGCCCCCAGGAGATCCTTGAGTCGCAAGACATGCCGAGCTTGTTCAGAAGTCTCTCGGGACCTGCTGACACCCTTCTGATGATGACAACCACGAGGATGATGACGATGACAATGATGATGCTGCTGCTGCTGCCGCTGCTACTGCTGCTGCTGATGATGATGATGATGCTGCTGATGATGCTGATGCTGATAGTGTTGATGATGAGGATACGGATGATGACGCTGGTGACGGCAATGGGGGACGGTGCTGATACATGATAATGATGTTGATGATGCTGTTGATGATGCTGATGGTGATGATGATGATCATGATGATGTTGATGATACTGCTGCGGCTAATGACGGTGATGATGACGATGATGATGACCGTGATGATGACGATGTTGCCGTTGATGATGCTACTGACGATGATGCTGCTGCTGCTGATGAGGATGCGGGTATTGATTGTCACTGTGGTGGTGATATTGGTGATGCGTTTGTTGCGGATGTTTAGTCTGATGATGCTGTTGATGTTGTTGATGATGTTGATGATGATGCTGATGCTGGTGATGCTGCGGATGATGATGCTGATGCTGATGATGCTGATGATGCTGACGAGGAAAAAGGAGCAGGAGGATGAGGAGGAAGAACAGGAGGAGGAGGAAGAAGACCAGAAGGAACAGGCGGAGGACGAGGACGAGGACGGCGCAGGAGCTGGACAGCTGGATGGCCCCCTTCGACACGCTGTCCAGGAGGCCCGACCCGCAGGCGCTGCAGCAACAGCCGATGATGCAGCCCGCGCAGGCTCCAGCGGAGGCAGGGACGAGGTCATGCTGCGTCGTCGGGGGGCCTTGTCCGCCACATCGCGCCATCCGCGAACCCACCTCGACTCCACGTCAAATCCACGCATCCGAGCCGAATCCGAGCTGAATCCACGCCGAATCCGAGTCGAACATACGTCAAACGCCAGAAAAAGGACCGCTATCTGCTGGGCAGAAGGTGCTCCCCTGAAAGTTGCAACGTATTTTCTCATCCCTCCTCGTGTCCTCCTCCCTCTTCCGCTTCTGCTCTTCCCCTCCTGCTCTTCCCCTCCTGCTCTTCCCCATCCTGCTCCTCCTCGTCCTCCTCCTCCTCCTCCTCCTCCTCCTCCTCCTCCCACGTCCTCCTGCTCCTTCTCCCTCCCTCCTGCTCGGAGCTTCGAAGCAGTGGGCTTTCTCGACCGACGTCCGTTGCCCTCGCCCCCTCCTCCCCCTCCCCCCCCCTTCCCTCGTCCTCCATCTCCTTCTCCTCTTCCGCCCTTCCCTTCCTGCTTCTCCCTCTGTGTTCCCCCCTCCTCCCCTCACTCCTCCTCGACGCTTCGAGGTAGTGGGCTCTCTCGGCGGACGTTCGCAGCCAGCGTTTCCTCCTCGTTCTCCTCCGCAGCTATGCTGGCTCCAGGTCCTCGTTCCCCTCCTCCCTCTCATGCTCCAGCTTCCCTGCTCCTTCTCTCTCCTGCTTCCCCTCGTTTTCCCTGCCCCCCTATCCTGTCTTTTGGGCCGTGCTGGGCCCCGCGGGAGAAGAAAGGGGAGGAGGAGGGGGAGGAGGAGCAGAACGCGGAGATGAACGCATATTGCGGGAAGTGCCTTATTGGAGACAACCGTCTGATAATCTTCAATCGTGCCAAAACACCATGCTTTGGATTTCATCGCCGCGGATCTACGTGACTGTTGCGTCCCGGTAATGTCAAGTCGTGCCAGAACGCTCTCCTTGGGACTTCAGCGAATCGACTCAACGTGGCGGTTGCGCCCTGAGAAACCTAACTCGTGCTAGAACATAACCCCAGGGACGTCAGCCATACAGCTCCTAGAAGCGGCCGTGCAGCTTAAACAAACGAAGATGCGCGGCGCCTGGCGATAGCCACAGTTTGAAACGGAGCTCCCCTCGATCATGCAGCTGTTGCACAGCTTTAGAACGAATGTGCGCGGCGCTTGGCGAGCACAGCAGTTTTAAGACTGCACGCCCTCTATCCTTTGAGCTGCGATGAACGTTTCCAGACAAATATGCGCAGCGCTAAGGCGAGAACCACATTTTGAAAACTATCGTGAATCTTCTGCGAACCCTTACAACGCATGTGCGCGGCGCTACGGCGAAAACTACATGTTTAACGCCGATCGCCCTCCAAGTTTAACATGTTTAATCCGCGGCCAGTGCCAGGGTTGTTCAGCCCGACAGACTTTGCGAGAGGTGGTCCGCCCCACTCTCTCGCCTGCGCCCCCAGAGAAGCGCAGTCTCCATGGGAAAAAATATCGGCGAGCGTGGAACACATGCGAGGGTTGTCAGAATTTGGAGCTTGGAACTACAAGCTCATCGCCAACGACAGTTTCTGCCAGTGCGGGCACACAGTGCAGCTCTGGGCGCCGTGGAGCTCGGACATGCCGGTTGGACGCCCAGGCGCTTCAGCCACCGATAAGCAGATGCGCAAACTTTTCAAGGCTACGGACGTCCCGCCTGAGGTGGCGGAGGCGACCAAGGCCTCCCCCCAGGCTCAGGCGAAGAAACCGCCCCCCACGGACGCTTGAGAAACGGCTCAGAAGGCGAAGCAGGAGTTGCGGAAGGCGGAACAGGCGGCCCAGCGGGCAGCTTCGGTGGTGCTGCGGGCCCGCGGCGAGCTCGAGACGGCCGCTAAAGCGCGCGAAGAGAAGATCGCGGAGCAGGCCGTGGCGGAGGCGGCTTATCGATTGGCTTTCAGACCTTGCAGCAGGGACGCGCCCGTGACTCCCCACAGGCACAGGAAAACAACATTGTCATCGACTGTGATATCTTCGAGACAGCAGATCCCGATGATGTGGGCGATGCCGAAAAAAAAACCTTCACGCAGTACAAGGTGGAGTTCGACGCAGCACGGCCCCAGCTCGAGATGGCAGCCAAAAAGTTGCAGGACCCCATGGAGTCCATCAAGCGCTTCGAGCTGGAGAGGGCCGCCAAACGCAGGCGTGGGCAGGGGGGCGACGCGGGACTCAAGGGGTCGCCAGCTGGCATTGGCGCGGGCGCGGGTGCGGAGCCCGCCGACGCGGGCGGCGGTGCCGCCGCCGCGGCGCCGGCCTCCCCACCGCCTGCCGAGGCTGCTGGCCCCCCCGCGGTCGAGGGCGAGCAGCTCAAGTCCTTGGCAGCCGAGTCCCCGCGACAGGCGGCGGAGGCCGTCTCCGCGGCCGCCGCCCCCAGACCCGAGGCCCTCCCGCCCAAGGGCGCTGGGGCTGCTGCTGGGCCTGCTGCTCCTGCTCGCGAGCCTCGTGGGTGGCGCGGAGCGCCCTGCCGATGCGCGGCCTGGTCTGGAGGCCTCTCTGTTCTACGCGAACATCACGGAGCGGGGCCCGCAGGCTGAGAGGTGGCTAGCTTCTGATGGGAAGAAGTACCAGGTCGTCGCCATGGTCGAGACGCACATCTCTCAAGAAAGGCACCCGCGTGAGATTCCCAACATTGTTAAGGATGATTGGCGCTCCTCGAAGTGTGACGCGGTGCCCGCGGGCCGCTCGGCTCAGGGCGCGGCGGGGGGTGAGATGGTGCTCGCGCGCAAGTCGGTGGCGGCTCCCACGTCAGCTATATGCTCTGGACCCCTGCCGCGGATTTGCGCTTATGACGTGGCATCGCAAGACGGGCAACCTTGTGGTGACTGCCTTCAACGTTGAGCCGCATGGGGCGCTCGCGGGGCCAGTGCATGAGCGGATGGTGGCCTTCGCCTCCTTTCTGGACGTGCTAGCGGCCCCCATGGGTGTGTATTTGGCAATTGGAACATGCTATCTCAGCAGTTGGCAGATGGCGGATTCCCTGGAGAATGGGATGGGTCTATTCTGGTGGCACCAGGCTCGGTCGCGTGCGACAGGGGCGCGGGGTCCATCATCGATTACGCGGTGGTCGTGCGTGGGCTGGGGACCTCGGCGGTGCCCCGCCAGGTTCATGGTGTACCCTGGGCTACCCACTGCGGCATCGAGGTCTGAGCGGGGGAGTCTCAACCTTGGTGGTCTCAGGCATTGGATCTCCCTGCGGAGTTACCCTGCCTCCCCGCGCCCGCGACGTCGAGCCGACCCTGACAGCGGGGCCTCTCCGAGGAAGGAGGCGGCGCTGGAGAAGCGCCAGCGCCAGCTACCCGACGAGCTGCGTGGGGGCTTTTTTTGGAGGTTTCACAGGCTGCCGGTGAATTTGACGCCCCTGCGCTACTCGCGGCCACAGGGATCGATTATGTCAACGGGGTTGACTTTGCCATCCCCCTCGACCTTTGGAGGTGGCGCCAGGGCAACGCGATGGAGGCCTTGGGCTGCTACGACGCGGTTGGGCCCCCAGCGAAGGCGCGCTCGGGGCGCCCGGAAGGGAAGTCTCGCCTGCTGGAAAGGGAGCCATGTACTTTCCCTGGGAACGAATGCGGCACCACCAGCGACAGTGACCTGCCATCAAAGGGGGATGGGGGCCCGAAGAACCCACGCGGGTGGCCACGGGCCTTCACTTGTCGGAGCGTGCCCTCCCCCTTTGGAGCTGCGCGGCGCCATCGGGCGGCCTGGTCGTCTCTCTGGGAACGACTGCGGCGCCAACGGCGGCGACGTCTTGCCATTAGGGGGGGGGGGGGGGGGGCATGCGGGTGGCCGCGGGCCTTCAATCATCGGAGCGCGCCCTTCCCCTTTGGAGCTGCGCGGCGAGCGCGGGCCACGAGGGGCTGCCAGTGCAGCCCCCGTGAGGCCGCGTGGCCAACAGTCTTGGGGATTGCCAGTCCATTTCTTGCACGAGAGGAACCCCCAGTATGCTACTTGGATGGGGTTATCACTTGAGAAGGTGATCCTGCAGCATCGCGCCATCCTCGAGACGAAGCAGGCAGGCTGCAACGGACGAGCTCAGGGGGTGCGGTTCACATAGAAGGAGACTGCCTCGACCCCTGGACGCACGCATATCAAGCATGAGCCTGCTGAGTGGCGGGCCATCACATCGACCCTTGTGAAGAAGACGCTTGCGTTGTGCGGGAACCGCAAGCATGCGAGCCTCATCAAAGACCACAGCTATCCTCATGCGGAGGCTTCCGGACGTGGACGCTAGGAGAGCTAAGCTGTTGCCGAAGGTCGACGAAGAGGATGTCTTCAGATGGGCAGATCTGGTCCGCGCAATTACAGCATTGGACGATGAAGAGTGTGATGGGCTCATTCGCATGACGGAGGCTCGGGCGGGCAGAACAGCTGCACCTGCCTCTTACCAGTCTCATGAGAAGTACGCGGGATAGTCGGCAGACATGTGGAAAGCGAAGCCTGGAGTTTTACATCGGTCAGTCACTCCCCAGGAACAGCAACGATTGAAGATATATGTGAGTGGCCAGACGATCGCAAATCCCACGCTTATCATGGACAGCAAGAGACGAGAGCGGGAAAGAGTCTGGGGGCCACGCGAGACCAAGCCGCTCAGCAGATCCTGGACTCCTTGGACAAGGCTCGCCGGCGGCTTCAGGATGACCCTCCTGGGGCCATCTCGCTCGGCGAACTTGAGCGCGCTCCAGATCATGCCAGGGGCCAAGCCGTAATGGGGTAAACATGACATGACATGCCCTCGGGACATGATGCGATTACCAGATGAAGCATTCCAGCAGTACACGGACCTCTTAAATCAGATCGAGATGGATGGCGTCTGGCCGCCGCAGGTTTGTCAGGAGGGAAAGAAACACACAGGCGCAATTAATCTGTGATTCCCGTAGAAAGCATGGGAAACTATGGGAAGTGGGGGGGAGGCAACAAACCCAGCAAATCGGTGAACATATTGGGGGTATTTTTATTTGTGCGTTTTCATTTGCGTGTCCCAGGGCCCCTTCAGTTTGGTCGCGTTTGGAGCTATGGCGCCGAAGACAGCTGGGGGAGACCGTGTGCTGGGAGTTCTATTACGTATAGCCCGCATCTGGAGTCGCATTCGCTGGGCGGCCTCGGACATGTGGAGCGATGGCCTTCGCGACTTCTGGTGCGCGGTTATGAAAGGATCGTCGGCGTTAGCAGCGGCATTGCATCGTGCTCTCTTGGGCGAGTCTGCTGTGACTATGGGACTCACAGTTGGTGCGCTACTATTAGACTTGGCCAAATTCTATGATCACGCGAAGCTGGCGCGCCTGATGGAGGTCGGGCTGGACGAGAACTTCCCTGCCATCTGCCTCCTGCTAGAGGTCCAGCTCTTCCTCAGCCCGAGGATATTGAGAGCTCGTGGGTGGATAGCTGGGCCCATTTATTCCCTCCAGGCGATCGTGGTTGGCCCCCCTACAGGTGTGATTTTGGCGCGTCTGTTTCTGCTCCCTATCCTCGCGCGCGCTCAACGTCGGGCCGGGGGTGCTACCGCGTGGATTTTCGTGGGTGACACCGTGGCGAGGTCAGGAGGAGCGGCTCGAGCAGCGGCGCGGCAACTGATAATGGCGGGAGGTGAGTTGAAGGCAGCAGTTGATCATGCTGACCTCCCAGTCTCTGACAATACTGTGGTGTTATCGAACAATGAGCCAGTGCGAGAGCGACTGGGGCGGGGCCTTCGACGACGAGGGGTTCCGGTCTCAGCGGCTACGACGGCAGCGGACCTTTGCATCGACATGGCTGCGGGCACACGCACAGTCCAGAAGAAGGCGGGGGGGCGCTTGCGAGCGGCTTCCACCAGGGCCATGGGGATCGTGCGCGCGAGGAGCACGGCTCAGCAGGCCCGTATTGCCAATGGTCTGTGGGCCACAGGATCTTTACCGCAGGGAGTGCATGGCCACCAGGTTCGTGGACTCGCTCGACATGCTATGCTGCGATGGCGCAGACAGGCGGCAGCGGCGGCCACTGGGCAGGCAGCTGGGCGCTGCCTCGCGACCCTCTTTGGGGGGGTCACTTTCGACGTGGCTGATCCTGGTGTCCAGCTACGAGTGCAACTACTGCGTCAGTGGATTCGCTTTTGGCAGGGTCAGCCACACCTTCATCAGCGTGTCCGCAGGCGGTGGATGCTTCTCAAGGCGAAGCTGACGCTTGCGGGCCCAACTATCTGGTCATATGTTACTGGGCCGCCGGGAGTTACGATTGCGACACTGCTCGAGGCTGGTTGGGACCCCAAGGAAGCGGTCCGCTGGCAACGAGTGCATGGCGAATGCTTGGGGGGATGGAGGCTCCCAGGCGGTGGGATGGAGCGGAGCTATTCAACCTCGACTGCGAGCCCGTCCCCGGCGAGTTCAGCAACGACCTCCAGGGCAGGCTCTGGGCGACTGCGGCGGCGCACGAGCACGGCGCCTCTCTCTTGCCTCTGGAGCCGGCCTTGTCGCGAGCAGGGTCGAGCAGCGGAGGTTCTTGTCCAGCGGGAAACTGTCGGCATGGGCTCTGAATAATAGTGTGGCGTCTGGGGGCCAGTGGGCTCGTGAGCGCCTCTGCCAGGCTGGGTGCAGAGTGAGCCGTCTCAGTGATAGGTGCAACGCTGGGGCCATTGAGGACCTCCCACATAGGCTCAGGAAGTGCTCGGCTAATGAGGTCCCTGAGGCTGCTGCCAGTGATCACTTAGTGCCCCAGGCGTTTGCGGGTCTGGAACTGGAGTGGAGGTGCCCCTAGCCTCTCCTCCACTACTCCCTCCTTCTCTCCGTGGGACGGAGGTGGGGTTGCGGTGGTGGGTCCTGGCAATGAAGGACGGCCCTCGTGGGGAGCTTGCCGAGACCCCCAGGGGCGCCTGCATTTGTTTGGTGATGGCTCTGGAAGGGGCCTTTTCCCTCGGAGGCGCCGATGTGGCTGGGCGGTTGCGGCGATCTCCCCCGGCGGCGCTGGCCTGTGGCGAGGCCACTCTGGCCCTTTCGGCCCCTTGGAGAGTAGACGGCGGACCGTCCCGCGTGCTGAGTTGCTCGCTTTTTTTGCACTGCGGTGGAAGACAGCCCGGGGCCTCTGATGCTTATCACCGACCATGAGCCTTTCCTCCATGGATGGGGGTAGGATTGGGCTCGGAGGCCTCCTGGAGCCTGGGCTCGGCGCCTCAGGAACTGGGATCTTTGGTCTCGTCTGCGCAGGGCCTTGGAGCTTGACTCTGGACGCGACGCGGCCTTGGCGTGGACCCCGTCGCGCCAGGATGAGACGCCAGAGGCCGTTACCAACCCATTTTTGCGTGCGGCAATATCGTTGCTGATGCATGGGCAGGCCGAGGAGCTGAGAAGAATGGGCCTTCTGCGCGTGAGCCTGTCCCGCGCGCTGATCTTTGGGATGCGCCGGCCGCCCATGTCCCTGCTAGAGCTGGGGCCATTATCAAGAGTATTGGCTCTGAGAAGGTGCTGCGAGGGCAGGGGGTCGGGGTCCCTCGTCAGGCCCCCCTGCCCACCCGCGCTTTGTGTCTCATGGCCTCCACGCGCAAGTTTGAGAGCTGTGAAGACAAGTGGCGATCCGCTGTATGTACGCAGCTTGTTCGTGATTGCCGCCTCGACGAGACGGCCCTCGCCATCTGTCCTCGGCTGCCCCCCCCGTTCCTGCCCTCGCTCGGGGAGGGGGGGCTCCGCGTTTATTCGGGGGGGCGGTGGTGGTGGAGGCTCGGGGGCGGAAGTTGCGAGGCCTGGAGGCCCATGAATCTCACAGAGTGCTAGAGCTCCCACGCTGGCAAGTTCTCTTCTGCACACTTTGCGGCGCGAGCGCCACCTTTCGCTTTGCGAAGCCTTTGGAGGAGCTCAGCGAGCCCAGTTCCAAGGGGAAGGGGGTCCTTGCCCGCATTGCCAAGGGCCTGCATCCTTCCCGCGCGGGTCCCTTGAAGGCCATCACCGAGGCGGCGCGCTTGGATGCTGCCTCAGAGGCCCGCGCTCGTGCGCTCCCCAGAGCCGTGGTGCCCCGGGCCCCTGGACCCCCACATGAGGGTGATAGAGGGGCCTCGGAGTTCCCCCCCCCCCTCGGCCCCGCCCCCCCGCCTGAGGGAGTGCGTGGAGGCGTGGATGGAAAGGGGTGAAGTTTTGAACGAATGTGTTGTGGAGGAGGCCGTGCAGGCTGTGAAGGGGGAGGAGGGTGATGGCGTCGGGGCGAGGGTCCAGTCGGCGTCGGCCGCGTCGGCCGAGGGTGCACGGGCGTGGCGCGCGGTGTGAGCGCACCTGGCCGAGCCACGTCCGTCCTCGGCCTTGGCGGCTGCGACGTCGACACCCATGCCCGCGCCGACCTCCCCCTCCAGCTCCTCCAACTAGGCCTGGCCCCCTTCCGCGCGACCCCTCGGTCGCCTTGCACTTAGCCCACGTAGTCCTCCTCCTCCTCCCTCTCCTCCTCCCCCCTGTTCTCTCCTCTTCCTCCCTCCCCCTCCCCGTCCCCCTGTGCCCTCCTCCGCGTTCCTCCTCTGATTTTTCCTCCTCCTCTTCCTCCTCCTCCTCCTCCTTCTCCTCCTCCTTCTCCTTCTCCTCCCCCCCCCTCTCTCCTCGGCCTCCTCCCTCCCCGTCCCGTCCGATGACGACGGTGACTCCGCGCGCACGCCCAGGCTCCGGTCGTGTCGCCAATCGTGTGCCCGGACGGCCAGACGGCCTTCTGCGACGGCAGCAGGATCGGATCGGATAGGAGGAGGAGGAGGAGGAGGAGGAGGAGGAGGAGGAGGAGGAGGAGGAGGAGGAGGAGGAGGAGAAGGAGGAGGAGGAGGAGGAAGACGAGGAGGAGGAAGAGGAGGAGGTGGAGGAGGATTCCACAGGCCAGGCCTCTAGACATTCGTAGAAGGACCCCAGGCCCGTCCTGGGCGACCAGGCTTGATCTTGAGAATTGCAGATGGTGGCGCGCAGTCCAGCTATTTCTTCCTCGCGCCGCTTCTCTCACGTGGCGACGACGACCCAGCCGTGGTAACGACGAGCGACGAGGCGGGGGAATGGGCCCCCCCGCGGTGAGCGACGAAGGAAGGCAAGTTCGTCTTCATCGACATTGGCGCATAGGCTGTCCGCGTAGGGTCGCGCGTAAGAGCTATCGTTTCTAGTGTAGCGTGTCGCGGTGGCGGCCCGCGCCAGACATCGCGTAAAGTCGCTATGTCATTTAGCGTGACCCCTTTCTTTTCGTCGCTCAGGTGACAAGCCATTCGGTCGAGCCACGTTCTTCAGCATTCGCATTGCCAGAACCTGCCGTGCACACCTTGCACCTGCTGCCAGTGCGCGCGGGCGGACGCCAGTGTTCTAGCTGATTGCTGCCCGCCTTCTATCACGAGCTGACCCTAACAGCATTGCGTCGTAGCTGATGAGGTGTTTTTGGCGCCGGCGGGCACCGATAACGGCTGCTCCCGTTGCCTGCCTTCTCGCATCAACAGGCATTGCTGCCACTGCCTGTTTTCTCGCACTGCCCGTCCCTGCTGCCGCCGCTCTCTCGTGCGAGCTGACCCCCGCAGCTCTGTCGCTGATGACAAGTCCTTGCCTCGCCACTTGGCACAGGCAGCGGCTGCTGCCACTGCCAGCCTCGTTGCACCGAGAGACCCTGCTGCCACTGCTGATCGTCTCGCACGAGCTGGCCCTCACTGCAATGTAGCTGAAGCTGTTGCTCCTTCGTGGCCATCGGTCACCGGTAACCGCTGCTGCCACTGACTGTCTTCTCGCACCGACAGGCCCTGCTGCCGATGTGTGCCTTCTCGCTCGAGCTTACCCCCGCCGCAATGTAGCTGAAGATGCATCGATCACCGCTGCTGCCTCTGCCCGCCTATTCGCACAGGCTGAGCCCCGCTGCAATGTAGCTGGCGTTGTAGCTCCTGCGCGGCCACTGGGCAACGACAACCGCTGCTGCCACTGCCTGCTTTCTCGCAGTCTCGTATCGACAGCCGGGCGCGCGCTGCCCGGCGGCTCCCGCCCAGGTGTGCAGCGAGTCCCAGCGGGGAATAGAGCAGGGGGCCGCACATTGTACGCGGGCGGGTACGGTCGGGAACATTTGGATGGCGTGTCGCGCACCACGCTTCGGCGCGACGCGCTATCCACTTCCCGGTCCCCAGGCTTCAACGTCACCAGCCTTTTCGAGCCTCCCGCCCAGCAGAGCGGAGCGACGCGCTCACGCTACTCGCAGGGGATATTGTGTCGCCGAGGCCGCCGCGGCGACACTCTAAACGTGCCTGACCGCAGGAGGTTCAGGATGGGTCCGCGCGCCACTCTGCCCCTGAGTTATCGGGCCTCCTCGCGCCTGGAACGGTCGCGGATGCTTCGCCGCACCCTCCCCGCGACCTCTGCGCCGTTCTGCCCGTTGCCATTGTCACGGCGACGGTGCAGCCGTGAGTCTGTCACGGCCCTGGTCTGCTGGGGAGGCCTTTGCGGCCAGTTCCGCCGACCCTGAATGGGGATCCTCGGACTTGGAACGGTCGCGGATGCTTCGTCACATCGCTCCCGTGACTTTTGCGCTGTTCTGCCAGTTGCCGTTGTCGCCGAGACGGTGCGGCCATGAGTCTATGACGGCCCTGGTCTATGCTTAGATTAGGTGCGTTGTTGGTAAAGTCGCGGCGTCCCCTAAGGGTTTTGGCAAACGCGACCGTGTCTGCGACCTGCCGCCGATCTCCCTCTCTCCCCGCGCCTCCCAGCGGACGGACGGGAGGCTTCCGCAGGGATCCATCCTGAGCGTAGTCGCGACCGGCGAGCGCTCCATCCTGTGACTGTGACAGGGGAGACTCCTCTCCCCCCAACAGATCTTTTGTCCTTTTCAGGGGAAGGTGGCCTCAGGATCGATTCAGCTGCGATGTGCTTCAGCAGCGGTCCTGCCGCGCACCGCGCCCCAATGGCGCGCGCCTGCGCCACCGGTGGCCTTGCCCCAGTCGCAGTCGCTGTTCGCCCAGGGGGCCTCCGCCACCGCGGTCCGCCGCCCTGCCCCCGCGCCGCCCCGTCGGCTGGCTGGGCCCTCGTCCCTCGCTCGGAGGGCCTGCCCGTGCGCCACCTGCACGGGGCGGCGCGCACTCCTGCCGTGGTGCCGTGCACGGGCTACAGTGCCGTGGGCGGCACGCACTCCTGCCGTGGTGCCGTAACCATGCACGGGGAATGGACGCCCCGGCGGTGGCGAGCTGCTGCCTGGCCCTCGGAGGAGGAGCGGCAAGGGCCCACGAGCCAACGAGGGTCCGAGGTGACCGCCCTGCCGCAGCCGGTGCACACCGTGAGGCCATGCCTCCACCGCAGCCTTGCTGCCAGTTCTGGCTGCGTAGAGTCGGGGTCTTGAAGAAGGAACCCTTTTCGTTGGGGAGGGGCTCCGCGTTCCTCAAGTGTTTCACAGCCTGCCTCAGGTGTTCCTTACGTTTTCGATGGGACATCGAAGTTCAACTTGTGGAAAGAGGGGCCTCGTTCCTTATTCAGGGTTCCTTAGGTCAACGCCCCGACTGTAGTGAGTGGCGCTCTTCCCTCTCCGCCTCTGCTCCCCTTCGCCCCGCACCCGGAGCGCGCGGGCCGCCCCCCCCCCCGCGGAGCCGCTTCTCCCCTCACTGCCCTGGGCACCGCGCAGCCGCTGCAGTGGCGGCCGGCCGCGTCGCTGGCCCCACGCCGCCGGCCCCCCCCTCTCTTGCCGCCAGCTGCCTGGCCTCCAGCCGCCGCGGCCTCCCACCCTTTTGCTCTCGGGTATGGCCAGGACCCCGGGTAGAAGGGGACCCGATTAGTGGTAGGGCCCCGGAGCCCCTGACTTGGCCAGCATCACAAAACACCGGGTTTGCCACAGCTTGTGTTTTTTTCGGGTGACGGCAGCTCCGGTTGGTGGAAATGGGGCGGGGGGGCGCCCCCGGTACAGATCACTAAACCAGGTTCCGCTAAATCCAGTGCTGCAAACGCACGATGCTTGCCGGGGTTTCGCCCGCTCCGTGGCAGCCAGGCCCCGCCCCTGGTGCCCTGCGCCGCCGCCCCGCAGCCGCTGCCAGCCTGGACCTCAGCCAGGCCGCGCCCCGTCCTCAAGCGTTGCCCCGCTGCGTGAGCGGGCCTTGCGCTCCTTCCTCCCCTTCCTTTGCGGCCGCCCGCCCTAATTTTTGGACGCCCGGAATGGGTACGGAAAGAATGGGTACAATGCCCAACAGCAGCTCCTGTTCATTCTGAACAGGACTCGCTGTCCACGCCGCCGCGGCCTGTGTCCATTCGAGACAGGAGGCCGCCTGCCCAACAGCGGCCGCTGTTGGTTTGGGACAACATTTGTTGTTGGGCGTTGTACCCATTCTTTCCGTACCCATTTCGGGCGTCCAAATAACTCCCTTCCTCTTGCATTCTAGGCCTCCAAGACGGGGTCCGAGTAGATGGGGGTCGGAGGATCGCGCCGCATCGCCCATGCATCGCTGATGATGCTCGATGCGGAACCCGATTTTCTCCACGCCGACGTCGCCGATGCATCGCCGACGTCTCCGATGCAACGCTGGTGCATTGCCGATAGATCGCCGATGCGTCGCCGATAAATTGGCGATGCGGCGCGATCCTTCAACCCCATCGACTCGGACCCCGTATAGGAGGCCTCTATGTATACGGACTGATTCGTGACCTCGTGCCCCGGCGTCATTCGGACTCGTCTGCGGACTGCCCCTGCCGCGCTGCGGCGGACGAGTTCCAGCAGCGGTGGAGAGCACCAGCGCACATCCCTCACAGGGCTGCTGGGTAACGCTCCCCTTCGTTTTGATTGGTTGTCGTTAGGGTTAGGTCGGGCATGTCCCCCGAAAGGCTGATTTTTGGTTTAAAAGAAAATGAAAGACAGTCAAACATGGGCAAACAGCAATCTAAACAGCGTCCCCTGACTATTTGTTTTATCTGTTTTTGAATATTCCTCCTGTATGGGGACATGCCCGACTTAAGTTAAGGGTTGCGCCGCGAAGTGCTGCTCACGCGATAGACAAAGTGCGGTAAGCGTGCGCCTGCTGCCTTTCCCCCTCCCACTGCGCCTCCTGTCCTCGCGCGTGCCCTTGTCCTGCTTCGCCCGAAATTGTCGATCCCTCTTGTTGGCCGCCGCTTCCATCATAATATGTAGCGGCAGAGCGCGCTCGCTGCAGGATGTCATCAACCAGGACGTGTGCTCGCCACATCGGGCTCAGTACATTTCATCGTCCTCGCTTTTCTTCCTCATTCCGGCTTTGTCCTACGATTTCAATGGCAATGCAATTCAGTTCGCAATGACAGCGGATGTGTGAGATAAGGCTGTGTTTCGTGGGATAAAATCTAGAGTTTCCGCTCAGATTGGACTTTGTTCGGTCGCTGATCGGTTGATTTGAGCTGGTATAGACGGATCCTTCGCAGACGCATCCACGCTTCACGAACACAAGCAAGACACCTTCCGACGTCGATGTGATGAAAAGCGCGAGCGCGCTGAGCACCGCGTTGCCCTTTGCCAAGAAAGTATGGTGAAGCCCATAGACGGCGGGTCCCTCCGAGCGCGCCAGGGGCACTTCTGAGAAACAGGGAGGAGGAAGAAGGGGAGGACTTGGATGCCGCGTGTCCTGCAGGATGTACACGCCAGTGGGCGGCAGCGGCAGCGTCTTTACCGACGGGGAGCAGACCTACGAGATGGCTTGCTTCCAGGTGACGATGCCCCTCCAGGAACATCTGGGCGGGATTTGGGCGCGGCTGTTGAATCGGATGATGCTGCTGCTGCTGACGATGATGCTGATATTGGCGACGGCAGCGTTTGTGATCGTGATGGTGATCATGACGACGATGGTGATGTTGACGATGAGGACGGTGGCGGCGACCACTATGACTGCGGTTACGATGACGATGACGATAGCGATGACGATGATGAGGATGTTGCTGATGATGGTTATTATGATTATGACAATGATGATTATGATGGTCATGGTGATGTTGTTGATGATGCCAGACATGATCAAGGTGGTGGTGGTGACGATGGTGGTGATAATGATTGCGATGACGATGGCGTTTGCCAAAAAGGAGACGATTATGGTGATGCTGACGATGGTGATGATGAGGATGATGTTGATGCTGACGGCGATGACGACGACGATAATGATGTCGATGTTGATGCTGATGATGATGACGATGACGATGCCGCTGCTGCTGACGATGATGGTAACGATAACGATGATGCTGTTGCTGCTGCTGCTGATCTGCTGCTGATGATGACGAGTAGGATGATGATGATGATGATGATGATGATGATGATGATGATGATAATGGTGACGATGATGATGATGATGATGACGATGCTGATGGTGGTGATGATGACGACGACGATGCCGATAGTTGTGATCACGTTTATCTTCGTGATTACCATGATGGTGATGATGAGTGTGACGACGATTGCGATGATGATGGTGTTGGCGATCGTTTTGATCCTGGTAATGACGCTGACGCTGGTGATGGTTGTAATGATGCTGCTGACGATGATGATGTCGGTGCTCATGATGCTGCTGATGAGGATCATGATGATGATGGTGGTCATGATGGTAATGGTGGTGCTGATTATGCTTATGATGAGGTGGGCGATGACATTAACGATGTTAATGTCGATGATGACGATGTTCATGCTGTCGATGATCATGACGGTGGTGATGCTGATAATTATGATGATGCTGCTGCTGATGATGATGCTGATGATGGTGCCAATGATGACGATGACGACGACGGCGATGATGATGTTGATGATGATGGTGATGCGGCTGATGATGATGAGAATGCTGATGCTGATTATGATGGCGTTGTTGATGATGTTGATGGTGCTGCTAATGATGTTGGCTGCTGATAATGGTCATGATGTTGCTGCTGATGATGGTGCTGATGATTGTGATGACGAGGATGGTGATGACGATGGTGACGATGCTGATGATGGCAGTGGTGGTGATGGTGCCGCTGCTGCTGCTGTTGGTGATGATGCTGCTGATCACGATGATGTTGATGATGCTGGTGAGCGTGATGGTGGTGGTGGTGGTGATGATGATGTTGCTGCTGATGATGATGATGCTGATGATGCTGAGTATGCTGATGACAATGGAAAGGATGCTGATGATGATGCTGTTGATACTCATACTGCTGATGATGCTGATGATGATAATGATGATGCTGCCGATGATGATGATGATGATGATGATGATGATGATGATGATGATGATGATGATGATGATGATGATGATGATGCTGATGATGATGATGCTGCTGATGCTGATGATGCTGATGCTGATGCTGATGATGCTGATGATGCTGATGCTGCTGATGATGATGATGGTGGTGATGATGATGCAGATGATGATGACGATGATGATTATGGTGGTGGTGCTGCTGCTTGATATAATCATAATGTTGCTGATACTGCTCATGATAGTGATGATGATGCTGATATTACTGCTGTTGATTTCTGCAGTTGATGGTGATGCTGATGCTGCTGCTGATGATGATGAAGATGAGGATGATGATCATGTTGATGATGTAGTTGTTGTTGATGGTGATCATGACGATGACATGGACGACGACGAGGACGAGGACGAGGACGGGAGGAGGCCGAGGAGGATGAGGGGAGGAGGAGGCGGAGTCGAAGGTGGAAGAGGAGGCTAAGCAGGACGAGGAGGAGAGTACCAGCATTGAAAGGAATGAGGACGACGAAGAGGCAGGGAGACGGAGGAGGAGGAGGAGGAGGAGGAGGGGAGGAGGAGGAGGAGGAGGAGGAGGAGGAGGAGGAGGAGGAGGAGGAGGAGGAGGAGGAGGAGGAGGGAGGAGGATGAGGAGGAGGAGGAGGAGAGGAGGAGGAGGAGGAGGAGGAGGAGGATGAGGAGGAGGATGAGGAGGAGGAGGGGAGGAGTAGGAGGGAGGAGGAAAAGGAGGGGGAGGAGGAGGAGGAGGAGGAGGAGGAGGAGGAGGAGGAGGAGGAGGAGGAGGAGGAGGAGGAGAGAGGAGGAGGGGTAGGAGGAGGAGGAGAGGAGGAGGAGGGAGAGGAGGAGGAGGAGGAGGAGGAGGAGGAGGAGCAGGAGCAGGGAGGAGGATGAACTGCCACATCGCCTCAAACGTGGCGCGACAGGCGCAATAGCTCACACCACCCCCCCACGCGCGAGCAGATGAGGAGCAGGAGGAGAAGGAGGAGGAGGAGGAGCAGGAGGAGCAGGAGGCGGAGAGGAGGAGGAGGAGGAAGGAGGAGGAGGAGGAGGAGGAGAGGAGGAGGAGGAGGAGGAGGAGGAGGAGGAGGAGGCAGCAGCAGGAGCAGGAGCAGGAGCAGGAGCAGGAGCAGGAGCAGGAGGAGCAGGAGGCGGAGGGAGGAGGAGGAGGGGAGGAGGAGGAGGAGGAGGAGGAGGAGGAGGAGGAGGAGGAGGAGGAGGATGAGAGGAGGAGGAGGAGGAGGAGGAGGAGGAGGAGGAGGAGGAGGAGGAGGAGGAGGAGGAGGAGGAGGAGGAGGAGGAGGAGGAGGAGGGATGGGGGAGGTGGGGGAGGAGGGGGGAGGGGGGGGGGCAGTGGGACCAGAGTGAGGCGCGCGCTGCGGGAGGGGCGGGCCCTGCAGGTACTGGGAGGGTGAGGAAGGAGGGGCGGGGGGCGCGTGCAGCTGCAGTGGTCGCTGTGGTGGTCTTGGTAGTGGTCGCAGTGGTGGGGCAGGCCCCAGGCAGGCGAGGTCCCGCCCGCCAGGACCCGGGCTCCCCGCCGGGCATGAGCGGCCTCGGGTGCGGCTTCGGTCCCGCAGGCGCTTGCGGCCGGCCCCCACGGACTCTTCTTACCTTTCGATGGGAGTTCACAGGAGCCCGGGGGCACCTCAGGGAGCTCACCGGTTCAACGCTCGACGGATAATGCGTCCCGAGTACCTGTTGTGCAGCCATCACCGTCAGATCGACGAACAAACGGCACACGCTTCAGAGTCCCGCACGGATTTCTTGGGTCCTCGCGGACCTCCGAAAGTGTAAGGTTACGGTTGCGCGAATGTTTTCCACCCCAGCCAGGACAGCGCAAGGTACCTCTCTCAGCGTGCGCCGTCAGGTGGGGACGGGTTCTGCGAGGCCCAGAGGAGGCGGCGCCCATCTCCGCCTGGATTGTTTGGTGAAAGTTGAGACACTGGCTGTGTTCAAAAGCATCTTCACTTTTCAATCTTTCAACATTATGATAGGTGGCGACGCGACGTTTTGACGTTTGGTTGTTGCACCCCCTTCCAGCCACAACTGGGCGCTGTATGAAACACCTCTTCAGAGGATGTGGTTCCAGAGTCGATGTAGGTCAGATGTTGGCAATGTTAATTCGTGTTGGCGCCATTGGGCGAGACCCACCAGCTGTCGATAGTGCATGTGCCTCCAGCGCAAGGCTGCCGACAGGAGTGATCCAACTTCACGCGCGAACCCAGCTCGCTCATATCATGCTATCGCACTCACCACCGCCACAGCCGTCAACACGTCTTCGTACTGGTCTTGATCATCACCCTGATCCTCACCAGCATGCCCCCTGTCGAGGACTGCGAGCCTGAAGGAGCACCAGAGGAGCCTGCGATCCCCTGTGGGGATCGCGCCCAGCGGCGGCTCGCCCCTGCTGGAGGCAACTCCCCACTCCGATGCCTATCTGGTTCGGTCCTCATCTTTTTTACATCGGAGGGTTTCCTGAGCTAGACCAGAATCCTCACCCGCATCCTTCGAGTAGGGAATCCACTATAGAATTCACGAATCCCAGAACTGTTTTGTCCACGCCGGATCTGCGAACCAATGCGTATAATGCTCGTAGATCTAGGATCACTCCACGCGGATTCCATGGATCCGACGAGACTTATCAAGTTTGGGGCACATCAACTATGTAGTCGACCCCCTACTCGAATCCTGAGGTCCGATAGAGTCGTGCTCAAGACGCCCAGCCCGGCGAGGCCCGCCACCGACCGACCGGCTGCGCGCCCCCGCCGCCGAGGGGCCCGATGTCCGGGGCCTCGGGCGCCGTCTGCCTGGACCCCGCCGCCCTCGGCCTGCCGGCGGACTCGGACATGTGCTGCGAGATCGAGGATCGGCGGCGATCGACTAGACGTAAGTGACCTTTCGCCGGAGTGACCTTTGGTGCGGGCCAGATGGGGTCCGCCGATCGCCGAACACGAGGCGGCAGTGGCGTCTTGCGCGCCTGTGTTTGGCCCCCTCGCGGCCCCCCAAAAAGCCGCGCACCAAAGGTCACTCTTACCCAGGGTCACTCTTGCGTGTAGCCGAGCGGCGAGCGAGGGGGGGGGGGAAGTGAGGAGGAGGAGGAGGCCTGTCAGAGGGCGGCGGGACTCCTCGGAGGCTCTCGCGCAGAGGTTTCTGCTGCGTCCCTCGGGGAAGAGGCTCCGGGGGGAGCTGTTCGGGAGGCCGAGGGGCTCCTGGGCCTCGGAGACGGCCCGCCTCTCCTCGCTTGCCCCCCGGGCCCGCCGCCGAGAGGAGGAGCTCGGCAGCCCGCCGCCGTGGCCCCTGGCCAGCCTGAAGGGCCTGTTCGATCGCCCCCGAGAAGGAACAGGAGCGGCACGAGGGCAGGCCATTCGGAGACCCGCGCGGGGCTCTCGGATCGGCGCTGGACCCCTCCCTGGTGGCGGCTCGGGTTCCCGCCCCTCGGGGGGGGGGGGGGCAGCGCCGATCGCAGAAGCCCGCCTGGACCCCCGAATCACTGTGTCTGCGCTTCTGGCTTCTTCTCGCCCATCGCCGCTACCCCGGCTGGGACGACGCCCCCCAGGTGCTGGTCTCGTCTCCGGTGAGCCGGCTGCGCGGGCTGGTCTCCGCGCTCAACGGCGGCGACGACGGCGCCGAGGACGCTCTGCGCGAGCTGGGCACGGAGGTCCGAAGAGGACAAACGGTATGAACACCACCTTTTTTGGAGCTCCGCGCGGCTTGCCTGGATCGGCGCTGGGCCCCCCTCCCTGGCGCGCCGCGTTCGATGAATACGAGCGGCATGAACAACAGCTTTCGGAGCTCCGCGCGGATTTCCTGGATCGGCGCTGGGCCCCCCTCCCTGGCGCGGCTACGGCGCCAGGGGCGGCGCCAACGGCGCCGCGAGGAGGGCCCAGCGCTCATCTCCAGAAATCGGCGCGGGCCTCCGAAAGTTCATGCTCATGCCGCTCTTTCTTTTTCAAGGGCGCCCTCGTGGGCGCGAGGTTATTCGCGCTTCGCTTTTCGTGCTCGGCTCCGATTCCTCCTCATCCTTCTCTTCTTCCATAGGGGGGGCGGCGCGAGCGAGCGCGAAGCTCTTCGCGCTTCGCGCGGCGCGAAGCTCGAAGTCCGGCGCCCTTGTCTTTCGAGAGGTGAAGCACGCGCAGATCCGCGTGATGTGCCACCAGGCGGAGGGCCCCGACGGGCCCTCCCCGCTCCAGGACGAGTGCCAGCTGCTCCTGCTCGCGGTGGGGCGGCTCGGGGAGCTGCTGCTGTCCGAGCGCGAGGCGCTCCGCCGCCACAGCTCTCCCGTGCCCGCCGCTGCGGAGTCGTGCCCCTCGTGATCTCGATGGGTGTGTGGACACGAGGCGTTCCAGGAACTGGCCTCGCCCTCGAGGGTCGAAGGAGTTGGCGTCTCTCTCTCTCTCGGCGGAAGGAAGGCGGAGGGTCGGCGGAGGCCGGCGGAAGCAGCACGGCGGCGGCTCCGCCTGCGGAAGTCGGCGGGAGGCCGGCGGAGGGTGGCTTCCCAGGAGATGGCACGTTTGTTTGGTTCAGGGTTTCCGCAACCCGCCATACGGATACGGTCAGTCACCGCCCACCCAACCCAACCCGAAGGCCCCGATTTGCCCTCCATTTCCAGTTGGGGGGGTGTCGGGGAACATTTTGAGAAAACACATGTGAAGCCCGTACCCCCCCCACCCGGAATTCGGGTCTTCGGGTTGGGCTGGGGTGGTTTGGTAGGTAGTCAGTCAGGAATTCTGGTTTGGCGTATTGCGCCGCCGTTCCGGCCACCCACGCCTCGGCGCGACGCGCTATCCACGCCCTGGTCCTCGGGCGTCGACGCTCGCAGCCTCTCCCAGCCTCCCGCCCCGCGGAGCGGAGCGACACGCTGATTTCGCCCGCAGGGCACAGCGTGCCGTCGGGGCCGCCGCCGCGACGCGCTAAGCAAACGTTCGTCACCGTAACTGCCCGCCCGCGCGGGCGGGCAGATATCCACGTGCACCTTGCGCGGCTTCTGCTCGCGGGCGCCGCCGTCGGGTCTGCGGCCGCGCCAGCCGCCGCCGCCGCACGACGACGCCGCAGTCGCGCGACGGCGGCGGCGGGGACGGCGACGGCGGCGGCGGCGGCGGCGGCGCTGGCGCCGGCGCCGGCGCCGAGGCGTCGCGCCGCGAGAGCGAGGCAGGCGTCCGCCGCCTCGCCGAGGCGCAGCAGGCGCGGGCCGCTGCGGCGCAGGAGGCGGGCGCGGAGGCGCACAGCCAGGCGAAGCAGCAGCTGGAGGAGATGGCGGCGGAGGTGGAGGCGCAGCAGGGCCGCGCGGACGCCCTGGAGCAGGAGTCGGAGAGGAGGCGTCGCCATCGCATCGCCGTGAGCGTGCAGGCAAGACGCTGATGCGGTTGCAGATCGGGGGAGGCCTGTGTGTCCTCGAGATGCCGCCTTTTGAGTGCATTGTTGCGCGCCAGCGTCTGGTAATCGGTGAGAGCGCGCTGATTTAGCGTCGATCTAGCGTCGACTAGCGTCGATTAGCGACGATTCGCAAGAGCCAGTAGCACGACTAGGAAAAGACGCATCGAGTCAGTAGAGAGCTTGAATCGATATTGCACTTGTCCTTTCTGAGTCTCTTCAGCCGCTTGGGCTCGGGTGTCGTGAAATCTTTTGGGAGAGGAGGCCCGAGCAGCGCGTGATTAAAGTGCTACCACTCCAGCGTGACTGCACTTGTCCTTGAACAACAGTGCTTCCAATTCGCATTTTGGCTCAATCGTGTTCTTCAATATCTCTTCCTGTAGCTCTGCTGCCGTTCTCCTTACTTGTGGGCGCTGCAGAAACTTGAGAGGACACAATCCCTAGAAAGACATCGGCACACGCATAAACGTTCGGGACGTCCGCGCGGATTTCTTGGATCGGCGCTGGGACCCCGTGGCGGCGCCTCTGGCGCCGCCCCTGGCGTGCTCCGCGCGCCAGGGAGGGGGCTACCACAGCCGATCCAAGAAATCCACGCGGACCTCCCGAACGTGCCTGTTTATGCAGACGTTCCTCCATCCCGACCGGGACAAGCGTAAGGTACGTTTCCCAGCGCGTGTCGCCTCTAGGTGGGGATGGGTCCGCGAGTCCCAGAGGAGGCGGCGCCCATCTCCGCCTGGATTGTTTGGGGAGATGTGAGACATTGTTTGGGCTGACACAGAAGATCCCATGCCTTGCCACCAAAGTAAGGGTCCTTGCAACCTCACCTCTCGTCATTCTGATGGGTGGATGCGTGACGTTTGAACATTTGGCTCTTGTACACCCTTCGAGGCCACACTTGGGCGCTGCAGGAAACACCTCTCCAGAGGATTGAGATTTGAGTTTCTCTTTTAGCGGGCGAAGAACGGTATAACATGAACTGTTCCGTCACCGGGGCGCCTGTCCCAGGGCGGCTGGAAAGTTTGTACCCTGACACGCCACCGCGGTGGCGTAAACTTTCCAGCCGCCCCAGGACAGGCGCCCCTGGCGGCGAAGCATTGCATCTTACACCGCTCTTCGCCCGTGAAGATCCGGGGAGACTGGAGACTGGAGACTGGAGACGCCGTCTGGGCTGCAGATGGGGGTTTGTACCGATGGCGCGCGTGCGTTTGACTCTTGCACACCCTTCGGGGCCACAGCTGGGCGCTGCAGGAAGCACTTCTCCAGAGGATCCAGATTTGGGGGGGGGGGACTTCGAGGAGACCTGGGACTGGAGACGCCGTCTGGGCTGCCGGGGGAGGCCCGTGCCGATGCGTGCGATCGCGCGCGTGTTCCTCCTCCGAGGAGGCGCGCGCCCTCGAGCGCCAGGCGGCCGAGCTCGAGGCGCGCGCGCAGGGCTTCGAGGAGGAGTGCGCGCGGCTGCGGCGGGCGCACGCCCTCCTGGAGGAGGAGCTCGGCGACGCGAAGGCGCAGCGGGCGGCCCTCGCGGTGGCCCACGAGGACACGGAGGGCGCCCTCGCCGAGCTGCAGCGCCGCCTGGACGCTGCGCCTGCGCTGGCGCGCCGGGGC
>CAUYUJ010020871.1:172453-177453 GCA_963575745.1 Prorocentrum cordatum | reverse complement strand
TCCCCGTGGCGACGCGCGCTCGCCGAGAAGTCTCATAGTACGAGGTCGGGGGCGGGCGCTTTTTGGCCGTAGCGCCCGGGAATCGATACATTACAAGGAGGACGCACGCCTCCGAGGAGGACACAACGGACTACGGTGCGGCGTTGGCTTAGGAATGAGCCCAGGATGTTTCAGACCCTGGAGTATTCCCCACCCGATGGGGGCTGCGGTGGGATCCATGGCCAATCCACGATTGGAGTTCCACTTGCTTCTGGTCCCTGGACCCCTCATCTACGAATTCCTTGTCCAATGCCCTCGCCGCACTACTGTGCATGTCCGTGTGCGTCCCCGACCAGAGCCCGTGAGAACCGCTCTGCTCTAGGCCTCCTAGATGGGGTCGGAGTAAATGGTGTCGGAGGATCGCGCCGCATCGCCGACGCATCGCCGATGCATCCGCGATGCGGCTCGATGTGGGGCACAAGTTTCGCCACGCCGACGTCGCCGATGCGTCGCCGATGCATCGCCGATGCATCGCCGAGGCATCGCCGATGCATCGGCGATGCGGCGCGACCTTCGACCCCTATCTGCTCCGACCCGATTTTTGGAGGCCTGGAAATTGGCACCAACACCAACACAGGGGGTGGCCTCCACCGGGGCAAGACGATCCTAGATCTCGGTGTTGCTGGTAATCGTTCGGCCGCCTGGGAAGCCAGAATATGAATCACCATCGCCGAGATCGGGACACTCTTCCCTCGGTGGAGGCACAACGCCGATATTGGTGCTGGTGTCAACCTCTACACACTGTCCATGTCTTATTATTCGAAAGTTCTTTGATTTTTTGGGGGGGCCAAGATCCTTCCATTTCTAATTGTTCTATCCTGGGCCTCTTCCTGGCCACTAGGGGGCCAGGAACATTTAGGAACGAGCACAATTAGAAATGAGCACGATTAGAAATCAGCGACGCGTAAGCTTGATTGTCCTTTCGATCGGAGGCTTTCAGGCCAGGGCGTCCGACGACTTGCTCTTTCCAGTGCGCGGCCCCAGAGGTCCCGACCCCTGCAGGAGGATGAGGAGGAGGAGGAGGAGGAGGAGGAGGAGGAGGAGGAGGAGGAGGAGGAGGAGGGAGGAGGAGGAGCAGGAGGAGGGAGGAGGAGGAGCAGGAGGAGGGAGGAGGAGGAGCAGGAGGAGAAGGAGTAGGAGGAGGCGGAAGAGGAGGAGGGAGGAGGAGGCCTCTGCCTGCCCCTCGCAGGACAGTGGCTCCGGGCGGCCCTGGCCGTGCTGCGGCGGGAGTCGGCCCGGGCCCAGGCCGCGGAGGCCGCCGTGGCGGGCTCCGCCGCCCTCGCGCGGCGGCGCGGCGCGGCCGCGGCCGCGTGCCTGGCCGCGCTGCTCGCCTACCTGGTGGAGCCGGGCCTGGGCGGCGGCTGCCGGAGGGGAGGAAGCGGAGGGGCCTGTCTTCGGGCCGAACGAAAGGGGGGGGATAGGGGAAAGGGGGTGGGTACGAAATCTGCTGCATGCAGCTGGTTTCGGCCCCGCCGCCGGGCTCATTCTCCGATGCATGGGCGCTTCCCGGCGCCAGGCGCCTCCCGGCGCCGGGAGGCGCCGGGAAAATCAGCTACGTGAGCTGATTCTCACCCCCCCCCTTTGCTATCCCCCCCTTTCGCCCAGCCCGATGTTTCCACCACCACCACCATAAGTTGGAGGGGGGAAAGAGGTGGATGATGATGATGATGATGATGATGATGATGATGATGATGATGATGATGATGATGATGATGATGATGATGATGATGATGATGATGATGATGATGATGATGATCGTGATGATGATGATGCTGATGATGATGATGATGATGATGCTGATGCTGATGCTGATCATGATGATGATGATGCTGATGATGATGCTGCTGATGATGATGCTGATGATGATGCTGATGATGATGCTGATGATGATGCTGCTGATGATGATGATGATGATGATGACGATGATGATGATGATGATGATGCTGATGATGCTGCTGCTGATGATGATGATGATGATGATGATGATGATGATGATGATGATGATGATGATGATGATGATGATGAGGAGCAGGAGGAAGAGGAGGAGGAGGAGGAGGAGGAGGAGGAGGAGGAGGAGGAGGACCCCCTCCCCCCTCCAACTTATGGTGGTGGTGGTGGAAAACGGGCCCAACAAAAGCAGCCACTCGGCTAGGCCAGGGGAGCGAAGAAGGACGTAAGGCAAAAGCTCGGAGGTCCGCGCGGACTTCTCGGATCCGCGCTGGGGCCCCCTGGCGGCGCCCCCGGCGCTTACCCTGGCGCGCTCCGCACGCCAGGGAGGGGGTCCAGAGCGGATCCAAGAGATCCGCGCGGACCTCAGAGTTTTTATGTTTGGGTCATTCTTCGTTCCCCTATAAGTCCAACCCTTCGCCGAAGTGACCTTGTGGTGCGGGCACAGTGGGGTCCCCCGATTGCCGAGCGCGAGGCGGCAGCACCGCCTTGCGCGCTCGTGTTTTGTCCCCACGCGGCCCCCCAGAAAGCTGCGCACCAAAGGTCACCCTTGCCCGGGGTCACTCTTGCGCGTAACCGAGCCACCGCGCGGAGGGGGGGTAGGGGTAGGGGGGGAGGCTTCTTAGAAGGAGGTTGTTTCTCAGAAGACGCGAACCTTGTCTGTAGATGTAGGGCCAGCGCCTTCTGAGAAGCAAGAAGCTTCCCCCCCTGCCCGCTTGTGCGCGCCACCAAGAAAGGGTATCAGGGATATAGTTGTTCTTCATCTTCTGGCGCGTAACGGCTGTTTCCCGGACCCTCCCCCAGCCGTTTGGGTTTTCGTTTTGCATCAGCGCCCCGCGTCCACTCCCTCTTCCTCCTCCTCTTCCTCCTCCTCCTCCTCCTCCTCCTCCTCCAGCCTCCTCCTCCTCCTCCTCCTCCTCCCTCCTCCTCCTCCTCCTCCTCCTCCTCCTCCTTCCCCGCCTCCTCCTCCTCCTCCTCCTCCGTCCTCCTCCTCCTCCTCCTCCTCCTCCTCCTCTCTCTCGTCGTCATCGCCAGCAGCATCTCGATCGTCGTCATCCTCACATCAGCAGCAGCAGCAGGAGCACAGCAGCAGTGTCATCGTCATTAGCGTTACCATCATCATCATCATCATCATCATCATCATCATCATCATCATCATCATCATCATCATCATCATCATCATCATCATCATCATCATCATCATCATCATCATCATCATCATCATCACCATCACCATCACCATCACCATCACCATCACCATCATTACCATCATCATCATCATCGTCGTCGTCTTCGTCGTCGTCGTCATCATCATCAGCATCAGCATCATCATCATCATCATCATCATCATCATCATCATCATCATCATCATCATCATAATCATAATCATAATCATCATCATCATCATCAGCATCATCATCATCATCATCATCATCATCATCCGCGTCCGCATCAGCACCATCCGCATCAATGGTGCAATCGTTTTGTTGTGTTTGTTAGTTTTCGATTGTTTGTTACATGTCCTATCCTCTTGTGCGTAGCGGTTGTTTCCCCCCTCCCCCGCGGTGACGGCAACGATCATGCGTGGGGGGGAGGGTTGGACTTCTCTCTCACATGCTGGTGCTCGTGCGCACACTCTGGCGATCGCAGCGCACCTCCGCCCCGACGTGCCCCACCCCGCCCGAGCATGTCCATGGCCCGCCGCCCCTCCCCCTCACCGGGTAACGAATCGGCCGCTACGAGACACGACACGAACAACAATCGTAACGACACGCTGCCATTGGTGTCCCGCCGGCGTATTGCTCCTTCGCTTTTGCCCGAGGGCCCGGTGCTTCCTCGGCAGTCGGCGGAGCAACAGGAGGCACCACCCCGCCTGCGGCCCTCCGTGCTGCGCCACGGTCCACCGATCGCCGCGGCGTGCACCACGCAAGGGCCCACGCCAGATCTCCTGGTACAGTCGGGGCGCTGAAGAAGGAACCCTTTTCGTTGGGGAGGGGCTCGGTGTTCCTTGATTGTTTCGCAGCTTGCCTCAGGTTTTCCTTTATGTTTTCGATGGGACATCGAAGTTCAACTTGTGGAAAAAAGGTGCCTCGTTCCTCATTTAGGGTTCCTTAGGTCAACGCCCCGACTGTAGGTGGGGTGGTGTCGTTGGGCTTCTGATCCGAGGCAGCGGGCCCTCCGCGGCGGCGTGCCATGTTGCCACGGCCGGTGTGCTTCCCCCCCGAGGCTGGTGAGCTGCGGCGGGCCCTCGGCGGCCCGCCTCCGGCCGGGCCGCGGGGGCCTGTGCGCGCGGGGCCGGAGCAGGCAGGCGGGGGGCAGGCGGGGCTCGAGGCGCTGGAGCAGGGGCTCGGCCACAGGATGCATCTGCCCCAGACCTGGTTCCCGCCGCCGAATCCACGAACGAGATACGTACATGATGTCCCGTGGATGTACGCGCCCTCTGCGCGCTCCTGGGGTGTGTATATATATATATATAGATATATCAGGCAGGGAGGGATCAGTTTAGGAGTAGATCAGTGATCCCCTACTCGAGTCGTGGGCGCCTCTCCGCAGCCTCCTGGTTTCAGTCGGCGGCGCACGCAGGGGGGGGGGGCGGGGCACGAGGGGGGCCCGCCTTCTGAGGAGCCCGGACGGCCTCCGAGGAGGCGGGGGGGTCTTGTCGGACGCCCTCCAGGCTTCCCCCGACCTTCCAGGAGGGCTAAAAAAATAGCACCAGGACGTCGACGTCCTAATTCCTGTCGAGGTCTGAGGCACTCCAGATAGATCTATAAGCCTGCTATTTTTAAGCACTCTGGAAGGTCAGGGTTCCAGGGGGCCTCATCAGAAGCCTCAGGGCCCTTCCGAGGAGGCCCCTGTCATGCAAGAAGCCCCTGGCCTCCTCAGAAGGCCGGGCCTCCTCAGAAGGCCAGCCCCTTCGCGCCACGCCCGTCTGCATACCACCAGCTCGCCCTGCTCCTCGCCAGTGTCCCAGTTCTGCCGGGAGCAGGGGCAGGGTCCGCGTCTTCGCCGGCTGG
>CAUYUJ010020871.1:169203-172353 GCA_963575745.1 Prorocentrum cordatum | reverse complement strand
CCAGCTGTCGGTTCCCTGGCAGGCGATTGCAGTCAATGCTCGGCCATCGAACGCCATGTACCACGGAGCAGGGACCCACACATGGGAATGATGGGAATGATGACATTACAAACCTGGTGGTGAACTCTGCCAACAGTGCGGCCGCGCCGTTCCCCTAGAGCTTGACCCTCCGCCTTTTCCTCCTCCTCCTCCTCCTCCTCCTCCTCCTCCTCCTCCTCCTCCTCCCCCTACTATGAGAAAAGTGAGGCCACCTCGACCCCGAACAGATTCCACAGTTTTGTTGGCATCTGGGGGTCGGGGCTTCCCTTTCGAATCCGGCGTAGATCCTCATCGCCCCCAAACCGTCGGAGCGCTCGAAGGGCTCGTGCGGTAGTGTAGTCGACGCGGCCAAGTGCCCCCGCTTTGCTGTTTCCCCGCTCCCCCGCTCGTCCTTTTGCTCTCTTCCCCGCTCGTCTCCTCCCCTTGCTCTGCGGGAGGGGGCGGTCGGCTGAACGGTTGAGGTTCAGAAGCAAATGTGACCACTTGGGTGGGCTGGAGACCCAAACTCTCGGTTGCTAGATGGAGCTTGGGGCGAAGTCATACCACATGGTAAGACTTGCCCCGTGCACTGTTTGTTGTTGTCGTCCTCCTCCTCATCCTCCTCGTCCTCCTCCTTCTCGTCCTCCCCGTCCTCCTCCTCATCATCATTCGTTTCCTCCTCTTCTTCGTCCTCCTCTTTCTCGTTCGCTTGCCCCACAACGCCCCACCAAGGCTAATAGTCAAAGCGTCAACGCAGGAAACAGTGGAGTAAGAAGGCAGGAAGTGGACGCAGCCCCCTTCAGCCCCATGGCGAAGTGCGAATCATCCTTCTCATCCTCTTCCTTGTCCTCCTCCTTCTCCTCCTCCTCGTCCTGCGCCTCCTCCTCATCCTCCTCTTCCTACTCCTCCTCATCCTCCTTTTCCTTTTCCCTTTCCTCCTCCTCCTCCTCTTCCTCTCTCTTCTCCCCCTCCTTGCTGGCTGCAGTTTGCCCACGACGCATATTCGCATTGTTGCCCTCGACGGCTTCGACTGTTTTTACCCATTCCTCCCTCCCTTACCTTTGATGACCCCATCGATGATATGGGGATCAACGGGGTCGGGAAGGAGGTTGTTAACGACACGTGTGATGTCGCGATAAAAACTCGAGACTGCCGTCGGATATATGCTGCAGGTGACGACTGCGTTTGACAAAGTTGGGTTGGTCTCTTCCTCGAAGTCACTCTTACCACGAGTCCATAGTCAACCCCGGTATCGAAGGTGCAGCAGGTGGAGCCCTGCGGGCTCGAGGCCGCAACGCTCGGACAAAATGGCGTGTTGTTCGTGCCCGTCGGCGTAGTGGACGCCTGGTTGCGCAGCGAGCTGTTCTGGGACGCAGAGCCGTCAAACTTTGTGTGACGGGCACTCTGATAGGTTGTGAGCGAGATTCACGGTTGCAGCGACGATTGATTCTTCAAGTTGCGTAGAATGTGTGTGTGCGTGTGTCTACGATGACACCCTCTGCGGGGGAAAGGAGCGTGACCTTTTTGAGCACGCTCGAGGGGGACGCCGCCTGATTCGGAGCTGTGCCCCCCATCGCGCGCTGGCCGAAGGAAGTTTGGGCACGACACACTTGTGCTTCCGATGTTGTTGCTTTATTCTTCGGCCCAGATTCGCTCCATGTGGGATGACAGCTTTCGTCGTGCGTGGACGTGGAGAAACGCTGGGGGGGGGGCACGTGGGAGCTTCGATACATTCGGTTGGCAGACTCGGCTGGTTTTTGCCGTCGCCGTTCCTCCTTGTCAGCGGCCTTGGGGGCCACCGCTCCCTCACCCTTACACCCCCCCCTTCTCGCTTGAAGAATCTCTTGCGGGAGGGGATGTGGAGGAGTCTCGAGCGGGAAGCCGCCTCTAAGCACAGTGGCGTGTGCGCCATTTTGCGTTTCCATGTTGTGCCCCCCGCCCTTGAGGGAAAGCACGTACGGCCCGCCAGAAAGGTACGATTAAATGCATAGTCTGCCAAGGACGTTGGCCACTTGCGCGGGCGAGGGCTGCAGTTTACGTCATTGCAGACACGTGCCCTCTGTGTCACGCGCCCGGAGACACTGTTTGTCGTCGCCTGTGGTGCTGTCTTGCTGTGGATCAGGAGAGGAGAGACACTGTTAAGGAGGAGGTCCTTTCGGCTGTGCTCCTCGACCCCGATGCCAGCAACAAGTTTGCTCTCGTGTCTGGTTGATTCGAAGACCCCCAAGATGCGGCCCCTCCCCCACAGCCGACGACGAGGATGGTCCCGACGGGACTGTTTTCAGGTTTTTCCCCGAGGGCTCTGCTGCCAAGGGCCTGCCGTGTCCGCCCGAGAGCTCTCGTGAGCTATGGGCCACAGTTTGCCTGGACGGCTCCTGCTTGAAATCTTCGGTTCGGGACGTGTGCCGTGCGGGTTGGGGCAAAGCCTGTTCAGGTCAGTCAGTCAGTCAGTCAAGCCTGGCGCGCAGACGGCGCATTGGCAATATAGAAAGTTATGCGTGTGACTGGAAACATCAACAATAGCCCCGGGCTCGGACCGGGCAGAGACATGCGGGCAGCGAGAGCGCTACGAATTCACCTGCAAACGTATCGGCGCCACGCGGGGGCAACCTCCTGTCGGCAGACTTCTTTCGGTGGCACCCTTCTCTCGGTGGCGCGCGGTCCTGTCTGGAACAGCTGCCCACGGACCTCCCAGGCAGGAGGATGTCATGCCCTGTGCTGTTTGCGGCGCTCTGCGCTCGCGGCCGCCGTGAGGTTTTCAGGGAACGCGCCGACGCCGTGAGCGTGCGCGCGTTGCCCGCCCAGGCCCGCCTGTCGCCCGACCGTCCGTGTGCGGGGGCGGTGGTGCAGGGTCGGGCTCTGGGCGGGCAGCATACACACTGTTCGCTTCTACTTCTTCGAGGGTTCTTTGATTCGTGGGGGGGCCTAGATCCTCTCACTTCTAACTCTTCCATCCTAGGCCTCTTCCTGGCCACCAGGGGGCCAGGAACAATCAGAAACGAGCACAATTAGAAATGAGCACGATTCCAAATCAACGACGTGTACGTTGAGCTGCGAGAAGGTCAAAGCGCATCAGACGGCAGACGACCCCAATCGTGTTCCTAAAAAGATATGTTTGAGGGTCGGCAGCGC
>CAUYUJ010020871.1:161703-166703 GCA_963575745.1 Prorocentrum cordatum | reverse complement strand
AGGTGGAGCACGAAGAGACGAGCCTTGCAGCCCCGAGGACTGAGCCCTCCGTCCCCGCCGCGTCCAGCTCCTTCGTCCTCCCAGCTTTCTGATCTCCTCCTCTCAGGTGTGGGGGGGAGAGGTAGGGGAACGAACAATGACATTAACATAACTACGCTACCGAGGAACCCCACATACTTAATTTAAATCTTATGTGCCTGCTTAAGTTTATAAAATGTGCGCAATTCTGCGTTCTCAGCCCTCGTCGCGAATGTTCCCCTCTGTGTCATCCAACGCCGTATTGCTTGAACCTCCTCCCTTTTCCTAGCCTTCTATCCTCCATCGAGGACAGATTCGAGCCAGCCAGCGGCCACGGTGAGGGACCACCCCCTGCGCACCCTCGATGGTGCCGAGAAAGTGCCACTCCTGCTATGCCCTGGACGACCGTCGTGCATGGCGGCAGCGGTGACGGACCACCCCCTGCGCAGCCTCTATGGTGCCGAGAAAGTGCCGCGCCTGCTATGCCCTGGACGACCGTCGTGCATAGCGGCCGCGGTGAGGGACCACCCCCTGCGCACCCCCTATGACGTCGAGAGAGTGCCACGCCTGCTATGCCATGGACGACCGTCGTGCATAGCGGCCGCGCTGAGGGACCACCCTCTGCGCACCCCCTGTGGTGTCGAGAAAGTGCCACTCCCGCCACGATCTGCGAGCGTGTCACGGATAGAGGCCGCGCTGAGGGACCACCCTCTGCGCACCCCCTGTGGTGTCGAGAAAGTGCCACTCCTGCCACGATCTTGTGAGCGTGTCACGGATAGAGGCGCGCTGAGGGACGCACCCCCTGTCGTTCGAGAAAGTGCCACTCCTGCCACGATCTGCGAGCGTGCCACGGATAGAGGCCGCGCTGAGGGACCACCCTCTGCGCACCCCCTGTGGTGTCGAGAAAGTGCCACTCCTGCCACGATCTGCGAGCGTGTCACGGATAGAGGCCGCGCTGAGGGACCACCCTCTGCGCACCCCCTGTGGTGTCGAGAAAGTGCCACTCCTGCCACGATCTGCGAGCGTGTCACGGATAGAGGCCGTGCTGAGGGACCACCCTTTGCGCACCCCCTGTGGTGTCGAGAAAGTGCCACTCCTGCCACGATCTGCGTGCGTGTCACGGATCTGCCGTGCTGTGCTGTGCTTTGCTGCGGTGAGCTGTGCTGTGCCGTGCTGCTGTGCTGAGCTGAGCTGTGCTGAGCTGTGCTGTGCTGTGTGTGGTGGGGGAGGGAAGAGTGAGGTGTGAGGCTCGCGAGTGCGGCGCGGCAAAGAAGAAAACCAGAACCCCACGAAACATGTGGGGAACAATTCTGAGGTCCACGCGGATTTCTCAGGTCGGCGCTGGAGACCCCTGGGGGCGCCTCCGGCGCCGCCCCTGGCGCCGGAGGCGCGCCAGGGAGAGGGTTTCAACGCCGATCCTCCGAGTTTTTATGTTTACGTCATGCTTGTTTCCATAAGCAAGGACCTCCTCCTCCTCCTCCTCCTCCTCCTCCTCCTCCTCCTCCTCCTTCCTCCTCTCATCCTCCTCCCCCTGCTCCTGACCTCTCCTGCTCCTGCTCCTCGCTCCTCCTCCTCCCTCCTCTCCTCCCCTCCTCCTCCTCCTCCTCCTCCATCCATCCTCCTCCTCCTCTCCTCCTCCTCCTCCCCTCCCCACTCCCCTCCTCCTCCCATCTCGTCCTCCTCCTCCTCCTCCTCCTCCTCCTCCTCCTCCTCCACCCCCTTCTCTCCTCCTCCTCTCCTCCCTCCTCCTCCTCCTCCTACTCCTCCTCCTCCTGCTCCTCCTCCTCCTCTCCTCCTCCTCCTCCTCCTCCTCCTCCTCCTCCTCCTCCTCCTCCTCCTCCTCCTCCCCACACCCCCGACGTCGTGGCTTGCTTCGCGACGTGTGCCCCCAGGAGGTCTCGGCCCCTTCACCCAGGGCCCGCTTCTCGTCCCGAGACGCTCTTTTCCGACGGTCGCTGGGCGGCAGGGGCCCGCCTGGGGCCCGCCTGGGGCCCCGGGCACGACGCCAGGGGGCCTGGGCCATCTCCCGATCCCACCAGGCAGGGCTCGTTTCGGTTCCTCCGATTCGATCCGATTCGACCTCGATGGCTTCCGATTCCGATTCGATTCGACCCTGGGTTCCGATCTGGGCTCCGACGTCTTCAGTGGAGGCCTACCAGGCTGCCGATTTCCGCCGATTCGACTTTTCCCGACGCGGTGGCCAACTTCCGCCGATCCGATTCGTTTCGAGCGCCGAGCCGACTTGCCCATTCGACCCTGGGGGCGCCTGCACCCGCCCCGAGGATAGACGGCCAGGCTCTCTGGGCGCCCTGCCGCGGATCCCCGGTGCTGCTGCACGTCTACGACGTGTCGCACAGCTCGCACATCCAGGGGCTGAACGCCCTGCTGGCGCACAGGTGCTCCCCCCTCAAGTGGGGCGGCATCTTCCACGTCGGCGTGGAGGTATCTGGTGGCCTTCGGCCCATCCCGTCCCCGTGCCTGGGTCGTTGGGCAAGGGGCGTCCTGGATGCCTCTTGGGGCCTTTTGGAAGCCTCTTGGGGCCCCTCGGAGGCCTGTTCGGGGCCTCTCGGAGACCCCATGGGGGCCCCCTCAGGGCCTTGAAGGGCACTCACGATGCTCGATGCTGAGGGCCCGTGGGCAGGGGAACGAAGAGTGGCATGACCACAAAAACTCGGAGGTCCGCGCGGATTCCTCGGATCGGCGCCGGAGGCGCCGCCAGGAGGAGGAGGAGGAGGAGGAGGAGGAGGAGGAGGAGGAGGAGGAGGAGGAGGAGGAGGAGGAAAGCCCGCCCAGAAGCAGCTCCTGGCCGAGGACGCTGCACTCCGTGCTTGCAGCACGGGGGCGGATACGGGAGGGAGTGGAGCTTTGGCCGCTGCGCAACCGGCACCGGCGTGTGCGCCTGCGTGCCGTGCGAGCACAAGGACTCCGTCGGGCCTGTCCCTCCTTAGGAGGAAAATGCAAACATTGTGAAACAATAGTCTGGGACGATTTTTCTACTACACAGCCCTGACAAAAGGTTCTTCAATTTGCTGTGATGAAGATCTCTCCCATCCCTCTCAAGATTCCTACCATGACATGATGCTGGGGTCATTCGGCGTAGTAGTTTCCGATCCCGGAGACGTTAATAACTCTGTTACCCTAAAACGGGATCGGAAACTACTCCGCGCCAAACCATATAAGTTATCGAGCGGGATGCGATTGCGCGCGGAGTAGTTTTTGTAAAACTACTCCGAACTACTCCGCACGAGCGCGTCATTGAAAGAAATTTTCGTCACGGCGATGTATGTTTGACAATGTTTGAACATGTTTTGATTGCTTTCCCCAAACAGTGCTTGCACTGAAGGGGTCCTAGCGGAAGTTGAAAAATTTGTCGACAGTTTCCCGCCGATTTTGGTGGCAGGCTGGGTTCCCGGGTCCCCGGTTATTGGTTCCGGGCCGAGTTCAGTGGGTTCTGGGTTCCCGGGCTCCCGGGTTCCGGGACGATCTCCTTAGCGAAAGCCATCCACTGCTTGGGCTTTTCTCTGGTGTGGGGGACACGCCCGGCCTGACACGAGGACCACAGGTTCCGAGAGACCGTGCCGCTGGGGCGCACCTGGCTGTCCGCCGCCGGGGTGGCCGCCATCCTGGAGGCGGTCAGGTCGCGGGCGCCGGCCCAGTCCTCCTCGCCTCGCGAACAAAAACATCACGTCGGGAGGCTTCTCGCTAATCTTCGGCCCCCAGGGGGCCCCACCGGGCCTCGGGGCCGTCCAAGGACGACGCGGGACGAGGAGCCGGTCCCGGGGGAGGGAGGGGGGTCCAGGCCTCTGGGGGTCGACGTTGCGAAAAAAACACGACGCCGGGGGTCTGGGATGGGGGGGGGGTCAGGTTTTTCCCTCTTCTCCTCCCTCTCCCTCCCCCCTTTCCTCCTCCTCCTCCTCCTCCTCCTCCTCCTCCTCCTCCTCCTCCTCCTCCTCGGCTGTTCAGGTTCTCAAGCGCTCCTGTTGGTCCTCGGCGGCTCTCCACCGTCGGGCTGCGTGTCGGCAGCTGCGCCTCGCCGAGAGCGCTCCAGGGATGCCCCACTCGTCCTGGCCGGCCGCGAGAGGGTCGAGCCATGACCTGAAGGCCGAGGGGGGCAACGGCAGGCGGGTGCAGGCCCAGTATGGCCCAGTGGTGGGCGGGGGGGGCGACTGGGAGGAGTTATTTCATGAGGAAAGGGGGAGGAGGAGGAGGAGGAGGAGGAAAAGGAGGAGGAAAAGGAGGAGGGAAAGGAGGAGGAAAAGGAGGAGGAAAAGGAGGAGGAAAAGGAGGAGGAAAAGGAGGAGGAAAAGGAGGAGGAAAAGGAGGAGGAACAGGAGGAGGAAAAGAAGGAGGAAAAGAAGGAGGAGGAGGAGGGGTGGAACATCGACCCCCGATCGCCCTTTCGTCGCCAATCGGGGCCGGGGCGCCCCACCCCGCACAGGAGCGAGCGGTTCCGCGGTCGAGGGCCCATCGCCAATTCGTCGGCGACATAGTGTGGCCAGCCTGCGCGAGAGCGAGGTTTGATGTAGCATGCGGCCAGACGTCGTTCCAGCGCTCGGACCTCCTGTGGCCGTGTGCGCTGGCCCTCCCCGTGCGTATCCAGCGCGCGGCCTCCAGCTGGTCCTCCTGGTGTTGCCGATTTCCAGCCAAGGCTTCCTCCCCCGAGCCCCCCCCCGTCGCTCCCCCTCGAGGTCCGAGTACCCCGGGCAGAGCTACCACCTCCTCCACAAGAACTGCTGCAGGTTTGCGGAGGACTTCTGCGAGCGCCTGGGCGCCGGGCCCATGCCGGCCTGGGTGCACCGCCTGGCCTTCGTGGGCACCCAGGCTCGGCGGTTCAGCAATGGGGCCCGGAGAGATTGGGGCCTTGAGGAGAGGATCCCAGGTTGAATTTGCAGTGTTCGAGGCCCCTCGTCACTGGGGCCCCGTCCTTCAGGACCTCCTCCTCCTCCTGCTCCTCCCTCGCCCTCCACCTCCTCCTCCTCCTC
>CAUYUJ010020871.1:121703-159203 GCA_963575745.1 Prorocentrum cordatum | reverse complement strand
AGGCGCTAGCAGCGGCTCGCGCACTCAGGTTCAGTCCCCCCGCGGCCCCCAAGAAGCCGCGGACGAAACAAAGTGCACTCTTACCCACAGGCACTCTTGCGTGCAACCGAATTGGGAAGAGATGGTAAAATTCGCCCCGCTGCGGCCGCGTTGCGATTCTTCCGCGTTGTCGTGGTGACTGGGGTGGCCCCAGGGCACAGTTGATTATCAGAAGCCGTCGGGGCCGTCTTGCGCCGTCAATGATCAGGAGGGCCAAAACACACGGACACAATTAATCGTCGATCCCCAAGAGAAGATGGGAAAATACTGAAGACAAAAAGAAAACGAAGACCCCAAAAAACATAAGAAAGTAAGTATAGGGGATCCTGGGATCTGTGTGTACTTATTTGTGTGTCCTATTTGTGTGTCCTTGGGCCCCTTGAAATTCCCCCCCAAGGCTGCTTTGCGGGAGGTTTGGGGGGCCGTCCAGGGCCACCCTTCCGGCCCTGCTTCTGGCCCCGGTGCCTCTTTGGACCTCTTGTCGAACAGCCAGCAAGTGCATCTGACCAATCCACCAGGGCGCCAGAGACGGGGGCACAGCAAACGGGGGCATGGGGAACGCCGAATTTAGGGGAACGAGCAATAACATAAACATAAAAGCTCGGAGCTCCGTGCGGATTTCTCGGATCGGCGTTGGACCCCTGGGCGGCGCCTCCGGCGCCGCCTCTTGCACGCTCCGCGCGCCAGGGAGGGGGGTCCAGCGCGGATCCAAGAAATCCGCGCGGACCTCCGAGTTCCCATGCTTATGTCATGTTTCGTTCCCCCGGATTTCCACGCTTGGCCATGCCCCCATTTAGGGGGCCCTGGGCGCCGTGGACGGGGGCACAGTACACGGGGGCAGATGAGAAAGCCTAGGCACCCGTTTGGCCGAATCCCTGTTTAGAAAGCCCCGAAACCAGCTTTCAACGCGCTGGCCCCCCGCCTCAGTTCTCCCCCGCTCCAGTTCTCAACGCGTGTCCTCCGACATTGCCAGTGCACTGGGAGGGCAAAACAAAGCCAACCGCGCCGCTGATCTTCAAGAACCGGCGATAAGCTCAAAAGCATACTTTTCTGTATGTCCGACGGCAAAAATAAACGATGTCGCGTTCTTTTCCCGGGTCGGCGGAAACCGTATTGAAAATTCGGTGGTCTCCCTGGGCGCATCCGCGCGGCTCCTGGAGCGCTCTCGGGCTCCCAGTCGTGGAGCGCGCGCGGGCTCTCCCGTTTGCTCTGGGCCGTGGGTGCTCCCGCGGCACCATCTACAGGGCTGGGAGATACGCTCGCTGAGGCCCACCTGGCCCACCTGAGGCCCGCTCGGAGATACGCTCGCCGAGGCCCGCTCGGAGATACGCTCGCTGAGGCCCACCATCTACAGGGCTGGGAGATACGCTCGCTGAGGCCCGCTCGGAGATACGCTCGCTGAGGCGCACCTCGGAGTGGAGACCCCGCCTGGCCCACTTGTTCCCAAATTGCCCCACCTGTGTCGCGCACCGCGCGGGGCAGGGGGCAAGCGGGGCCATTGGGACCGATGCCACAGGTGGGGCAAGGGGAGCAAAAGTGGGCAGATTTCAAAGAGAGCAGGCACCACAGCATGTCCTCTCCATATACGCACACACACACATCACTGCATTGGCTCCTCGAGCCATGCACCCTGGTCCCTCAGGCCTTGCATCATCTGTTGGCACCCGGCGCCATGATCTTCTGCCTTTGAGCTCTGGCTGTTTCCCGTTCGGTCCCCTCACCCGTTCCGATTGGATTTTTGCTTTCGTTTTACATATTCGTGCGCCACACAAACTTTTTTCGGGGTGCGTTTTGCTTCGAATTTCGAGGCGGACCCGATCACGTGGCACGAGGACGCCACCTGGAGGCTCCGTAAGAACATCGAGACAAAAACGCGTGCCTTTTTCGCGCGATCTTGCGCTGGCTGATATCGCAACGGCCTGAGCGTCGATGTTTAGCACCGCTTGGATCATTCAGCCATGAACGATCGCGCATTCCCGTACAACGCCGGCCGAGTCCTGATCACTGGCCGTGTTCATTCCGAACGCCCTCGCCAAGGTCGCCGCCGCGTCGACACAACGCAAACCGACCGCTGTGGAGGAAAAACTGTTCCCGGGAGGTTGTTGTGAAACCCCGGGCATTGTTTTTGAGGCCCCCTTGTTTGCAGCGGCTCCTGCAGGCCGACGTCGAACCAAAATTTCCGAGGATTGCAGAAGCTTGGCGGCTTCAGCGGCTCCCAACGTCATTACACCAACAAAATCGGAGCCATCGCGGATCTCGAACAATGAGGTGTAAAACTCTGGCGGTAAAAATGATGTTGGTAAACTTATGTGATTGGGGCTATGCTGTGGCAGCCATGAAGTGTGCGTTAACTACGTTGTGAAACCTGTTCGGTGTAAGTTATGTGGTGGAAGCTGCTTTGTCTAAATTGTGTAAAACCTGGGGATCGCCAGCGTCCCGGGGAAGCCCAGTAAGCGCGGAAAGGAGGCCGGGACCACGGGGGCAGTTTCGGACCATTCGGGCTCTGATCTGAAGTTTTTCCCAACCATCCTGTGGTGTTGGGTCCTCGTTTTGAAGAGACAGCGCCCCGCGTCCCACCTCCTCTCCTCCTCCTCCCCCTCCTCGCCCTCCTCCCTCCTCCCCCTCCTTGCCTCTGCTCTCGGCACACCCCTCACACGTTTCGTAGCCCCATAGGGAGCTCCACCGAAGGTCCCAGTGGCACAGCCCGCATGCGGTTCCCCCATCCAGGGCAGCGTTTCGTAGCCCCATAGGGAGCTCCACCGAAGGTCCCAGTGGCACAGCCCGCATGCGGTTCCCCCACCCAGGGCAGCGTTTCGTAGCCATGGGGAGCTCCACCGAAGGTCCCAGTGGCACAGCCCGCATGCGGTTCCCCCACCCACGGCAGCGTTTCGTGGCCCCATAGGGAGCTCCACCGAAGGTCCAGTGGCACAGCCCGCATGCGGTTCCCCCACCCAGGGCAGCGGTTCGTGGCCCCATAGGGAGCTCCACCGAAGGTCCCAGTGGCACAGCCCGCATGCGGTTCCCCTACCCAGGGCAGCGCTTCGTGGCCCCATAGGGAGCTCCACCGAAGGTCCCAGTGGCACAGCCCGCATGCGGTTCCCCCGCCCAGGGCAGCGTTTCGTACCCCCATAGGGAGCTCCACCGAAGGTTCCAGTGGCACAGCCCGCATGCGGTTCCCCCTGGCCCCATAGGGAGCTCCACCGAAGGTCCCAGTGGCACAGCCCGCATGCGGTTCCCCCACCCAGGGCAGCGCTTCTGGGCCCCATAGGGAGCTCCACCGAAGGTCCCAGTGGCACAGCCCGCATGCGGTTCCCTCACCCAGGGCTGCGTTTCGTGGCCCCATAGGGAGCTCCACCGAAGGCCCCAGTGGCGCAGTTCGCATGCGTTCCCTCCCACCCAGGGCTGCGTTTCGTGGCCCCATAGGGAGCTCCACCGAAGGTCCCAGTGGCGCAGTTCGCATGCGTCCCCCCCACCCAGTACAGTGTTTCGTGGCCCCATACGGGGCTCCCCCGAATGCGATACCCACAACTGCATATGGTTGGGTCCTTCGCCAGGCTAATTGCTCGGGGAAGGCGGAAAGGTAAGTCGCTAGGGAGAGAGGTTTGGGACGCGATGGCGGAAAAACCATGGAACCCCGATTTCACCACGGATTTCCTCATCATGCAATTTGTTGCTGTGGAGGGAATGGGAGGGTGGGGGACAGCACGGGTAACATGTACATTGTCCCCCCAATTCCAGACTCCACATGTGTTTGCCAATTGTTGCCATGCTACGCCCATGCGGCCATGCGTGTATGTGTTTGCGAATCCTGCACACGAGTGTCTCTGACGGTTTCTTGCTCTTCCCCCCCAGCCCTTGCGAGGGCGGTAGAACTGCGAGTCGCCAGCCTGCCTGATGGTTCGGTCGGTCGTTTTCCTTTCATCCTTCCGACCGACGCCTGCCTTCTGGGGGTGCGACGCTCGTGCCATTATGCACATCCCTGTCCAGAACGGACGACCACTTTTCCCGAAAATCGGTTGCGAACCTTGGGTTCGGGCCGATTATTGTGCCTGGTGGCGTGAAATGTTTGGTGGGCACTGGCGGAGACACATTGGGTTCTGCGGGGGGTCCTGTCGGGGCCCATGCGGTTCCATGGGGCAGTTTTGGGGCAACGCCGGAGGCTCTGGAAGATAGACTTAACGTTTTCGACAAAGGCGTCAGAGGTTCGCGGGAGAAACCCGAAATCTTCGAAGCTCGAGGAACAGCGTCAGAGCATATGGGGATGGGGGAGCGTCGGCGTTGCGGGGAGAGCTTCGGAGGCTCCTCGCAAGAGAACCTTTTGGGGGCTTCACGAATGCCTCTCAAGAGGTTTGGGGACCTCTGGCGGCCTTCTGGGCGCCTCTTTGGGCCGTCTTGGGCCCCTCTTGGGCCGACCTGGGGCTTTCTTGGGGAACTTGGGTTTTTTTTCCCAACCATCCTGTGGTGTTGGGTCCTCGTTTCGAAGAGACAGCGCCCCGCGTCTCCTTCCTTCCTTCTTTCCTTCCTTCCTTCCTTCCTCCTCCCCCCTCCTCCCCACCCCCCCCTCCTCCTGCCCGCATGCGGTTCCCCCACCCACGGCAGCGTTTCGTAGCCCCATAGGGAGCTCCACCGAAGGCCCCAGTGGGGGTGCCCGCATGCGGTTCCCCCACCCAGGGCAGCATTTCGTGGCCCCATAGGGAGCTCCACCGAAGGCCCCAGTGGGGGTGCCCGCATGCGGTTCCCCCACCCAGGGCAGCGCTTCGTGGCCTCATAGGGAGCTCCACCGTAGGCCCCAGTGGGGGTGCCCGCATGCGGTTCCCCCACCCAGGGCAGCGTTTCGTGGCCCCATGTGGAGCTCCACCGAAGGCCCCAGTGGGGGTGCCCGCATGCGGTTCTTCCACCTAGGGCAGCGTTTCGTAGCCCCATAGGGAGCTCCACCGAAGGCCCCAGTGGGGGTGTTCGCATGCGTCTCCCCTACCCAGAGGTAGCGCAACCGAAAACGATATTCATATTTGCGGCATTCACAACTGCATATGGTTGGGTCCTTCGCCAGGCTAATTCGGGAACTCCCACGGCCCTCATCAGCTGTTTCCCAACCAACCTGTTGCGGGGTCTTATTTTTGAAGAGAGTCTCAGCGTTCCTCCTCATCTTCATCCTCTTCTCCTCCTCCTCCTCCCCACCCCTCCCTCCTCCCGCCACCCCTCATTCCGGCACACCCCTCCCACGTTTCGTGGCCCCATGGGAAGCCCGACCGAAAGTTTCAATGACGGTGCCCAAATGTGTCCCCGCCACCCATTTCGGCACACCTCTGACCGATTTCGTGGCCCCTGTAGGGAGCTCCACCGAAGGCCCCAGCGGCGCGGTCCACAAGCGCTCCCACAACCAATTTCGGCAGCCTTCACACGCTTCGTGGCTCCATAGGGAGCTCCACCGATGGCCCCAGCGGCGGTGCCCACATGCGTCCGCACCACCCATGTCGGCACGCCCCTCACACGCTTCGTGGCCCCGTAGGAAGCTTCACCGAAGGTCCCAGGTGCGCAGCCCGCATGCTCCCCCTGCCACCCATTTCGGCACACCCTTCGCACGCTTCGTGTCCAGGTCCCAGTGGCGCAGCCCGCATGCGCCCCCGCCACACATTTCGGTACACCCCTCACACGTGTCGTGGCCCCAGAGGAGTTCCGCCGAAGGTCCTAGTGGCGCAGCTCGCATGCGTCCCCGCCGCCCATCTCGGCACACCCCTCACACGTTTCGTGGCACCAGGGGAAGTCCGCCGAAGGTCTTGCGCAGCCCGCATGCGCCCCCGCCATCCATTTTTACCCACGTCTCACACGTTTCGTGGCCTCGTCAGGAGCTCCGCCGAAAGTTCCCGTTGCGCAGCCCGCATGCGTCCCCGCCGATCATCTCGGCGCACCTCTCACACGCTTCGTGGCCCCATAGGAATTCCACCGAAGGTCCCAGTTACGCAGCCCGCATGCGCCCCCGCCACCCATGTCGACATACCCCTCACACGCTTCGTGGCCCCAAAGGAGCTCCACCGAAGGTCCCCATGACGCAGCCCGCATGCGTCCGCGGCACCCATGTCGGCACACCTCACACGCTTCGTGGCCCCACAAAAGGGGGGCCACCGAAGGTCCCAGTGGCGGTGCCCGCATGCGTCCCCGTCACCCACGTGGGCACATCCCTCACACGCTTCGTGGCCCCATAGGGAGCTCCACCGATGGCCCCAGTGGCGAGCGGTGCCCACATGCGTCCCCGCCACTCACTGCGGCACACCCCGCAAACGTTCCGTGGCCCCATGGAAAGTTCGACCGAAGTCCACAGTGGCGGTGCCCACATGCGTCCCCGCCACCCATGTCGGCACACCCCTCACACGCGTCTTGGCCCCATAGGGAGCCCCACCGAGGCGCAGTCAACAACCGTCCCCATTTCGGCACACCCCTCACACGTTTCGTGGCCCCAGAGGGAACTCCACAGATGGCTCCAGTGGCGGTGCCCACACGCGTCCCCGCCACCCATTTCGGCACACCCCTCAGACGTTTCGTGGCCCCATCGGGAGTTCCACCGAAGACGATACAACTGCGTTACTCACAATTGCATATGGTTGAGTCTTTCGCCAGGCTAAGTTTGGGCCGTCTTGCGGCAGTCTTGGGATCCTCTTTGCCCGTCTTGCAGCCCTCGTTGGGGTCTCTTGGGCCGCCTTGAGGCGATCTCGCAGGCTTCTTGGGCCGTCTTGGACGCTACAACGGCACAAAAAGCGAAGATGTTCAACATGTATGGTTTCTTTCGGACGAAGGGAACTTTGCTTGCCTATTCGGGGCTTTCCTGGAGGTCGCTTGGGGAGTCTTTGGGGGCCCTCTTGGGCCGTCTTGGGGGCCTCTTGGGCCGTCAGGGGGCTGCCTGGCGCTGCCGCTGGGCTCTCTTGGAAAACTGGGGCTCTCTTCGGGACCTGGCATGGCCCTCGTGGGTCTCGCTTGGGAGCACTTGTGGGCCTCGCGCGCTTCGTGTGGGCCGTCTTTGGGGCAGTCTTCTGCTGGCCCGACTTGAAGCCCTCTGGGGTGCCTCTTGGGCCGCCTTGGGGCGATCTCGCAGGCTTCTTGGGCCGTCTTGGACGCTGCGGCAGAATATGTTAAACATGTACGCTTTCTTTGGGGAATGGGACGATGTTTGCCCCTTGGGGGCTCTCCTGAATGCCTCGTGGGGCGTCTCTGGGGCCTCTCGGGCCGTCTTGAGAGTCTTCTGGGCCGTCTGGAGGCCGGGGAATTTGGGCCCTCTTGGGGACCTGCCATGGCCCTCGTGGGGCTCGAGCCTTTGGGGGCCTCGTGCGCTTCTTTGGGGCCGTCCTTGGGCAGTCTTGAAGTCTTCCTGGCCTGGCTCGAAGCCCTCTGGGGGGCATCTTGGACCGCCTTCGGGAGGGGTGCTCGCATGCGTCCCCTACACCTGGTACAGCGTGTCGTGGCCCCATGGGGAGCCCAGTGGCACCGTCCGAATGCGTCCCCTACACCCAGTGCAGCGCTTCGTGGCCCCATAGGGAGCTCCATCGAAGGCCCCAGTGGGGGTGCCCGCATGCGTCTCCCACACCCAGTACACCGTTAGGGAGCTCCACCGAAGGCCCCAGTGGGGGTGCCCGCATGCGTCCCCCCTAGCGAGTACAGCGCTTCGTGGCCCCATAGGGAGCTCCACCGACGGCCCCAGTGCTACCGCCCGCATGCGTCCCCCCACCTAGTACAGCGCTTCAGCGCTTCGTGGCCCCATAGGGAACTCCACCAGCGGCTCCAGCGCTACCGCCCGCATGCGCCCCTCCCCCCCAGCACAGCGCTTCTTGGCCCCATGGGGAGCTCCACCGAAGGTCCGAACGCTACCGCCCGCATGCGCCTCCGCTTCCCAGTACAGCGCTTCGTGGCCTCATAGGGAGCTCCACCGACGGCGCCGGTGACACTGTCCGCATGCATGTCCCCCACCCAGCACAGCGCTTCTTGGCCCCATGGAGAGCTCCACCGAAGGTCCGAACGCTACCGCCCGCACGCGCCTCCGCTTCCCAACACAGCGCTTCGTGGCCTCATAGGGAGCTCACCGACGGCGCCGGTGACACTGTCCGCATGCATGTCCCCCACCCAGTACTGCGCTTCGTGGCCTCATAGGGAGCTCCACCGAAGGCCCTACTGGCGCTTTCCGCATGCGCCCCCCCCATCCAGTACAGCGCTTCGTGGCCCCATAGGGAGATAGATCCACCGAAGGCCCCAGTGGCACCGTCCGCATGCATTTCCCCACCCAGTACAGCGTGTCGTGGAGCTCCACCGAAGGCCCCAGTGGCGCCGCTCGCGTGCGCCACCTCCACCCCTTACAGCGTGTCGTGGCCCCATAGGGAGCTCCGCTAACGGCTCCAGTGGCACCGCCCGCGTGCGTCACCTCCTCACAGTACAGCATTTCGTGGCCCCGAAGGCCCCAGTGGCGGCCACGCCCCACTGCGGCTCACCCCTCACACTTTTCGCGGCCCCGTAGTGCGCTCCGCCTAAAGCACCAGTGGCAGCGCCCACATGGCGGCCCCGCCCCACATCGGCACACCTTTGGCATACTTCATGGCCCCATGAGGAGATCCCCCGAAGGCGATACCTGCAACGACTGTATTCACAACTGCATATGGTCGGGTTCTTCGCCAGGATAGTTAGCCTCTTGAGGGCTCCTTGAAGGCCTCTTGGTGCGTCTCTGGGGCCTTTGGGCCATCATGAGGGGCTCCTGGGCCGTCAGGAGGCTGTCTTGCGCTGCCGTTGGGCTCTCCTGGAAAATTGGATCCCTCTTGGGGACCTGCCATGGCCCTCGTGAGTCTCGCTTGGGAGCATTTGTGGGCCTCGTGAGCTTCTTTCGGACAGTCTTGGTGCTGTCTTCGAATCCTATTGACCCAGCTCGAAGCCCTCTGGGGGGCTTCTTGGGCCGCCGTGGGGCGATCTCGCAGGCTTCTTGGGCCGTCTTGGGCGCTGCGACCGAATTTGCAAAAAATGTACGTTTTCCTCCGGTGAGCGGGACGATGTTTGCCCCATGGGGGCTCGCCTGAAGGCCTTTTGGGACGTCTCTGGGGCCTCTTAGGCCGTCTTGGGGCCTTCTTCGGCCGTCTTGAGGCCGTCTGTCGCTGACGTGGGGCTCTCCTGCGCATCTCCGACCACTTTTCTGATCGCTTTGAGCTTGCTTGCAAGGCCCGGCACGGCGCCCTGGGAGGCGCGGCAAGGCTGGGGGGCCTTTTCCAAGGCGTCCAGGGGGGCCCAAAGCTCCAGGGCCTGGGGGTACGGTTCTGGGGGGGCACGGCTTTTCCCGCCCACCCCGGCTTATAAAATTAGCCTGGCGAAAGACCTAAGCATATGCAGTTGAGAGTATCGTCTTCGGTGGAGTTCCCAATGGGCCACAAAACGCTGCACTGGGTGGGGGAGACACATGCGAACTTGCCACTGGGGCCTTCGGTGGAGCCCCCTATGGGCCACGAAACGCTGTACTGGGTAGGGGAAGCACGTGTGGACTTTGCCGTTGGGGCCTTCGGTGGAGCTCCGGGGCCACGAAACGTTGCAGTGGGTGGCGGAGACACATGTGGACGGTGCCATTGAGGTTTTCGGTGAAGCTCCGTATGGGGCCACGAAACGCTGTATTTGGTGGGGGGGCGCATGCGGACGTTCGCACTGGGGCCGTCGGTGGAGCTCCTTAACGATGTACTGGGTGGGGGAAACGCACGCGGACTTTGCCACGAAGCGCTGCACTGGGTGGCGGAGACGCATGCGGGCGGTAGCGCTGGGACCTTCGGTGGAGCTCCGTATGGGGCCACGAAACGCTGTGCTCGGTGGGGGGGACGCATGCGGGCGGTAACACTGGGGCCGTCGGTGGAGCTCGCTATGGGGCCACGGAGCGCTGTGAAGGGTGGGGGGGACGCACGCGGGCGGTAGCATGGGGGCCGTCGGTGGAGCTCCCGACGGTGCCACGAAACGTTGTATTGGGTGGGGGGGGCGCATGCAGGCGGTAGCACTGGGACCTTCGGTGGAGCTCCCGACGGGGCCACGAAACGTTATGCTGGCTAGGGGGGACGCATGCAGGCGCTAGCGCTGGTGGAACCTTCGGTGGACTTCGCTGTGGGGCCACGAAAGGCTGTACTCGGTAGGGGGGACGCATGCGGGCGGTAGCACTGGGGCCGTCCGTGGAGCTCCCTATGGGGCCACGAAGCGCTGTGCTGGGGGGGGGGACCCATGCGGGAGGTAGCGCTGGGACTTTCGGCGGAGCTCCCTATGGGTCCACGAAACGCTGTACTGGGTAGGGGAGGCGTATGCGGGCGGTAGCGCTGGGGCCTTCGGTGGAGCTCCCGACGGGGCCACGAAACGCAGTGCTGGGTAGGGGGACGCATGCGGGCGGCAGCACTGGGACCTTCGGTGGAGCTCCGTATGGGGCCACGAAATGCTGCACTGGGAGGGGGGGACGCATGTGGGCGGTAGCGCTGGGACCTTCGGTGGAGCTCCGTATGGGGCCACGAAACGCTGTGCTGGGTGGGGGGGCTCCCTATGGGGCCACGAAGCGTGCGAGGGGCGCGCCAACCTGGGAGGCAGGGGGCTTGGTATCGCTCGGACGTGTGCACTCCTTCCCGGCGGGGAGTATTAAGGAGCATCCTGGATCATCCTGCGAAAAAGCCACGCACGAAACCGAAAAAAACACAGGGAATGGACGTCCGAGCGATGGCCAGGGGGGGTGGCAGCGGGAGGGGGAGGAGGAAGGAGTGAACGCGGGGCGCTGTCTCTTCAAAACGAGGACCCAACACCACAGGATGGTTGGGAAATATAGGTGAAGGAATGTGTGAATGTACAGCTATATATATATATATATATATATATATGTATACCTGCCTACCTACCTACCTACACACGTAAATACATACATACATGTATGCATGCGTGCATACATACATTCATACATCCATACACACAAACACGCACATACGTACATGCATGCATATATGCGTACACACATACAAGCACGCATCCAAACACATACAAGCAAGCATGAAACTAACATGCATGCATGCTTGCATGCATGCATACATACCTACATACATACATTCGTTGTACATATGCATACACACATACATACTAGCATGCATACGTACATACATACATGCATGCATACATACAGGCATGCATGCATACATACATATTTGCATACCTGCATGCATGCATGCATGCATGCATACATGCATATATGAGTGCATGCATGCATGTACACATGCATACACACATACATGAAATCGAGGCTGCCTGCCACTCGGAGCGCGAGGGCGGCCTGACCACGGTCAACCTTCAGCACGACGACAGCTTGGAGAGCGAGATGGAGTTCCTCTGAGGTGTCCTCGGCCCGTGGCGCGGTCAATCTGCCCGCGCCCGCTGATCGGCATGAAGAAGGAATGTCCTGGATGAGACGGGTTTGGGATGTTGTTCGCCAGGAGGGCAAAAGCACACAGGCACAATTAATCGTCGATTCCACCGAAAATATGTTGGAAAATATGGGAAGTGGGGGGGAAGACACAAACCTAGAAAATGTGGGAAATTAGCTTGGCGAAGGAGCCAACCACACGCATCTGTGAATACCGCAATTGTGACTATATTCTTCGGTGGCGCTCCCTATGGGGTCACGAACCGTATGAGGGGTGTGCCGCATTGTGTGATAGGGTACACAACACGAACGAAAACGATAGGTCTGAGTATGAAAGGTTGAGCGCGGGCGAGTCTAAGCGCGAGCGAGTCTGATTCTGAATGAATCTGCGTGCGATTGATTCTATTTGCATGACTGCGGGCATGGAGTCGCCTAGTGTAAATACATGCGACTGTGAATGATTTGGGTCTGCCTGACTCTGAGAACTCGTGACACTGAGCGTAGCTTCCGCAAGGAGTTTTCCTGGGAACCCCGACGGCAGCGCCCGCGCGCCGCGACGCCCATGCCGGCACGCCCCACACGAGGATCGCGCCCGCTTCCTCCCCTTCTTTTCCTTCCTCTTTGCCCGCGCACTCCAAAGTTCAAGGCTGCGGGCGCCGCGCTACGCGGAGCCCCCGCGACGCGCGCAGGTCGCCACGAAAGGGTCGCAGTGACGCGCGCATTTCGTCCGCTGTGCGGGGCAGAGAGTGCTTGCAGGCTACGACGGATGACGACGACGAAGAAATCTGCCCTAGGGAAGCTGTCGGGACTACCAGCTCCCTATGGGGGCACGAAACGTGTGAGGGGTGTGCTGCATTGGGTGTGCGGGACGCATGCCAGCGGTAGCAGTGGGGCCTTCGGTGGAGTTCCCTATGGGGCCACGAAGCGTGTGAGGGGTGTGCCGAACTGGGCGTGCGGGACGCATGCGGGCGGTGGCATTGGGGCCTTCGGTGGCCGAGTTGAGTGTGCGGGACGCGTGCGGTCGGCGGCACTGGGGCCTTCGGTGGAGCTCCCTGTGGGGCCACGAAGCGTCTGAGGGGTGTGCCGACTTGGGTGTGCGGGGCGCATGCGGGCGGCGGCACTGGGGCCTTCGGTGGAGCTCCATATGTGGCCACGAAACGTGTGAGGGGTGTGCCGAAGTGGGTGTGCGGGACGCATGCGGGCGACGGCATTGGCGCCTTCGGTAGAACTCCCTATGAGGCCACGAAGCGTGTGAGAGGTGTGCCGAATTGGGTGTGCGGAACGCATGCGGGCGGCGGCACTGGGGCCTTCGGTGGAGCTCCCTATGGAGCCACGAAACGTGTGAGGGGTGTGCCGAACTGGGTTTGCGGGACGCATGCGGGCGGCGGCATTGGGGCCTTCGGTGGAGCTCCCTATGGGGCCACGAAACTTGTGAGGGGTGTGCCGGACTGGGTGTGCGGGACGCATGCGGGCGGCGGCACTGGGGCCTTCGGTGGCCGAATTGGGTGTGCGGGGCGCATGCGGGCGGCGGCACTGGGGCCTTCGGTGGAGGTCCCTATGGGGCCACGAAACGTGTGAGGGGTGCGCCGACTTGGGTGTGCGGGACGCATGCGGGCGGCGGCACTGGGGCCTCCGGTGGAGCTCCCTATGGGGCCACGAAACGTGTGAGAGGTGTGCCGGACTGGGGGTGCGGGACGCAGCGGGGGCGGCGGCATTGGGTGGCCCTTCGGTGGGAGCTCCTATGGGGCCCGCGAAGAGCTGTGAGGGGTCGTGCCGAACTGGGTAGTGCGGGACGCATGCGGGCGGCGGCACTGGGGCCTTCGGTGGCCGAATTGGGTGTGCGGGGCGCATGCGGGCGGCGACACTGGGGCCTTCGGTGAAGCTCCCTATGGGGCCACGAAGCGTGTGAGAGGTGTGCCGACTTGGGCGTGCGGGGCGCATGCGGGCGGCGGCACGGTGGCCTTCGGTGGAGCTCCTTATGGGGCCACGAAGCGTGTGAGAGGTGTGCCGACTTGGGTGTGCGGGACGCATGCGGGCGGTGGCATTGGGGCCTTCGGTGGAGCTCTTTATGGGGCCGCGAAACGTGTGAGGGGTGTGCCGAATTGGGTGTGCGGGGCGTATGCGGGCGGCGGCATTGGGCCTTCGGTGGAGCTCCCTGTGGGGCCACGAAACGTGTGAGGGGTGTGCCGAATCTGATGGCGATGATGGTTTCGATGATGGCGATGATGATGGTGACGAGGATGATAGTCACGATGATGATGGTGATGACGATGATGAGGATGACGACGATCACGGTGACGATGACGATGATGATGATGATGATGATGATGATGATGATGATGACGATGATGATGGTGATGGTGGTGGGAGGGAGGAGGGGGAGGAGGAAGAAAGGAGGAGACGCGGGGCGCTGTCTCGTCAAAACGAGGACCCAACACCACAGGATGGTTGGGAAATATAGGGCATCATGTTATTGGTGTGTATTAGCTTGTGTGTCCCAGGGCCCCTTAGGTTCGCCGTTTTCGGGCCCTGTGGCGCCCTCGCTGGGGGCCCGGGACCGCAAAACGACAATTCAGGATGAAAGCTTGTTCGCGGGAAGGAATCGGGCTCCTCCCCCCTCCCTTCACCCTATCCTGCCCCACTACCTCCATACCTACCCACTCGCACTTACACTTTCCCTTACTTCCTCCCTTCCATCCTTCTCCTCCTCGCCTACCTCCCTCCTCCCTCCTCTCCTCCTCCTCCATCCTCCTCGTCTCCTCCTCCTCCTCATCCTCCTCATTCATTATACACCTCCCTCTCCCCCCCCCTCCCCCCTCTTCCCACCTCCCTCCCTCCCTGCTCCTCTCCTAGAGAGCCTCCTCTTCCTCCTCCCTCCTCCTCCTCGCTTCCTCTTCCTCCTCCTCCTCCTCCTCCTCCTCCTCCTCCTCAGTATGAGAGCTGGTCCTGGTAAAGCTCTGGGGATCAGCACCAGTTTCCGCCAGGATGTCTTTTTCCTTCGTGCCGAGCGCAGAGTCCGTGTGATGCCTCGAGGAGTCCACGGCTGATGACGGAGCAGGCGCTTCAGAACCATTGAGCACGACAGTCACGTATGTAGGACGAGTTTAATGAATCCAGCGCTCGCTGCGTGGGCCGAACTCCAAAAGGAGAGAGCCCAGGCAGGCCGCAATGCTTCGCCTGGTGCGGGGCCAGATGAACCCTGTTCTGGGTGGCATGCAAAGGGACGACGACGACGACGACGACGATGACGGCATAGACGACGACGACGACGACGACGACGACGACGACGACGACGACGATAACGACGAGCGAAGATGCCAGAGGTGAACGTCGAAGGGCATCACCGCCAGGCAGTAGTCCAGTAGAGATTTTGGGGACCGCGATCCTGTTACACTGCGGGGCGCACCGGCAGCAGAATTCGCGCTCTCCGTTCGACTCCCGTTGCCAGCTCTCTTTCTGTTCGTCCCTCCTTCTCGCAAAACGGACGTATTTACTGGTACCCGTGCTTGTCATCGTCGCCACGGCCAGATTAGCGTCGAAATCTTGGTCAATGCATTCCTGGGGAGGTCAGGGGAGGAGCAGAGTCAGTTGATGTTTGTTCTCCCACAGTCATCCTATCATCTCTACCTCGTCACAAGTATATCCGTAAGGGCTTCGCCCCCTGCCGCCGGCCCCCTCTCTGGGAGAATGGGCCATGGAAGAGCTAAGTCATGAGGCTTTGGCGCTGTCGTGCAGCAGTATCGGAACTTCATGGAGGCCGATTCGCAATCGGCAAAACCAACTGATCACAAGAGGGGTTACCACACAGTGCGATTGGTAAGACGTGTATGGTTTACGAGCTTGGTTACCACACCTTGGGATTAAAGGGCCGAGGGAGTACTCGCAGATTGGATTACCACGCCTTGCGATGGATGTGCGTGAGGGGTGGCACCGAATTTCAGAAATGTGGCAAATCCCCTGTGTTTTTGGACCCTGACCCCGCGGATCTGCGTGAGGGGTGGCACAGAATTTCAGAAATGTGGCAAATCCCGTGCGTTTTTGGACCCTGACCCCGCGGATCTGCGTGAGGGGTGGCACCGAATTTGAGAAATGTGGCAAATCCCCTGTGTTTTTGGACCCTAACCCCGCGGATCTGCGTGAGGGGTGGCACAGAATTTCAGAAATGTGGCAAATCCCCTGCGTTTTGGACCCTGACCCCGTGGATCTGCGTGAGGGGTGGCACCGAATTCCAGAAATGTGGCAAATCCCCTGTGTTTTTGGACCCTGACCCCGCGGATCTGCGTGAGGGGTGGCACCGAATTTGAGAAATGTGGCAAATCCCCTGTGTTTTTGGACCCTGACCCCGCGGATCTGCGTGAGGGGTGTCGATTTTGAGCCCACCCAGCAATTCAGACAACGCGCCCAGGGGGTGCTAAAAATCTAGTTTGGGCCTCCCTCCCCTCGCGCGGTCAATCAACTAGTTACAGTAACCAGCAAGAAGCAGAACTGTAACACTGGAAACTACAAACTACAACTGGTACAGGAAACTGCGAATCACGCGCCTCGCAGCCTGGTGGCCCCACAAGGGGGCCGGCGGACTTCCCCCTTCCCATCTCCACTCATCTGCCTCGTTCTTATTCTCCTCGTCCTAGTCATTTTCCTCGTCTCATCCAACTCTGAGAGCTCAATCAGAGCCTCAGGCGCACCTGAGCAGGCGACGCCGGCCTTTTACGGTGATATGTTTCCGCCAGCAGCCAATGGACCGAGGCAAGAGAAATGGCATGCCCGTGCAGCATGCAGCAGCATGCGAAGAAACATGACAATCACACGAACGTGCCCGTATGATAGCTCCAAGCCGCCAGCACTCCCTGAACACCACGGGCACAGCAGCCCCAGCGAGGAACCCCATGACGGCACGGCACAGCACGGCACCAGCAAGGTGACACACCATGTCTCGACCACCACAGTAAAGCACTTTATGGCAGCAGTGGCGCGGCACCGCGCAGCATCGCACCGGTGATACGCATAGCATCACGCTAAGAGCCCAGCGCATCTAGCACTCGTGGTCGGGTTACTTGTGCAGTACACGTGTACATGAGCCTCGAAGTTCAGCTTCGGCAGCCAATGGGGCTTTCGCATAGGCGGGGTGCTGGCCCGGCCGGAGAATTCGATGCGAGCCCGAGTGCCAAGTTCCGTGAGTTCATTTCCGTGGCGCAGAGTAAACCGCCGTCCGCCGTCGCCGTGCCATCACCGATAACTCCCCAGTGCCTCGGCCGCCCCCGTTCGACCGTCCAGAGAAGTCTCTCTCTCCTGCGAACCGTGCGCACGAGACAGTCTCGTCACAGTAGCAAGTCTGTACGTACACACATAACATGCCCCACAAACAGCGATTGCCCCAAGGCGGGCCCAATCGGCCTGAAGAAGAGCTGGGCTTGCCCGTCAGGGTCCGGCCGCAGGGGCAGCGAGGTCCCGCCCGTGCGGCCCCGTGCGCGGTGGGGTCTGGTGGTGGGTGGCCGCAAGGCCCCGCCGATTGGAGCCCGCCGCGAGGCCCCACCTGTCAGAGGACGGATCCGACGAAGAGCGTGCCTCCCGGGGAGCAGCCCGACCCGTTTTCCTCGGGACACGCTTCTTTTCTTTTTTTTTTTTTTTTTTTTATTTTTTTTTTTTTTTTCTTCTTTTTTTCTTCTTTTTTTTTCTTTTTTTTTTTTTTTTTTTTTTTGTGTTTTTTTTTTTGTTTTTTCTTTTTTTTTCCTTGTTTTTGTTTTTTTTTTTTTTTTTTTTTTTTTTCTTTTTTTTTTTTTCTGTTTTTTTTTTTTCCTCGGGACACGCTTCTTGTGCTGCACGCAGGAGTGGCCCTTCGCTGGAGTGGCGCTCGGTGCGGGCCCGCAGGGGTCCGAGCAGGTCCAGCCTGGGCGCTCGGATCTGCCTCCCCCCCCCCCCCCGGGACCACCCAAAGCCAGGCACCAAAGGTGTCTCTTGCCCAGGGTCACTCCTGTGTGCAGCCGACCTCAGGACGCGCTTCCGTCGTGCCAGCCTATCCCCTGTTGGGACCCGCCTATACAACTCCGTGTCCGCTGTTGCCCATGTCCCGCCCACCGCGTCCCAGCCACGGGATCCCGCGCTCACTGGGTCCCGTGTCTGGTTAGGTCCAGCGGCAGGTGACCGTCCAGATCCCGCCCACAACATCTTGCCCATGGGTCCTGCTCATGGCTTTTAGCACCCGGAGGGTGGCCTACCTTAGGCCCAACCCGAGGGCCTACACCTAGGGCCTACCCCTGGGCCTACCCCTAGGCATACCCCTGGGCCTACCCCTAGAGTCTACCCCTAGGCCTGCCCCTGGGGCCTGCCCCTAAGCCTAACTCGAGGGCCTACCCCTAGGGTTACCCGTAGGGCCTGCCCCAGGCCTATCCCTGGGCCTGCCCCGGGGGACTACCCGTAGGCCTACACACAGGGCCTACCCCTAGGCCCAACCCGAGGGCCTACCCTTCGGGCCCACCCCTGGGCCTACCGCAGGGGCCCCGGGGCGGCCCCGGCCCAGGTCCCAAGCGCGAGCCTCTTTCGCACCCCACGGGTCTCGACCGTCGATCCACGTCGGTCGTCGGTCATCGTCAGCGCAGGTCCGAGGGCGTTGGCTCCCCTTGCTTCCGGCAGCAAGGGGTCCGTTTCGAGCAGTCGGGCAGTCCGACAACAGCTCGAGCTGAGAAAGCTGCCGGAATGGACCCCCCTCGGGGCCGGGCTTGGAGCGGGTCATCGTCCACGTCGCGTCGTCGTCGTCGTCGTCGTCGTCGTCGTCGTCGTCGTCGTCGTCGTCGTCGTCGTCGTCGTCGTCGTCGTCGTCGGGTCTCTCCCGTTGGGGCTCCCGCGCGCCAGCCAGAGGATGCAGCGTACTTCACTCCATACCTGAATGCCCCGCCCGCCCGACCCGGCCCGCTCGACCAGGCCCAGCCGTTGGGGCCCTCGCCTGCCAGCCAGACGACGCAGCATACTTCACTCCACACTATGACGTCCCGCCCGACCCGACCCGCTCTCGCCCCGAGGGGGAGTCCGACCCGCGCCGACCCGCTCCGATGGGGGCCGCGCCCCGACTCGCTCGGGCCCCCGGGGGCCCCGCCCGCTCCGATGGGGGCCGCGCCCCGACTCGCTCGGGCCCCCCGGGGGGGGCCCGGCCCCTCTCCTTGGCATCGCTCGGACGTGTGCCTTTTTTCTCGGCGAGAAACATCGAGGACCATCCTGGACCATCGAGCAAAAGAAACACGCACGAGGCCAAAAAACGCACGGGAAAGGGACGTCCGAGCGACGGCAAGAAGTCTCTCGGGCGGACCCGGGGGGCCCCCGGCCCAACCCCTGGGGGGGGCTGGGGGGCCCCCAGGCCCCAGGGGGCCCGACGGGGGCGTGCTGACGGGAGCCCCCGCCGCGCCACAGCGAACGGGGCTCAGCTCCGGAAGCCGGTGCGGATCGGCACTGGGCGGGGTCCGTGGGCCTGTCATCGTCGTCGGCGGCGGCGGCGTCGTCGTCGTCGTCGTCGGCGGCGTCGGCGTCGTCGTCGTCATTGTCGTCGGCGTCGGCGTCGGCGGCGTTGTCGTCGTCGCTGTCGTCGACGTCGGCGTCGGCGTCGGCATCGGCGTGGGCGTGGGCGTTGGCGTGGGCGTGGTCTTCGTCGTCGTCGCCGTCGTCGTCGTCGTCGTCGTCGTCGTCGTCGTCTTCGTCTTCGTCGTGGTGCAGGTGGTGGTGGTGGTCGTCGTCGTCGTCGTTGTCGTCGTCGCCCTCCAGTTCGTCCGAACAGCGCGCCGGCCAGGCTTGGCCAGACGAGGAGGCCATTGGGTAGGAAGGAGGAGGAGAAGAAGGAGGAGAAGGAGGAGAAGGAGGAGAAGTAGGAGAAGCAGGAGGAGAAGCAGGAGGAGAAGGAGGGGCGAGGGAGGAGGGAGGGGTGAGGGGTGAAGGAGGAAGGAGGATCAGGAGAAGCGAAAGAGAGAGAGGCAGGGAGGGAGGGGGGGGCCAGGGAGGCAGGGAGGCAGGGAGGCAGGGAGGCAGGGAGGCAGGGAGGAAGGGAGGGAGGGAGGGGGGGGGAGAAGCCGGCCGGGCCGTCGCCCCGGGGTCAGGGGGGGGCGCTTCGGCGGGCCCGGAGCGCGACCGCGAACGGGCTCGGATCCAAGAATTGGTGCTCGTTTGGGGGCGTCGTCGTGGTCGGGCGCGGTGGTCGTCGTCGTCGGCGCCGCTCGCGCGTGCCGACGCGAATACGCATCGTCTGTTAGCGTTCGGCCTGCCCGACGCGACCCTCCCGCGTTGCGTGCGTGCCAACACGAATATGCATCGTACTCAAGGGTTCGCCTGTCGACCCGACCGGACCTGGAGAGCAGGCGCACCCCTGGAGCACCTTGGTCCATCCTAGCTAGGCCTAGCCCTACGCTTACCCCTAGAGCCCCTAGGGCTTACCCCTAGGCCTACCCCTAAGGCCTACCCCTAGTGCCTATCCCTAGGGCCAACCCCCAGGCCAGCCCTAGACCTACCCTAGGCCATGGGGGTAACGGGGGAAATGGGGGAACCATCGAGGCCCCGTCAGCATGGGCCTGGCGGTGGTTCGGCGCGCGCGCGGTGGCGACATGGTCTTGAGCTCATGTTTTCGGCCCTCTCCCCCGTCAAATTGCTCCTGCTGCCCCTGCGTACTCCCCGTGGTAGCGTCAGCACTCCCCTGTCCCCGCTGGTTCGGTGTGGGGTTGAGAGCGATGGTGATGCGGGGTGGTGCTTTGGCTTGCGCCATCGTAACTACTAGGGGCGCCATCTGGGCCATACAGGCTCTGAGGCTGGTTTGCTCACTTTGGACTGTCGCGATGCCTTGCCCGAGCTGGTGGAAATGTTGGCTTGGCTTGTAGCCGCTCTGGTGACCGTGTTTTTGAGTCGCTGCATTGTGTCGGCCAGTCGCTGCTGGTCTGCTTCGAGGCTGTGGAAGCGGGCGTCGGCTTGATCCGAGATGCCCTGGACGCTTGGCTTTGGCAGCCACTCTTCGTCTGACTCCTCTCCGTGGCCTGGTGACTCACGGCCGCCCCTGGGGAAACTGAGAGGGCTGGCAGTGCCTTCGAGCTCGGTGCCATCACCGGACACTACGAGGCCAAATACGCCCCGTTGTTGCCCCGGGGCTGCCCAGGCAGGCGTGGGGCCGTGCTCGCTCGGGACTCGAGAGGCGGGGGTCGATGCAAACGGGGGTCAGCCAGAGCGCCGGATCTTGCAGGATCCTGCAGGGCCAGGGGCGCACTGACCTGGGCTGGGGTGCAGGATCCGGCAGGAGCTTGTCGGATCCTTCGCACTGGTGTGGGCGTGGGTTCTGCGAGGCCTGACTGACCGGGGTCTGGATTGACCCGGGTCAGAAGAGCCCCGACGCTCTCCGTGGGAGGGCCCACAGGAGGGCCCGCAGCGCGCCCAGCGACGCTGCCAGAACGCTGGCGTGCTCCCTTCACGCTGGCCCCCCGCGGCTTCTCTTCTCTGGTGGTGGCGTGCCTGCCGCCGGGGCCGCCCGGCGCCGGCGCCGGAGCCGCCCGGCAACGACCCCCCTCGAGAGGGTGTATCGGATCCGGTGGCCTCTGGTGAGGCGATCTTTTCCGTCGGTGTGCTCGGTGGTTCCGCCGGGGCGGCAGCTTCCACTTGTGCGATTCGGAGGTGGATAGAGCTCCTACCCTGACACGTCGATGAAGGAATGGGCCGTTTTCGGTTCGCGAGAGGGCGTCGCGGCCGTCCTTTTTGCGGGTCCAGGTTCGTCGGTTTCGGTACCAGGCCGTTTTCACTAAGGGGAGGTTTACTAAAGGATACTAAAGGGAGGTTTGTCCACCGGCGAGCGATGGTCCATTCAGCAGTTGAACCCAGGACACGGACAGTGGTGTCAGGCGGAGCCGTGGCCGCTCTGAGAGTAACGCAAAGTCGCCCCGAGCCGTCATGGGGGCCGATGGCGAGCTCGATCCCTCCCTGGCCAGGTGCAGCGAGGACTCCTCCTCCTCCTCCCTCCTCCTCCTCCTCCTCCTCCTCCTCCTTCTCCTTCTCCTTCTCCTCCTCCTCCTCCTCCTCCTCCTCCTCCTCCCTCTCCTCCTGTCGGGGCGTCGGCTGACCTGATGCCAAAAGTAGCGGTGAGTCTCCGTTGGCCTGTCACCATGCCGTGGCGTCCTGGCAGCTTCATGGGCTCTTGGATCGGGATCGTTCGGGTGTGAGAAGTGAGCATTGTTGCGAACACGCGTGTGAGGTCGGCAAAGATTTGTTTGCGTGTATGGTCACGCTTGGTTGCCTTGTGACGTGATTTTGCCCTAGACTGGGCTGTGCCTGTCCACCCTGGCTGCCGCGTGCCGTTGATCGGTGCTGCTCCCGCGAACTGCGAGGTGAAAAGCTATCGGCTCCCGCAACTGTTCCACATACTGCTCGGAGGATCTGTGCCAAGTTGGTTGCTGTGTCCAGTTCGCTTGGACCACGTTCTGGAGGCACTTGACCTCTGTGCTGCCTAGTTGGTATCCACGGTTCCCCGGGTGTGGCCTGGCGTGGGCTTGGTAGCCTTCGCCGTCCTACCGGGGCACAGGGATTAGGACTTCTTGTCTTGGGCAGTCGGCGTGGCCAGGTCCCAGGTCAGCCAGAGCGAGGGGCTTATCCCGCAGACGAACCTGCTGCAGGAGGCGGCGTCCTTCCTCTAGCGTACGCAGGGAGATGCGACTGGCGCATGATGTGCCGTGCTCGGCCAGGGTGGGCACAGTCCTCCTCCTCCTCCTCCTCCTCCTCCTCCTCCTCCTCCAAGGGCGATGGGGGTCATCCCAGTTGTGCGCATTTAGAAGTGAAGAGAACGAGGCGGTGTCGATGCCTCGGCGGGCATCGGCCGAGGCGGTGGATCTAGCAGGTCAATGTTGGAGCCCGTTTTTGGTACGTCGGGCAATGCTGCAGCATTACGTGGTCGATCACAGAGCTTTCCCGCACGCTTTAATTCAGCTTGCCCCTCAGCTTGGGCTGGTTGGAGCGATGTTGTCTGTGAGCACAGTCAACCCGCATAGCAAGGATGGTAAACCTTCCCGAGGCTACCCTTGCATCCTTGCCTCCTCGGTCCATCTTTGGCCACTTTCGTCGGCCGCGCCCCGCTCGAAAAGCTTCGAAAGGGTCGTCCAAGGCCCTTGCATCCTTATTGCGCATCCTTGTTGTACGGGTTGGCTGTAAATGATGTCGGGTTCGACTTGGCACCTGTGAGCGAGCTCGCTGTCTGTAGCGATATGCGCGGCCGGCAACGCCATTGCTCTGGAGTGCGGCGGCGCAGGCTTCCTTGCGGGCAATGCTGTTGTCCTGGCGGTCCGGCAAGGGTGCCTTTTGGCGGCTCTTGCTTGTTGGCGTGGGCTGCGCTGGAATTGAAGGCGCACGGCGTTGACCCTTTGGAGCCATGGCGCGCGCTCGGATACTGCAAGGGGACGTTGACACGAATCAGTCACACGCTGGGTTGGCTTGTGTTCAGTCTCGCGGTGCGATCAACGGTGATATAGGCGTTTCGTGTCCTGGCTGTGCCCTGGGTCAGGGAACCTCGAGCCGAGACCATAGAGAGAGAAAGAGAGAGAGAGAGAGTGAATGGGAGGAATGGGAGGAGCATGAGGGGCAGAAGGAGGGGAGAAGGAGGAGGAGAAGGACTGCAACGAACATGAAAAGGATGACGAGGAGGTGGGAGACGAAGAAGAGAATTGACCCGTTACGAACATTGTTCATCTTGAGCACTCACGACTAGGGAGTCTCCGAGCGGGAATCTTTTTCCCCCCGTATACTCTTAGCACGACGGTGTTCGGCCTATTTGGGCGGGAGAGCTTTCCCGGGCTCACCCTGGTGCACACTTTATAACAAATCACCCATTCAGCATAACATATCTCCCCTATAAACTCACAAGGGGGAAGTCACTCCAGGCCACTTCCTTGCAACTGTCACCGTCTAAAGTCACGACAAAGTAATCACACCCAGACTACTTCTCATCACAGCGCCCAGCCATGCCAATGTTAGTCTGTATGATTGAAATATCACAACGGGGATACAGGGAAGGGGAGGAAGGTAGAAGTGGAGGAAGAAGAGGATAAGGTGGAAGGAGAAGAGGGGGAAGGGAGGGGGGAATGGAGCAGCACGAGGAGGAGCGTTGGAGAAGGAGAGGGTCCAATAGGACCTGGGCGCGCGCGCGTGGGCGAAGCGCACGATTGTTTCTGGCGAGCCGTTACACTGATATACGTATACGCGTTGGTTTCTTAGTGTGTACGCTGGGCATTTTGTCAGAGGCGTTGTCCGTGAATCATTGAGCGTTGCTTTGTCTGGCCTCGCAGGCAGCACAGGCGGTTGTCGAATTCAGCATTCGTCCGCGCCTCCGCCGCCCTACAGGGCCGCGAGTTGCAGACGACATTTTCAGCAGATGGTCACCGAAGCGCCTGGTCATTCTCAGCCTCCCTCCTCCTCCGCCGTGCTCCCAAATCGCACGCCGAAGGCACGAGTACTTCCAAAGGCTGTTGTCAACCGATCGCATCCCCTGCGGCGCGCGCGCCTGACGTGGCCGCTTCGAGGCGAATGCACTGACGCTGGGCCTACATGCGTGTGTCTTGAAACCGCTCGCTGTGGGGATCACTGGCGAGTATTCATCAGATCGCATCGCTCGAATGGAAACGTTTCCAGACACATGGAACATCGGGTCCTGATGCAGCGCCTGAGATTTACGGTTCGTTTGTCGCCGTTCGTCTGGCCAGCGAGGCGGGATGCGACGATCGGTCCCCGCGACACGCACACAAGCTACGACGCGCAGCGTGATTATTCCACACGGCTGACGCAATCTTTGCGAAAAGACGAGCACACCCCCCCCCCCCCCCCCCCCGCCCCCCCCCCCCCCCCCCTCCCCCCGACCTCCCCCCCCCGCCCATCCCCCCCCCCCCCCCCCCCCCCCCGACCCCCTCCCCCCCCCCCGTTTGGTCAGTCAAGGAGAAGCACCGTGGGTTCATCGACCAGGGCAAGAGACCCATCGATCATGTCCCGATGTCCCGAATGAAAAGCCCCGAATCGCGACCAGGATATCGCACAATCAAGCGGTCTCCGGACTTTGGCTCAGCGATCGGGCTCGTTCTGGGGCGACGCCCAAGTCGATCTCGGTTCCAAATCTCACGTCAGGAGGAGGGGGGGAGGAGGAAGAAAAAGAGGGGGAGAGGTAGGAGGAGGGGGAGAGGGGGAGGAGGAGGAGGCAGGAGGAGGAGGAGGAGGAGGAGGAAGGAGGGGAGCCGGAGGCGGAGGAGGAGGGAGGGGGAGGAGGAGGAGGAGGAAGGAGAGGAGGAGGAGGAGGAGGGGGCCAAAGCTGGATTCAAGAGTCAAGCGAATACTGCAGGCCCGCAGCAGGCGCGGGCGCTCGGCACCAGCTCATTCCTCGAGAATCCGCCCAGGAGTGCGTCAAGAGAACGACCTCGAGACCACCTCCTCCTCCTCCTCCTCCTCCCTCACTCCTCCTCCTGTCCTCCTCCTCCCCCCCTCCTCCTCCTCCTCCTCCTCCCCCTCGGGGGCGCCCAGAGACGTCCCTTGGCGCGAGAGACGAGATCGAGAGATCGTTGCGCGACGCCGCTATAACCTATGAGGAGCACCTGCGTCAGGTGGGCGGGCAGGCTGCACGGTCAGACTCTCTCTCCCCTCGCTCCCCTCACTCGCAGTGCCCTCCCGCTCGCGACAGGCTCCGTCGGAACTCTGCCGCACGTTCGTGCTAATGTATAGCCTTCCATTCGAGGGCGCAAGTAGACCAATGCCCAGCCACAGCGCCGCGACCGAGATCTGCGAGGTACCTCGGCACGCAAGCCGAAATTGGCCGTGGCTTGCTGTTCTTTGCGATCCTATTCACTGTCTTCTCGCGCTTCGTCTGGTTTCTCTTCCTCAGGCTCCATATATCCTCCATCCCATGTTCCCTTTTGTCTTTCCGCATAATCCCGCCCTCTCGCTAAAGTGCTTAAATATCCTTCTATCTAGCGCAGTTGCTCCAAGTCATTATTGTCATCCTCTTTCTCCCCATTTGCATGAGTCCAGTTACTGCTGCTTGGTCGGGCGTGGGACAGCAGCAATTCACACCAGTATGGTGGTTGCCCCTGCCTCTGCCAAGCAGATTGGGAGTGGCATTCGCGAATCAACATATGTATACGCACTTTGAGTTGGTCTAAAGCCGCATGACCTTTCGTTGAGCTGTTGTTTTATCACGTGTCATGTGGTTCCCATTGTGTCTCGTAGCTCGAGTCATTCAGTTTCGTTAATATTGCGCCGTCCGTGTAGTGCCCTGGCACGTCATGTCGTCGTGTTCTGCGCGGTGGGGTCGGAATGTCGTTATTACTGCTCGTAGTATGCCCGATTTACGCAGTGTCCAGTCCTCGGTGTACGTTTGATTCCTCGCATTCGGATCGTTGCCAAAGTTGGCGCGACTAGCTACGTCTGTGGGCTTGCACGAAACAGGAGGTCTAGACGGATGGATTCCTTGCCTTGCGGGATGGGGGGAAATAGGAGCTGTTGGGTTGCGCGAGCGAATGCAATTTGCGACCCCCCGTGGAAAGCCCCCGTCACTTTTTTGGGGGGGGGGCGTCCGGTCGGAGCTGTTCAGTGTTTTATTGTGGTGTAGATAGACGCATCCAGATCCCGTAAGAAGGTTGACGCCGGAGCAATGGTCGGAGCTGGAGTCGGAGAGACTGCTTACAGTCGGAGTTGGTGGCCCTCTCGGAGCTGGTACCTATTGCTGAGACTTGTTGGAGCAGCACGTTCTATTGGGCAACCGCACAGCCACCTCGTCATAAACCACAGGGCAGCCCCAACAGTTGCATGTAAATTGGTCGCCGTACAAATTTCGAAATTGCCATCGTCCAGCGCCAGAACATGGTCCTAGCTGGTGTCGGAAGGTTGCGGCCCGTCATGCCGATCTGCATCGTTGTGCTGCCTGCTGCCTGGCTGCAGAGTGTCTTCTTGCGGATGCCCGTCGTCTCATTCAGCATCATGGCAAATCACGTTTATGGGGATGGTCATCAATGTGATGCTGGCACCCGGTGTGTTACACATCGTCGCATCCCGCATGATGATGTGCGTGCTGGCGTTGCCGGTACCATAAGGGCGACATCCGACATTTTTATCAAAATCACGATGTCGCGTACTCTCATTATGCACCCAAATACGCCTATGCCCATGCTACCCAGCGACACGACGTTATGGCACGGATCTTCCATTAGAGTTGTTATCGAAGGGGTGACGGCGTCCGCCTGAAAGATAGTCGACACGTTCACCGCTCGCAGCAAGAGTGTCCCGGAGCTCCGATTTGCTGCTGATGGTTTCGGTGTGGGTCAGCAGGATGGTATTCACCCCATTATGATCGCAGGACGGGTATGCCGAAGCCGATTGTACAGATACGGGTCAGTTGCTTCAGATACCCCAGCGGGTGCTTCGATTCCGAACCCAGAGCTGCTGGTCTGGTACCAAGGTGCGCTGAAATAGATGCGCGGGCGCATGCAATGCGAGGTTTCTTGCCAAGGCCGTCGGTGGAGGTGGAAATTCACGAAACGTGTGAGTGGTGTACCAAGATGGGCGCGGATACGCCATGCAAGCCGGTCATTGAGGCCGCGCAACTCTTTACGGGGAACGCAACGTGTGAGAAGCGTACCAAAATTGAGCCCGCGCACGCCATGCGGATTTTCCCCAATTGGGGCCGCACAGGGGAACTCCTTATTGAGTACTGAACGTGGAGCTCTCTTGGGGCACAAAACATGAGAAGGGTGCGTCAGAATAGTCAGGGGATCTTCATGCAAACGTACCCACTGGGGCCGTAGGCGGATTTTCCGTGTGGGGCACGAAGCGTGTGAAGGAGGAGGTAGCGGATCAGTATACGGCCCGATTCTGGATCAGTATTGGGCTCCATTCCATATCAATATACGCCAGCCCGTATTCAGGATCAGTATACAACAGTCTCCAGATCAGTACACAATTACCTTCCGGATCAGTATACCACAGTTTCCAGATCAGTATACATCACGTTCTGGATCAGTATACAACAAGTTCTGGATCAATACTTACCACGGCAATTCGCTTGTTTGTGGTCCGAGCTTTCTGACAAAATACTGTGAAATGAAGCCCCCGACGAGGTTGACAAGATTCGATTCCAGAGGTTCTGAGGACGTGAAGGCCGCTGGCGAGAGCAGCGTGCCCGAAGCGGCTCGGCTGTCCGGCCCAGCATGGAAGTCGTGGCCCGCCTGCGCAGCGGGCCGCGGGCCGACGGCCGCGGGGGATGGCGGCAACGCGTGCGCCAGGGATTTGCGCTGCGGCCGGTGCGGGTGCACCAGCCTAATCGTTTTCTAGGGGATTTTTTTTGTTCCCGCGCATCGGCCACGAGCCACGAGTGCAAGGCGCGTCTGAAAACCAGGACGCGGTGAAACGAGGGCCCGGCCAGCGGCGCGCTACGAAGAAGTTTCGCAAAGGCCTCCGACACGCGTCTTGGGAATGACTGGGGAGACTTTCCGGCACACGCCGCGCATTGAAGCATAATTTGTTGCGGGAGTGCTTGCCGGGGAGCTTTGGGGAGGAAGTTGACGTACCCAGTGTTGTTGGTTTCTAATTTGACATGCGCTGAATTTCGATAATGGCAGTTTCAGTAGCAGGCCACAATTCCGGTAACATAGCCACGTTTCAGTATGGAGCGTTGCCGTCTCAGTATTAAGCGCCCTCGTTTCAGTAATCCGCGCAGACGTTGCATTAAGAAGTGCCACCGTTTCAATAATAAGCTCCATCGTTTCAGTAATAAGCGCTACCGTTTCGATAATAAGCCCAAAGAGGAGGATGAGGATTAAGAATAGGAGGATCAGATGAGGAAGGGGGAAGAGTAACGGGGTGAGGTGGGAACGGTGTGAAACAATACGGCGCGCGTTTGAAGATGTTTCCTCCATTTCGACGCATCGCGTTATCGAGAACACTACAAAGCACCAATAGTTCGACCATGGGAAGCCTGAGTGGTGCACGAATTCTGGTGGAATTTGAAAATTCCCAGAGTGCGGCCCAAGCTTGTCTGCGCATTTGGCCGTTAGATACAATTGTTGACGCTTCGCGATGCTTCGCGTACCCCCACCAGGTCCTGCTTTGCATTTTGCACGTGCGTGGGTTGGCGCCCTCTTGGCGGCTTCTACCGTTCGTGGCCTGGCCCTCCCTAATTATCTGGCATTGCGCCTCTTCTTTTGCCGAATTTGATTTGTACAGTGTCTACCCTTGCCGGTCCGGTCGGCTGTTGTTAGGACAGTCGGTCACTCTGGCTTGCTGCCCTGTTCTGCATGTTGCACGTGTGTGGGTTGGCGCCCTCTTGGCGGTTCCCTCCAGTCGTGGCCTGGCCTTCACTAATTATCTGGCATTGCGCCCCATTGCCTTCTGACACGCCCTCTGGACTTTTCCTTGCGGGCCGCCGAACAAAAAAAAAAAGATCCCCGCCTGCCCAACCAGAAACGATGCTTGGGGGAGTTGATGTGATCAAGGAAGTGGGGGGGGGGCATGCAGAAATAACGACGAAGGGCGGGGGAAGCAGTCCGAGGTGGGGGAGGGAGGAGGGAGGAGGAGGCGGATAAGGAGGAGGAGAAGGAGGAGCAGGAAGAACAAGGACGAATCTAAGAGCCTCCGTGGATGTGTGTTTGGGAGTTTTTTTTTGTCTGTAGGCTTCTTGGAAGATTTGGGGACCATTTTGGGTGCCTCGGGGTCCCTTTGAAGCCTCTTGGGGGCTTCCTGGGAGCCTCTTGGAAGCATTTTGGGCGCCTTTGGGGGGCCGTTTGGGCGCCTCGTGGAACCTTCTTGACCGTTCTCGGGAGCTTTGGGAGCGCTCTCTGGTCCAAAATGGAGGACTCCCTGATTGACGTCGCCTTTCTGGGGTGTCTAAAATCGCCTTCAGGGCTCCTTTTGGGGCGCTCTTGGAGCGCTTTGGGGCGCTGCTGGGGCCGTCTTGGAGCTCTTTTGGGCCCTTCTTGGGCCCCTCTTGGGCCGTCTTGGAGCCATCTTGAGGCTTCAGAAAGCCATCGGAAGCGAAAAGGTGAGAAAGCAACTGGGAGTTTTGGGAGAGATGTTGGCCTCTTCGTGGCCTCGTTGGGGGATTTCTTTTGCCACTTGGAGCCGTCTTGGAGCGGTCTTAGGGGCCTCTCGTAGCATCTTACGAGCCCTTTGTTCAAGGCATTGTCTGATATTTTGAGGCATCCCGGAGCTCATCTTGAGCTATCCGAGGCACTTTGAAGCAATGTTTGGACATCTCGGATGCTCCAACCTCGCGCGGGATCCCCTTGTATGTCCAAGGGAAGGGGTAGCCAGAGGGTGAAGACACTTTCTCCGCACGCAAGTCGTCTAGCTCTTTCCCACCCGCCCTCCTGCCATCCGAATCTCGGAATAGCCAGGGGTCGGCATTGGATAGACAGCCGCTGAGAACCAAAGCGGACGCCAGGTGCGCGATGCTCGCCCCGATGATCTAGATGATGATGCGAGGGGTGTCAGCATTGTTTTGGGCTTGCGCGCAGCAGGTATCATCATGCGGACACCGCCGCCGTCTCGGTCAAAAAAGAAGATACAGCGCTCGCGGGTGGCCAGCCCAATACCCACGACGTTGTCCCAATGTGCAGTTTGCCTTGTTTTTGACGGTGGTCTTGCACAAAGCCGCTTCACTGTAGGTGCCCCGCCATCTTTATCAAGAAAACAATACAATGTGTTCACAGGGCGCCAGCGCACTGGTCAGATGTTGTTGCAATGTGCTCTTCGTATTGTGTTTTGATGAGATTGCGGAGGGTGGGCCTCGCAATGTGCATTTTGTGTTGTTTTTTGACACAGATGGTGGGAGGGTGCCCGCATGGTTCCACATTGGATGCCGACCAAGTTGGGGAGGGAGTGCTTATTATGAATAGGAAACATTGATGAACGCCTCCCCGAAGGAGCACAGGGGCAAATAGAAGACAAACTACCTTCGACCACTTACGCGCTAAAGGGTTCTTAGGATTTCGCTTGCGAATTCCACAGCTTAGCCAAGTAAAACTGGCAAGATGTGCAACCTCATCTCTCCCTCTTGGCGGATCGTGGCTAATTGTTCGAGTTGGCACACATGCCGCAAATGTTTTTTTTTGGTAGCCGTAGAAGCCGCCTGTGTGATGATGGCGTAGGCGTTGGTACCCGTCGCACCCCGTAATGGTCATCGCATGTGCATTGTTGGACGGCAACACAGGATTCAATATCGACGATCGGTTTCGGTATTAAGATCTAGGCGACGGGGAAGAGGGCCTCCCATTGCATGTCCGATCAACAGCATAACACCGCCATGCATGTTTGAGCCATTTCGCAATATCGCCTTCTGGTGCCACAAGACGAAGTCGATTTGGACATCGTCACGATATGCAGCGCAAAAAATGGTTTCCATTCATCGAGTAGTAGCGCCAGGAGATGTTTACACACACGCCGGCAAATCTATTGCTTTTTCACCAATTACTGGCGTGTCAAGTCAAAATCGACATCAGAAGTACCAAATAAGAAGAAAATGATGACATTGATTCAGAAATTGGGTCCTTGGCCGCGCGCGAATGGCACCTTTTTGGTGTTCCCGCAAATGATATGACAACCGTTGGGGAGGGCAGCACATCTGAAGAAAACCGAATATTTGTTGGAAGAAGAAGAAGAAGAACATCCGTTTCGGGATCCTCACATTTTCAATCCAGGCCGGGGAACCAACATAATTCTTCATCAGATTACAAACAATTCCAATGTACCGATAAAACCTTTTGCAATTTTATATGGCATTCCGTGCATTAAGGGGGACGGAAGGAAGAAAAGACATAAGGAGGAGAGGATGGAAAAAGGAAAGGACGGAAAAAAAAATGGATGGAAGGTAGAGGACGGGAAAAAGAGAGGGCGAAAGGAAGAGAGGACGGAAGGAGGAGAATACAAGACAGGACGGAAGGAAGAGAAGACAGACGGAAGAGAAGAGACAGAAAGAGGAGAAGACGGAAAAAAGAAAAATCCGAAAGAGGAGAGGACGGAAAAAAGAGAAGACGGGAAGAAGGAACAAAAAAAAAAAGAGAGAGGACACGATAGAATATCGAAATAGATACCGAAATTCAGAATACCGGTATTGAAACCAAATGGCCTCATATTGAAACCAAAAAGCGGCACCGAATTCTGAAAACGGAAGAAAGTGGTACCAAAACTAGAAAATGAAATTGATTCCGAATATTCCGAAACGGAATAAGACCGACGTTTGGGTCGGGAATAAAGTTGGAAAAAAATCAGCATTAAGCTTTATATTTTAAATTAATTTTCGTTCTTTTTTTCTTTTTTATTTCTTTTATGCTTTTCTGAAAAAAATCAGCATTAAGCTAGAGTCGGAAAAAATATGTACGAGATTGTACGAATCTATTGTTTTTCGTGCCAACTATTATTTTTATCTTTGTTGTTGGGTTGACATAAAAATAAATGATACCAGAGAAAAACCAGAATCAGAATCTTCTAAACGATGTAAGGCTATGGGGATAAATTGCTATGAGGCTATAAGGCTATAGGGCCGGAGAGCTAGAGGGCATGGGGCTATAGAGCTATAGGGCTAGAAGGTTATAAAGGTATAGAGCTATGGAGCTATTAGGCTTACAAGGTTATAAAGCCATTCGGGCTATAAGGCATAGAGCTACAACGCTATAACGTAATAAAATTGAGATATGAAAACTTTAGGGCTACCGGGCGGGCACCTACCCCTACGGGCGTTCCCGGGCACCCGGGTGTGCAGCGAAAATCGGCGGTACCATGTGACGCTTGGACCCGTACAGAGGCAAACTCTGACAATAAGAATATTCTAAGAGGTTTGTTGTATATTGTTTGTTTTCTTTCAAAACACAAATCAAATCATACTTTACATAACGCTCTGCAATTGAAGATAAATGCGAGGAGACAGTAGGGACGTCGGCAATTTGCAGCGCACCAACAAATCACATAAAATATATAACTAGCACCCCGCAGGGTCCGATTTCTTAAGCCAAATTGGGTAGGTCGCGGGAAGTTGGTGCTGGATGCCTTTTATAGCCCTCTTGGAGGTCTCTTAGGAACCTTTCGGGGAAATTACCGATTGAGAGCTTCTTGGGGCTTCTCCTGGCCACTTTTTGGGGACTTTTTGGGGCACCCGCAAAAGCTTTTGAAACGCACCCACGGAGCCATCTCGGAAGAGATCGCTCAAAGAAAAAGCTTGCTAATTTAACTCTCCCCCGAATAATCAAAAATGAGGCCACAGCAGTATAAAGCCAGTAATCGGAATTTCCTCACCAAGGCCGCATTACATATTTCGATTGCCCGCGCAACTTGCTGTCGAAGATAATACATTCCAACCCGCGTCCCCACTACGTAAATCCCCGTAAATGGTATCAGAATTTTGGCATAGTCAGGGGTCACTACTAGATTAAGAAACTTTCGGAATCAAAACGGACGCCAAATGCAAACGTTCGCCGTGGGATCCACATTCAGGTTGCGTTTCATCCGTGTCAAGAAAGTGATGTACGGTTAATGTAAGGAGAGGTCACATTATTTTGGGTTTGTGAGCAACGAAAAACATCATGCGGGTTTCATTGCCGTCGCGGCCAAAAAAACAATACCAAAAAATTGCGGGTGGCCACGGCAATACCCATGACAATGTCGCAATGTCCGCTTTGCATTATTCTTGAAAAAGATACTGCCCTTGCACAAAGCGGCTTCTCTAAAAATACACCGCCACTTTTGAAATAGAAACACATTTATTCAATGCATGTCGGCCACCAGGATAATTGTCGCATCTACGTATTTACTACGGATGTCGCGCATTTGAACCCGCATCCGGCAATTATTCAATAGGTTTGCACAGAAGGAGAAGGGGATGTGGAATTTTTCGTCTTTGCTGTGTTTCCATAAGGGCACCTACATACATACATACATATACATACAGACATCTATTTCTATTAGAACCAACGCGCGCTTCGCACACGCTTTGGTTCTAGCCGAAGTCAAAGACACATTGACTTAAGCTTCGTCGAATGCGTCCGAAATAAGGTCGGCGGGAAATTCGGTTAAACATTAAAAAATCGTCCGTAGCGCTCGCGTTGGTTAGCGGGCGTTTTCTCGTTCGCGGTACTCTTTGATCCACTTCAAACCGACCAGAAAAATTCTCATTTAATTTACGAGAATTCCAAAAGGAATTCTTTACGCTTCGCGTATCCCCACCAGCCCATCTCACAGCAGCAACTCTTGCGAAGCATGCCGACAGTCGTGTTTTTCAGGCGTGTGTCCGTTTGGCCCCGTATATCTCCCCTGTTCCTCCTTCCTCCCGCCTCCTTGTACATCCTCCTTGTGGGGGGAGCGGGAGAAGGACGAGGCGGAGGAGGGAGAGAAAGCGCTCCTCGTGGTTTGAGTCATTTGGGGTTTCTCGTCCTGGTGTGAGTCGAGTTGTTCGGGCCCTTTTTCGTGGTGTTCGGGCTCTTCGTGGTGTGAGTCGTTTGGGCTCTTCGTCTTGGTGTGAGTCGTTCGGGCTTGTCTTGGTGTGAGTTGATCGGGCCCCTCGTCCTGGTGTGAGTCGTTCGGGCCCCTCTTCCTGGTGTGACTCGTTCCGGCTCCTCGTAGTGTGAGTCGTTCGGGGCCCGCGTCGTGGTGTGAGTCGTTCGGGCTTTTCGTGGTGTGAGTCGTTCGGGCGCCTCGTCCTAGTGTGAGTCGTTCGGGCACTAATCCCTGGTGTGAGTGTCGTTCGGGTTCTTCGTGGGTGTGAGTCGTTCGGGCCCTTGCATTCCTGGCCTCTGGTGTGAGTCGTTCGGGCTCCTCGTGGGGCCTCTTGGGGGCCTCTTAAAGCCTCTTGGGGGCCTCTTGGGGGCCTCTTAGGTGCCTCTTGTGAGCCTCTTGGGAGTTCTTGGGGGCTTCTTGGAGCCTCTTCGGGGCCTCTTAGGGCCTCTTGGGGCCTCCTGAGAGCATCTTGGGGGTCTCTTGGAGGCCTCTTGGGAGCCTCCTGGGGACCTCTTGGAGCCGTCTTGGGGCCTCTTGCGACCTCCTCAGAAGCGCAAATGAGCGCTGCCCCCTGAGGAGGACAAAATGAGCCCAAAACCTTCGTAAAATCAATGATTTTGCTATGAAGGACGATGAGCGTTGCCCCCTCAAAAGCCCAAAATGGAGCCGAAACCCTAGTAAAATCAATGATTTTTGCTTCAAAGACGAGCTGAGGCACCAAACTCCCTCTCCCCTCGGGGCCAGAATCCTCGTGAAGGTAGTCGTTTTTTGGCCCTCCCAGGCGTCGAACAAGAAGACCTTTTTGACACCACTCGGAACTCCCTCTCTAGGTCCAGGGAGAGGGGGTAGGGGGAGGGGTAAACCCCTTCCCGAAGGGGAAGATGGGGGGTTGAGGACAGAGAGAGCTCGCTAAACCACTCACGCCCGAAAGGCTGGTGGGATTAGTAGTAGGAGTAGGAGTAGGAGTAGGAGTAGGAGTCAAGCTAGCCAGCTCGAGCGAGTCAGCATAGCATGCCCAGTCCCACCCGCCCTCCCACAACATAAGAAGCAAAGCTGGCACAACTGGGGGCCGAAGTCACACCGGCCAGCCAGTTTGGTACAGCTGATGCGGCCGCGATGGCGGTTGCCGACGGGAACTGGCGAGCGCGTGTTGAATGCCGCGCACGCATTGCCAAACGAGTCGAGAATGGCCCGGTACACCGCAAGAAGCCAGAGGTGGCCGGAGGAAGCCCGACCAAAGCATTTTTGTGAAAAAGCATTGGGTTTTTGATGTTTTTATATTGAAATGCTTGGAAAAACATGGTATGCTGTAGGATTCTGACATGAACGCGCGAATGTGCTCTTTGTAATATTTTTTGCACAGGATTCGCGGCCTGGGTGCATGACAGAGCATCGCGAGTGCACCGCGCGATGACGTGAAATCGCTGGATTTGACAGAATTCTTAAGATTCCTATGGTTTTCCTATGATTTCAGCAGGAGAGCCCGGGCGGGAAATTTGTACAATTTTTGTGAAAAATCATTTGCTTTTTGATGTTTTTATGTTGAAATGCTTGCAAACACACGGTGTTCGGTAGGATTCTGACATGAACGCGCGCGTGTGCTCTTTGTAGTATTTTTTGCAATGGATTATCGCCGTGGACGACAGGACGTCCATGTCGAGAGGAAAAAATAAGAAAAATGTTGATTTTGTATTGTTTTTTACAAGTTAGGATGGGACCCCCCGGATGCGGCCCCTAATGGCCGGCCTGAGGGGGGAGTAGGAGTATATTCTAATAAGGAATAAGGATAGGAGTCAAGCTAGCCAGCTCGAGCGAGTCAAGCATGGCATGCCCTGTCCCACCCGCCCTCCCACAACATAAGAAGCAAAGCTGGCACAACTGGGGGCCGAAGTCACACCGGCCAGCTGGTTTGGTACAGCTGATGCGGCCGCGATGGCGGTTGCCGACGGGAACTGGCGAGCGCGTGTTGAATGCCGCGCACGCATTGCCAGACGAGTCGAGAATGGACCGGTACACCGCAGGAAGCCAGAGGTGGCCGGAGGAAGCCCGACGGTCTGACAGGACACCCCAAAGCATTTTTGTGAAAAAGCATTGGGTTTTTGATGTTTTTATGTTGAAATGCTTGCAAACACACGGTGTTCGGTAGGATTCTGAAATGAACGCGCGAGTGTGCTCTTTGTGGTATTTTTTGCACAGGATTCGCGGCCTGGGTGCATGACAGAGCATCGCGAGTGCACCGCGCGATGACGTGAAATCGCTGGATTAAGGATAGGAGTAGTAGTAGTAGTAGTAGTAGTAGTAGTAGTAGTAGTAGTAGTAGTAGTAGTAGTAGTAGTAGTAGTAGTAGTAGTAGTAGTAGTAGTAGTAGTAGTAGTAGTAGTAGTAGTAGTAGTAGCAGCATCAGCAGCAGCAGCAGCAGCAGCAGCAGCAGCAGCAGTAGTAGTAGAAAAAAAAAAAAATAGTAGTAGTGGTAGTGGTAGTAGTAGTAGTAGTTGTAGTAGTTAGTAGTGGTAGTAGTAGTAGTAGTAGTAGTAGTCTAGTAGTAGTAGTAGCAGTAGTAGTAGCAGCAGTAGTGGTAGTAGTAGTAGTAGTAGTAGCAGCAGTAGTAGTAGTAGCAGTAGTAGTAGTAGTAGTCGTCGTAGTAGTATTAGTAGTAGTAGTAGTAGTAGTAGTAGTAGTAGTAGTAGTAGTAGTAGTAGTAGTAGTAGTCGTAGTAGTAGAAGAAGACGTAGAAGTAGTAGGAGTAGGAGTAGGAGTAGGCGTCAAGCTAGCCAGCTCGAGCGAGTCAAGCATGGCATGCCCAGTCCCACCCGCCCTCCCACAACATAAGAAGCAAAGCTGGCACAACTGGGGGCCGAAGTCACACCGGCCAGCCGGTTTGGTACAGCTGATGCGGCCGCGATGGCGGTTGCCGACGGGAACTGGCGAGCGCGTGTTGAATGCCGCGCACGCATTGCCAGACGAGTCGAGAATGGCCCGGTACACCGCAGGAAGCCAGAGGTGGCCGGAGGAAGCCCGACGGTCTGACAGGACACCCCAAAGCATTTTTGTGAAAAAGCATTGGGTTTTTGATGTTTTTATGTTGAAATGCTTGCAAACACAAGGTGTTCGGTAGGATTCTGACATGAACGCGCGAGTGTGCTCTTTGTGGTATTTTTTGCACAGGATTCGCGGCCTGGGTGCATGACAGAGCATCGCGAGTGCACCGCGCGATGACGTGAAATCGCTGGATTTGACAGAATTCTTAAGATTCCTATGGTTTTCCTATGATTTCAGCAAGAGCCCGGGCGGGAAATTTGTACAATTTTTGTGAAAAAGCATTGGGTTTTTGATGTTTTTATGTTGAAATGCTTGCAAACACACGGTGTTCGGTAGGATTCTGACATGAACGCGCGCGTGTGCTCTTTGTGGTATTTTTTGCAATGGATTATCGCCGTGGACGACAGGACGTCCATGTCGAGAGGAAAAAATAAGAAAAATGTTGATTTTGTATTGTTTTTTACAAATTAGGATGGGACCACCCGGATGCGGCCCTTAATGGCCGGCCTGAGGGGGGAGTAGGAGTATATTCTAATAAGGAATAAGGATAGGAGTGGTAGTAGTAGTAGTAGTAGTAG
>CAUYUJ010020871.1:104203-119203 GCA_963575745.1 Prorocentrum cordatum | reverse complement strand
GTAGTAGTAGTAGTCGTAGTAGTAGTAGTAGTAGTAGTAGTAGTAGTAGTAGTACTAGTGGTAGTGGTAGTCGCCGTAGTAGGAGTAGTAATAGTAGTCGTAATGGAAATAGTAGTCGTATTCGTAGTAGTAGTAGTAGTAGTAGTCGTAGTAGTAGTTGAGTAGTAGTATTGTAGAGTAGTAGTAGTTGTAGGAGTGTAGTAGTAGTGTAGTTAGTATTATAGTGTTAGTTAGTGTGCTGCAGTTGTAGTTGTCGTAGTATTAGTTGTAGTAGAGTACGTAGAGTAGTAGTAGTAGTAGTAGCTGTGATACTAGCATAGGTAGTTTAGGGGTGGTGTAGGAGTAGAGTAGTGTCGTATTAGTAGTAGTAGTGTTGTAGTAGTAGTAGTAGTAGTAGTTTTTGTAGTAGTAGTTTGCTTTAGCAGTACTAGTTGCAGTAGTCGTAGTACTACTACTACTAGTTTAGTAATACTACTAGTTGTCGTAGTGTAGTACTTGTGGTTTTTTCAGGTTTTTGCATTTGTTAGTACTTAGTAGTAGTGTGGAGAGTAGTAGTAGTTTAGTAGTAGTAGTGTAGTTGTTTAGTAGTAGTTGTTAGTAGTAGTTAGTCGGAGTAGTAGTAGGTGTAGTAGTAGTAAGTAGTGTAGTAGTAGTAGTAGTTAGTAGGATGTAGGATTGTAAGGGAAGTAGAAGTAGATGCAGTAGTAGTAGTAGTAGCAACAGCAGCAGTAGTAGTAGTAGTAGTAGTAGTAGTAGTAGTAGTAGTAGTAGTAGTAGTAGTGGTAGTAGTAGTAGTAGTAGCTGTAGTAGTAGTAGTGAGATACTCTCAGAATCTCTCCAGGAATCTCTCGGAGGCCCGCAGGAAACTCTCAGGAATCTGTCAGAATGTCCCAGAATGTCTCAGAACCTTTCAGAATCTCTCAGAATCTCTCAGAATCTTTCAGAATCTCGCAGAATCTCTCAGAATCTTTCAGAATCTTTCAGAATCTCTCAGAATCTTTCAGAATCTTTCAGAATTTCTCAGAATCTCTCAGAATCTGTCAGAATCTTTCAGAATCTCTCAGAATCTCTCAGAATCTCTCAGGATCTCTCAGGATCTCTCAGAATCTCGCAGAAACTCTCAGGATCTCTCAGGATCTCTCAGAATCTCGCAGAATCTCTCAGAGGCTCGCAGTGGCTCTCAGAACCTTGCAGAGGTTGGAGCTTTTCAGAGGCTCCAAAGTGGTTGGGATCTCACGCGTCCCACGTGTCCTTAACGGTTGGGATCTGAACCGTCCGGTTGGGATCTCACGCGTCCGGTTGGGATCTGAACCTTTCTCCTCTTTGGGGGGGGTCTGGGAGGCCTCTTGAGGCAATTTTGGGCACACTGTTCAAGAAGGGCGGGCTAATACATTCAGCCCCTCCCCCCTCGGAGGCTCGAACATGGCGTCTTGGGGCCGTCTTGTGGCGCTCTTGGTGCACTCTTGGGCGCTCTTGGGGTCCTCCTGGGGTCCTCCTGGGGCCCTCTTGTGCCCCTCTTGGGGCTCTCTTGGGCTGTCTTGGGGCCATCGTAAGGCCTCAAGAGCCCATCCGAAGCCAAACGGCAAAAAAGGCAAACAACAGTGATTTTCCTTTGATGTTCTGGCCATTTTGGCTTCTTGGGGGGGGGTCATTGGAGGGCTCGGAGGGCAATTGAAACCGCCTTGGGGCCGTCTTAAGGCCTCTTGGATGTTTGTCGGAGACTATCTTGAGCCATCTTGAGGTACCTTGAGCTATCTTTGAGTCCATCGTGGGCTCCCTGCGACCCTATTAGAGCCATCTTCGGCCATCTTGGTCGCTCAAACCCCTCTGTCCCCCCTCCTCCTATGCCCAGGGGAGGGAGTAGGGGGAGGGGTCGATGCACCCACAAGACCGCAAGCCGTCTCGCTCACTCCCACCCTCCCTCCTAACATATAAGTAAACCAGAGTCTCAGCACATCGCCGAGGAGCGCCACGCATGCCATGTGCGCCACGGGTTCAGGCGCACCCGGCACCCTGGAGGCCCAAGCGTGCGAGGCGCGGCAAGTGCGGCACGTATTCCACGAGCGCCAAGTGCGCCACGCGCCCCAGCCGCGCCTGGTGCGCCACGTTCTTTGCTCGCGCAGTGCGTGCGAGGCGTGCCAGTGCACAGCCGTGACGGGGTGGATGCTGCATTGTTTTTTTGACAATGCCGGTTGGCTTGCGCGCATCGAGCAATATGCCGGGACCCCCGCCATTCTTGTTGAATACCAGTGCGGAGTGGTCGTGGGGCGCCTGCCGAGAGGTCACGAGGCGCCCGCGCATGCTCCGGATTTGGAGGCAAAGTGTATCCTATATTTCGTTTCGACGGAGAAGGTCAGCTTGCGCGCAATGTTTGCGCAACAGCTTGCATGCCAGCACCCCCGCCGTCCCTGTCAAAAATCACATGCTGAGTGGTCGCGATGCGCCAGCGCATGCTCGAGATTTGGAGGCAGAGAGGATCTTGTTTTTGTTGACAGGGATGTTTGGAGGGGGGGCGGGCATGTCCCGGGCTGGCCCACAGTCGGGCGGGGGAGCGGGTGCTCACTAATAAGCAGCAGTGATTGCCCCCTCCCCCGCGCAGGGGAAGCAGGGGATTTGATCAGGCAGAGAGAAGACACATTCGTCAAACCGCCCACGCCCAGAGGGCTGGTGGGGTTTTCAGAAAAAAGGGGCGGTCTTTTAGGGGCGCGCGCGGCGAGCGGGGGGAGGGCCCTCCAAAACTCGACAGTACTTCGCGGACAGCAGACGAGCATTCTAACGGGCCCACTCCGTGCAGGCACGGTGGCGGGCAGGCGCGGCGGCGGGCGCGGTCGGGCCCTGCCGCTTCAGGAGACGATCTGCGGAACGAGGTGTGCGCTGCACGTTTGGTTCGGACGTGCGCCTCGGACAGAAACAGTTGTGGGTCTGCAGCGCCAGCGGTCGCTCGCGTGCTCGAGCCGCCGACGGGGCGCGCCATGCTGTGGGCACGCGGAGGCAGACGGACGGGAGGATGGCGCCCGCAGAGGCGGAACACGGGGAGGGGGCCTCAGACGCAGAGAGTCTGCGTCCACGTCTCGAGTCTTGAGGTCGAAGAAGAAACTTCGCTGTACATGTACACGTTTGGCGCTCCGCGTGGGCTTCTTGGATCCGCGCTGGGGCACCCAGGCGGCGCCTCCGGCGCCGCCCCTGGCGCGCTCCGCGCACCAGGGTCGGGTGTTGCTAGAAGTACCCCTGGCCCAAGGTACCCCTGGGATTCTCGGGGTGGCCCAGACGGCCTCCAGGGCACCCCTCACGGGGCCCAGAGGGCCCCAGGGGCTCCGAAATGGAGCGGAAAGCTGGGGGGGGATCTTGGGCCATGGGGCACTCCTAGCAACACCCGACAGGGAGGGGGATCCAGCGCAGGTCCAGGACATCGGCGCGGAGCGTCGACAATTTATGTCTGAGTCCTTTTTTTTTTTTTTCCTCTGTGTAGGGCGCGCCGGCGGCCTCGGGCACCGGGATCGGGTGTACTCGCAGATTGTGCGGATCAGACGCGCATACTCGGGGGCCCCCAAACGGTGTGGTGAACACACCGTGCGGTGAGTCGGTGGGGGTGCGGGGTCACCGCACGGTTTTGGGGCTCGAGGCCCTCTCCGAGGATGTCTCGGGTGACAGGGGCACAGTCTGTCTCCGCACCGTTTTGGGATTCCAAAGCATACACGCACACGCACACGCACACACGCACACACACACACACACTCACTCACTCATTCACTTACTCACTCACTCACTCACACACTCACTCACACACTCACACACTCACACACTCACACACTCACACACTCACACACACACACACACCAGCACTGCGCGGGTACAAAGGAGAGCCGCAGAGGGGGGGTCGCAATTCGGCATGTAGGGTCAACTATCGTCGATAGCGTCTGGTGGTCGATGAGGTAGCGTCGATCAGCATCGACATCGCGTCGATGTAACGTCGATTTAGCGCCGACCTCGCGTCGACTAGCGCCGATTCGCACGAGCCAAAACAAGATGGTATGGGAGGCTGCCATAAGTTACCGCATCACGCAGGGGCAACGATATGGGGGGATAGGCGTTTGGGGGGATGCATCGACTCACAATCGCCAGTTCAGCGTCGATAGGGGTCCGATAGCCCAAGCCGCCCAGGCAGGGTCGGTTTTGCTTTCGGGGGCCTATCGCTGATCTTTCGACGATGCATCGCCGATTTCTGGTCGGTACTTCCCCCCTATGCTTATGATGTTTCCAACCTGCTTTAGCGAGGATCACCAGAAAGAACTTCGAACACCAAGAAAGTACCGAAACTTGAGGGTTTGCACGTGTCGGGCCCTTGGAGGCGTTCGACACTGTTTCGATACATTTCTGGGTGCTCGAAATCATTTCTGGGATGTGGTTCTTGAGTATGGGGAGCAACATAACCCTATGCCAGTCCCCTGGTAAGCCGGTCCCCTCCCCCTCGCCAGTCCCCCCCCCTCTCGTTGGCCCGCAGCGACATCCTCGGCAGCTGAGCGGTCCTGGGCAGGCCAGGATCTGCAGCACGGCTGGGCCCGCGTGCCTGGCTTCGGCAGCAGCGCGCCCGCGGCGGCTTCACCCCCCGCCGCCGCCCGGCGGCGAGGCCGAGGCCCTTCCCGAACTCGGCGGCGAGCCTTGCGGGGAGGGGAAGTTTCGGGTTCGAGGTTCGAGGTCTTCGGGCGCCGCCGTCGTCTCTCCTCAGGTTTCCAGCCTCGGGGCTGCACTCCAGCAGCTGCGCGTCGCCGAGGACGTTCCGGCGGTTCCCGGATTGTCCCGAACGGCCACCGGGGAGCCGAGCTATGACTGAAAAACCATCAGGGGTTTGAGCGAGGGCGGGCCTTGTCAGAAGGCTTGGAAGTCCCCTGGCCTTGTGAGGAGTGTCCTGCATCCGCCCCGAAGACACGGGAAGCTCAGAAGGCGCGAGGGCTTCTGAGAAGTCCCGCCGCCTTCTTGAGAACGCGAGGTTTTTGTCGCAGCGCAAAGCCGCATAAACACCAGGTAAGGTCGCGTCGTGTCGACCGCGGCGACTCCGCCGCAACCCCGTCGTTGGCGATCAACGTTGAACGCCGCCAGCGACCCAGAGTCGATCGAGGTTGAACGACCTTGGAAATGGCTTATAGTTCAATGTTGAAAGATTCCTCCGGAGTCAGACACCAACGCCGAAGTCGGCACGACACAAATCTGATGGATGTAACTCTTCTGAGTGCTGCGCGGATTTCTCGGCGCCGCGCTCTGCGCGCCAGGGAGGGGGGATCCAGCGCCGATTGTTATTTTGCGCCCATGTTCGGCCTCCAGCGGCCCTTGCCGGGCCCTGGGACAGTCAAACAACGACCGGGAATGAAAATCTTGTGCAGATTTATGAGAGTCCACGTTGTGAACAAGATCGCAGGCCTAGAGGTTGACACCAACACCAGTATCGGCGGTGTGCCTCCACCGAGGGAAGAAGATCCCGATCTCGGTGATGGTGGTCATATTCTGGCTTCCAGGGTGACCGAACTATTACCGCCAATAATTACCGAAATCTAGGATCATCCTCCCCCTGTGGAGGCAACCCCCCTGTGCTGGTGTTGGTGCCCACTTCCAGGCCTCCAACAAGAACACGATCACGACCTCGGAGTTCCATGGGAGATCCGACGTCGCGCACGCAGCGGCAGCACCGTGAGGAGCCACGCCGGAGCCGGATCGACCCGTGAGGGCCCCGCGGGGCCCAACATGTGGCCGAGTCCATCGGTGCGAGCAAAATGGCGACGCCGGGATCTGATCTCGGGGCGTGGCCCGGAGGAGACCTCCAAAGCAGTTCCAGGACCTGGACCCCTCCCGGGGTGTCCATCCCGAGGAATCCTGACCCGCTTTCCGAGGCTGATGCAGCCGCCAGCGACGTGAAGCCTCCCGGAGGCCGAGGAAGGACGAAGAGCCCCAGGGAGGACCGCTGTTGTGTCGACTGGTTCTCCTTGGCGCCCACAAGCCCAGACCTCCTCGCATTGTGAACAAAATCACGACGGGAGGTCTTTCTATAGTTTCGGCCTCAAGGGGTCCTCGCCGGGCCTCCGGACTGTTAAAAAACGACGCAGGATGGAGAACCGGTCCCCCGGGAAGGGGTCCAGGCTCCAGGAGGTCACGTCATGAAGAAACACGACGTCGGGGGTCTGGGAGGGGCGGCGCGAGGGGTGTGGGATTTTCTGAAGGCGACAGTTGTTCTTTGAAGGCCGGGGAGCTTCTCAAAGAAGCCCGTCCGGCATCTGAGAAGTTCTAGGCCTCCTAGATGGGGTCGGAGTAGATGGGGGGTTGGAGGATCGCGCCGCATCGCCGATGCATCGGCGATGCATCGGCGATTCGGCTCGATGTGGGGCCCAATTTTCTCCACGCCGACGTCGCCGATGCACCGCCGACGTCGGCATCGCCGATGCATCGGCGATGCGGCGAGATCCTCCGACCCCAGCTGCCCCGACCCCATTTGGGAGGCCTCTGGACGTCTCATCGGACGCCTCGTGGGCCTTCGGCACAAGAGGGCCCCTGCCGCCCAAGAGCAGGGCCCCCCCCCGCCCGCCTTCTCTCGGAAGCCTCGCTTCCCCCTCGCGCCACGCCCGTGCGGGCGCCGCCAGCCTCCCCCGACCTCTGACGGAGCGCAGGTGGGGTCGGAGGATCGCTCCGCGTCGCCGATGCACCGGCGATGCGTCGGCGATGCCTGGGCGATTCCGGCATGAAGCAGTCGATTCCACATCGGACCGCATCGCCGATGCCTCGGTCGATGCGGCTCGATATCCCCCGACCCCATCCACCTTCCGACCCCCTCGGGGAGGCCCAGAGTTCACTCCCGCAGGGGAGACCTCGACCCGATCGGGCCGCCCTCCCCTCCCGCCGCCCCCGTGTGGAAAGAAGGAGGAGGAGGGCCAGCCTCGGAGAGAATTGGGTCGAGCTCCACGCTTTTGCGTGCTGCTTCTCGCCTCGCCCGCCACCCGCCTGGATGTCGGGGGCCTTTTGGTTGTGGGGCCAGGCGCCTGTCTCGCACGCCCGCGGCCCGCCGCGGGCAACTGACGCCACGGTGGGAGCGCCCGGCGGCCTGCGCAAGTCAGGAGGGAAAAAAACACACAGACACAATTAATCCTCGATTCCCAGGAAAATATGGGAAAACATGGAAATTGGGAGGGAAGACAAAAACCCAGAAAATATGGGAAAATATGGGGACTATTTTTATTTGTGTGTATTTATTTGTGTGTCCTAATTTCCCTTTAGCAAGGCAGGACCAGAGTAAACTCCAGGCGCGTCAACGATGTTGCAATAAAGCCTGTTTTCACATGCCCTCTTCACAGGTCCCTACAAGACTTGTTGTTCCCCGCGGAAAAAGTGCCCCGTTGGACGACACATATGTTTCAAAATGCGCCATCGTGCCAAAACGCAATTCCCGAGAGTTCAACGCTGCGAAACATCGTTATTGTCGCGTCCCGTGGGTCCTGAATCGTGCCAGGAAGTCAACCAACACCACGTATCACCGTGACTGTTGCACCCGAACAGTCCGAAATCGTGCCGCTATACATTCCCAATGCGCCAAGCATAAGAATCTTCGATGTTTGAATAACTTATGAAGACGAATGCGCGCGGCGCTTTGGCGAGAGCCACATTTTGAAACAACCTGTCCTTCATCCGTGAAGCTCTCGCAAACTGTTGAGACGATTTGTGCGGGGCGCTAATGTTTGAGCCGAGGTTTGCAAATCACCCGCCCTCCATCCGAGAAGCCTTTGCAAACCTTTAAGGCACATGTGCGCTGCATCAACAGCGAGAGCCACATTATGAACACGGCCCGCCCTCCATACGTGAAGGGCTTGCAAACTGTGGAGGCGAATCTGCGCGGCGCTATGGCGTGAGCAGCATTTTGAAAACGTCCCGCCCTCCATCCGTGAAGCACCAACAAGCTTTTGAACTGAGTGTGAGCGGCGCTGAGGCGAATGCCATATGCTGAAAATCATCCTGTCGTCCATCCGGCAAACTATTTCAAATTGTGCGACGGATGTGCGCGGCTCGAGGCCTGAGCCACATTTTGAGAACCACCCGTCCTTCATCCGTGAGGCTCTTGCGAACTTCAAAAGGGGAGTGTGCGCGTCGTTAAGGCTCGAAACGCATGTTGGAATCGGGCCCCCCTCCTTCCGCGAAGGTCCTGCGAACTATTGAGACGATCGTGCGCGGCGCTGAGGCGAGAGCCACATTGTAAACGTCGTCCGCCGTCCATCAGTGCGACTGTTGAGAATTCCAAGGCTCAGGGTCCTAGGTGGCGAGGAAGTCTCCGGCGAAACGCCCGGCCCGCCCCGCCGACATGCCTCGGGGTGCAGAGGGCCGGCTTCCATCTGAAGAAGAGCAAGGGTCGCGGCGAGGAGGCAGGACCGAGGAGGAGGAGGCGGAGGAGGAGGCCGGGGAGCAGGGGAGGAAGACGCCGCCAGCCTCCTCCGACGCTCACCCGGAGGAGACCTCAACCTCGTCGGGCTGGGCGCCCAAGCCACGGCCGAGGCCGTCGCCGAGGCGCTGCGGCGGGAGCGGGCGGAGCTGCGGGGCGGGAGCCGAGGCCCCCCCCCGCCCGGGCGCCGCGGGGGGGGGGGGGGGCGGTGGCCTCCTGCGTCCTCCTTTGGGCCTCCTCCTCCTCCTCGTCCTCCTTCTGGCCTTCTCTTCCTCCTCCTCCTCCTCCTCTTCTTCCTCCTCCTCTTCCTGTCTCCCTTCTCCTCCTGCTCCGCTCTCCCATCCTCCTCCCATCCTACTCCGATCTTCCTCCCATCCTCCTTTCATTTGCCTTCTCATCTTCCTCCCCTCCTTCCTCCTCCGCCTTCTCCTCCTCCTCCTCCTCCTCCTCCTCCTCGTCCTGTCCTCCTCCTCCTCCTCCTCGTCCTGTTCTCATCCGCCTCCTCTTCCTATCCTCCTCCTCTTCCTCTACCCTTTTTCCGAAGACATCTGTTCCCTTTGTCGCACTCCCAGACGTGTCGCTAGGGCGCTCTGGGACCTTCGTCTGAGACCCCCCCAACGCATCTGATCCTGATGCTCGAAGGTTGCAGCAGTAACACAGATGGAGGGCGGGCCCTCTTCAACGTGTGGTTCTCGCCCCGCCGCGGCGCGCACTCGTCTTAGGAGCTTGCGGCAGCTTGTGCACGGGCGGAGGACAGGCCATCTTCAAAATGTGGTTCTCGCCCGAGCGACGCGCCCATGCGTGCCAGCGGCTCGCCACGGCTTCGAGGCTGGAGGGTGGGCGCTCTCTTCTCGGAGCGGCGGCCTCGCCCCGGCGCCGCGCGCGGCCGCTTTCGCAGCGTTTTTTTTGCAACAGTTGCAAGGGCTCGTACACCTTAGGCGATGCTTAAGAAAACTTAAGTTTTCGTCCAGAGTCTCGATTGTTCTTAACGTTTCAATGTGAATCCCAAGATTTTGATAGAAGTTCTAGGTTTTTATTCAATTTTTGAGACTATGAATTTCTTAACCCATGATTTCTTAAGCATTTCGCATGGTGTATGGTTGAAGTCCCAGGATCGGCGTTCCGGCAAGGTTCAGGGCTGTCAGGACGCAGCAGTCACGTCGAAATTCGCGGTGGCGAAGCCCCAGGAGCGGTGCCCCACCACGCGTCGTAAGGACGCAACAGTCGCGTGGATCCGATCCGCGGCGCTGAAGTTGCAGGACACATTGTTTGGCACGACTTAGGTTTCTTAGGCGGATGTGGTCTCGTAGCTTTCTCCCGCAGTGGAAATCAATTCTGGTAGGGGTCTATTCGAATTCGAATTGTGGGACGCCGCGTTTCCCATAATCGCGCATGGTCCAGACGCGAAGTGCATGTTGCATTGTTTTTGTTGACAGGGAAGGTGGCCTTGCGCATAGCAGGCAATATGAGGGCACCCCCGCCGCCCCAGTCTGAAAACCAACGGATGCGGGGGGGGAGGGATCGCATTGGTCCTGATGTCTGCCGGTCGCCAGGGGGAGCGGTCCTTATGATTTGGGAACAGTGGCACGCCCCTCCCCGAAGGGCAAGAACGGGGATTGAAAGAGGAAACTCCTCAAACCACTCACGCCCAGAAGGCTGGTCTGATTTCTGTATGTCTCCCTGGGCCTTTTTCTGCAGGTGGAGGTGGTCGGGGGGGAGAGGGAGCCAGTCCCGCCCACGCCGCGCCTCGCCTTGGTGATCGGGCGGCCCCCGCTGGGCTTTTCTGCAGATGCTGGCCGCTGGAGAGCGCCACGCGGTGCTGCTCAGGGGCCTCCACGATAATGCCACGTTCCAAGACTCCCAGGGCTTCCCAGATCGCCAGACGCTCCACACGGGATGCAGAGACGAGGGCCGCCAGATACTTCCTGGAACTACTGGGGCGTACCTTGAGCCAATCGCATCACGACTCCGCTCTCGTTCTGCATGGGCGTGGGTCTTCTCAAACGTTCCCGCGCGTTGGAGGCCCTTGCTTGTTGCGCCTTTAGCTCCCCACAAGCACCTCGTCCTGCATGGCCCTCCCCAGGGGTGCGGCGACGATCGCGCCTCGAGCAGAGCGGCCCGGGCTGGAGGGCTCTCCCTCTCCCGGGCGGCCTCGCGCGGGCCGCGGGGTTTTTGGGCCCGAGGGTCGCCCCGCGGCCGCGCGGGCCCTCTGCGGCGCTCTGGGGGGCGACGGGGGCGCCGCGGCTTCTGGTCCCCAGCTCTCGCTCAGTTCAGGAGGGCTCGGCCCCGGGCTTCCAGGATGTCGGGAGGCCTCGCCGCGGAGTGCTTTCCAGAAGCCGCGCCTCGCCGAGAGCGATCCCGGGGGGCCCAGATCTTCCAGGAGGGCCGCCGGAGGCTCGAGGCATGAGCCGAGAGCCCGGGGCCCCAGGCCGCCCGCAGGGGGCGCGGAGGGGATCGCGTGCCGCGCGCCGCGGTCTGGGCCGGAGCGGCGGGCCGGCGCGAGGGAGCAGCGGCGTGAAGGTGGTCGCGCATCCCGGGGCGAGGGCCGCGGCGTCTAGCTGATCTACAGGGGCTCTCTGGGGCCCCCAGCCGGTGCGGCGACCACACCGCGTGGCGAGCCAGTGGGGATTCGGGTCCCCGCACGGTGTTGGGACTCGGGTCGCTCGTCGAGGACGTCTCGGGCGACGGGCACCCAGGGTCCCAAAACCGTGCGGTGACGGACCGTGCGGTGAGGTCTTTTGGGGTTCCGAGGTCACCGCGCGGTCTGTCGCCACGCGGTTCTGGGGTTCTGGGATCTCCGAGTTTCCTCGGGGCGCGGCTCCCCGCGTGTCCCCCCGAGCCTCGACCTAGAGACCCCGGCCCGACACACATATATACACACACACACCTACCTACCTCGTTATTATTATTATTATTATTATTATTATTATTATTATTATTATTATTATTATTATTTAAGTATATTATTATTATTATTCGTATTTTTACTATTATTATTATTATTAATATTATTATTATTATTATTATTATTATTATTATTATTATTATTATATATATATACCCCCACCTACCTCGTATTCCGGCCGATAGCAACCCAATCCGGGACCTCCCATCCGGATTGTAAAAAATCAATACAAAGTGGCCGTTTTTCTTCTCAACATCGTCTTTCTTGTCGTCGACGATGCGAAAAGCGTGGCAAGAATGGGACGCGGCGCACATCGCGCGCGGCAGTCAATCTGGGCCCGCCCATCCTGACTGTCAGCATGGCCTGCCTTGTCGCCGACGGTGCGGAATATGTGGCAGCAATGGGACGCGTTGTTTTTGGCCCAGGCCATGGCAGTGGGGATAGAGATCGGTTAAACACTGATCACTTCTGATCAGAGGCAACGATCGGGGGCAACGATTGGGTGGGGGCGATTGGCACAGGGGGGATGCATCTTCCTCGAAGGGTTGATACATGGACGCTGCATCGGCGATGCATCGATGATACCGGGGCGATATATCGACGGTGTGTAAACGATACATGGGTTGGTCAGCACGGACGGTACGTCGGCGATACATGGGCGACTCATTGGCCATTCGAGGTCGATGCGTCCGCCCTGTGCTTATCTCCCTATCGTGGCCCCTCAAACGAAAGAGGGGGATACCGAGGACGACGATTATTTTTTGGCGTCGGCGACTAGGCAGAGGGTGACTGCGCTGGCGATGTGAGGCTCAAACGGAGATGCCGTTAGAGCGAATAGTGCCACCATGCAAGAGGAGGAGGGAGACGGGACGCGGCCGAAGGACCACGATGAACCCAATCATGAAGTTTCGGAGGTCGACGCGGATCTCTTGGGTCGGCGATGGACCCCCTGCTCTGGCGCGCGGCGCTCCTCGCCAGGGGCGGTGCCGGAGGCGCCGCCAGGGGTGTCAGGCGCCGCCGCTGGAGGAACAAGCAATAGCATAAGAAGGAGGAGGAGGAGGAACCTTTCGGAGGAGGAGGAGAAGGAGGAGGAGGAGGATAAGGAGGAGGAGGAGGAGCAGGAGAAGGAGGAGGAGGAGGAGAAGGAGGAGGAGGAGGAACCTTTCGGAGGCCCGCGCGGAGTTCTTGGATCGGCGCTGGACCCTAAGGGGATACTGTCAGGGTGGGGGGGGCGCATCGACCCCTAATCGCACATTCATCGCCGAGTATCGCGGACTCTGGGTCGATGTTCCCCCCTCCCTTCCCCCCCCCCCCCGAGCCAGTTCTCCCATATTCGGCGGCGAGCGAAGGGGGGAAGTGAGAAGGATAAGGCCTTCTCAGAAGGCTCGGAAGTCCTCCGGCCTTCTGAGAAGTGTTCTAAAGCCTTCCCCGATCTCACACAAACACTTCTCAGAGGGTGCGAGGGTTTCTAAGAAGTCCCGTCGACTACTCAGAGGGCCTTCTGCTTCTCGCTTCCTCGCCTCGCTCGCTGCCGACCTATCGTTGCCTCCCCCCCCCTCAAGAGGCCCACGCGAAGCCGGGCCCCGCCTCGGCGGAGCGAGGGGCGAGCGCAGCGCGTCGCGGGCTCGTCTCGCGCGCGCTCAGCAAGAGCAGGTGGTGCGCGAGCCCGCGCCCCAATGGTTTGGAATGTGCCCGGCGTGCAGGCGGGATGCGGCGCCAGTGTTTCGTTGTTGTATGTTTTTGTTGTCTCGTTTATTCTTTGTTTAAATGTCCGAGCGTTGTGCACCACACCACGTTGATGTGCGTACGCCATGTTGCAGCATTTGTTCAGATTGGGCATCTCTCTTGACATCAGTGCGCCCTGACCGGCGAGGCCTGGCTCTGCAGGCGCTGATCCGCATCACGAGCTTCGCGGAGTTCGCCGCCGAGGCTGAGCACAGGCACAAGGCGATGCTTTGCTATATCGATGTTCGGTATGCGGATATTTTGGGACGGGCTCCTCGAAATGGTGCCACGTTTTGTGTTGCCAGTCGTTGGTTGGAATTCGAAGTTTGACTGCGCTTTGCTTTACAATCCTCGGTGAATGACCTGCTGACGTACGCCTGAACTGCGCCTTGCTTCATTACGCTTAGCTATGTCACCCTTATTTTACGCTGGGTGTGGTGCTGGCATCGGGTCATCATGGTTTTAGGTCGCGCACCGTTGATGTTGTCTTTGGGCCTCCCCCCTTCCACCACCCACTGTTACCTTGCTGGACAATCCTGCTCGGTCGTGTTTTCTTTGTTTTCCTCCCCATTTCGGTCCTAGAGCAGATCCATACTCCCCGTATGAAGCGTGCATTCATGCCAGATGCTCGACGACGAGCCGATCACTCTTACAAATCATCCAGCAGCTTACGGCAGGCCCCGCCACCGTTCCGGCGCAGCAGCGCAGCAAGGATGCGTCTGTTCAGAGCCCTGTATGAACCGTCACAGGTCACATTTTGAAGGGGTGCTCAGTTTCGTTCACCTCTTCAATCCTCCTTCTGTTCCTCCCTCTCCCCCTCCTCCCTCCGGGACGCATACGTGAGGCTTGATAGGGGATTTTTTTGGGCCTAGTGTTGGAGCCTGCCTCTTGGGACCGGTTGGGAGCTGATTTGGGGCTGCCTGGTGCTTCTTGAGACAATGTTGGACCATCTTGGAGGCCCCTTAGGATCTGTCGGGCGACGTCTGTCGGTTTGCTGGGTGCCTCTTGAATCACTGTTGGGCAATCTTGGTGGCCTGGGTGGCCTGCCTGGGTCGTTTTGGATGTCAGCTTGGGCATCTTGGGCTCAGGGACGCGTCGGGGCTCAGAGGACGATCGGCAGAGGGGGGGAGGGATCCAGATGTGACCAGGGGGACTCGGGAATACTTAGAGGAGTCCTACTGGACAGCCTTGACATTATACCACGCCTTAATGTCCCATGGGGCCCAGTGACTGGTGGTAAGAGCTACCACGTATGTTTTGGGCAGAATATGTACACATGGTTCCTCGATAGTGCCAACAAGTCTGGGTCATGTCGCATCTGAGATACAGCCAGTTCTGAGCACACGAAGCACAGTGTCATATCAAGCTGCGTGCAGGAAGCGCAGCCACTGTGCGCACGTCGTCGACATGCATGCATACGGATCCGACCTATCCTCCAAACAGGCTCGGGTAACCGTGTTGGAGCCGTGTTGGAAGCGTCGCTGTCACGTTGTCGCGTGGCGCGGTCGTAAATATGCTCTTGGGGGCTTCTTAGGTCTTGCTCGGTACTTAGTTTGGGCCTCTTCGGGGCCTCTTGTTGCCATCTCGGGCGTCTCTTGGAAGCATTTGGAGATCCTCCTAGGGGACAGTTTCCAGTGTGTTGGTAACTTGGGAGCGATGGTCTTGCGGCGCGCTTCGAGACGGCGGTCTTTGGACCCCTGTTGAGCTTTTGGGCAGTCTTGTCTTGGGGCTGTCTTGGGCCGTCCTGGGGACATATTGGGTGCCTCTGGGACTGCGGAACGTGCGGTTCCGCTGCCGGGAGCCCACATCCCAGACATCTGGCGCTTCAATGTTTGTGCTTCGTTGTTTTGCCGAACGGCGCCGGCCCTCGCCCTCCCCCCCATGGAGTAGATGTGCCTTCTCCTTGGCGCCTTTTTCTAGCAGATGGGGTAAGCACGGGGGCGGGGGGGCCGGCTCTCCC
>CAUYUJ010020871.1:46703-99203 GCA_963575745.1 Prorocentrum cordatum | reverse complement strand
CCTGGGAGGCCCTCGTCGCCACCGCTGGATTCGCCTCGGAGCTCTGGTCAGAACGCACCCCGCGAGAGGTCTGGGGAGTAGCGGTATCGGTATCTTTTGGTTTCCCCAGTACAATCAAGGCCGCGAGCAGATGGGGTAGGAGGATCTCGGTGCTCTCGTCGGGGTGAAGAACCAGTCCTGGGGAAGCGGTCGAGAGGTTCCTGCGCCAGATGTCCGTATGTTTCCAGGCCTAGCAGATGGGGTCCAAGTAGACAGGGTCGGAGGTTGACGCCGCATCGCCGATGCATCGGCGACGCGGCTCGATGTCGAGCTAGACGTTCTCCGTGCCGATGGCCGCAGTGCATCGGCGACGTCGCCGATGCATCGGCGACGTTGCGGCGCGATGCTCCGAGCCCACCTGTTCGGACCCGATCCATGAGGCCTCTAAGACTCTTTGGTGTGCCATACAGTGACCCAGACATCCGGCGTCTCGGAAAGTACGGGCGGAGGGGTTTTCATTGTTTTGGCCTCTCGGGGCCCTTGCCGCGCTTCGGGACCTTCGAACACGAGTCGGGATGAAACGCTGGTCCCAGGGAAATGGTCGAGAGGTCGGGGCCTGGCCAAATCGAGACGCTTGATGTCTGGGGAAGGACCATTTGAGTTTAGGACGGGCTTCTTATTCCTGGCCGCTTCCCAGATTTAGGTCGGTCTGGGGAGCAATTCGTGGTATCACCATCTTTGGGTTTCCCCACGTGTTCCCAGGGGTGTCCGCGATCCAGGCTCATGACCCGGCTTGTTTGTCAGCAGTGCTCACTGCCAGGTCTTGAGGAAACCCGCCGAAAGGTTTTAGGGCCTCCTTCTGGCATTGCGGCGCGGGCCTCGTTGAAAAGGGTTGCGTTCGCCAGGACGCTGGCCAAGGTGCCCGTCAGGCAACTTTCCAAAGGCTCCCTTGTGTCTTTGCCTCTTCGGCCCGCTTGGGCGTCCACGGCCCCTGCGTCTCTGCCGCGCGTCCTGCCAAACGGGGTCCGAGTGGATCGGGTCGGAGGGTCCACCGCGTAAGCCACCGCGTCAGGCTGCGCTGTCATCTCGCGTATGGCCTGTTTATTCCCTCGTGCTCCACGTCGGCGACTCGCTGCCCCGTCTTGCAGCACCCGCGCAGGAGTGCACCGGCGCGCTGCTGCTGTTCCCGCCGGCGGGGCTGGCCGCACCAGCTCACCCAGGGAGGTGACCCGTCCGCCCTGAGTGGCCCTCGCTTCGCCCCCACCCTTTGCGGCCGCCCGTCCTGTCCCGTCTTCCCGTTTTTGCATGCTGGCCAATTCGCTGCAACGGCGCCCTCGTTTAGTCCAGCTTGCTCCGCCGGCGCAGACGACCCCTGCCTAGCCGCCGACTCAAAAACATCGTCCGTTTCCCTCCATTGTCATTGCGGTTGGAATGCCCGTCAGAGGGCGGTATGGGGGAGGGGGGACGGAATCGCACCTGTTTCTTACAAGGCGCGGGCCTTGCATCTATAGATGAACTGGTGCCCTCTAAGAAGTCTTCACCCCTTCGCGCGCCGCGGCCCCCTAGCGCATCGATCGGAATTCCCCGGGCCCTTTACCGAGTGAGCCCTCGTCCCCTGTGAGCCACGTGTCCTGCCTCGTTCCCTGGCGCCCCGTCGTTTTCACAACGTCGACCCCCGGGGGTCTGAACCCCTTCCCCGTTTTCTTTTCGTTTAGCGTCGCGTTTTGACGGTCCCGAGGCCCGCCGAGGGCCACCGCAGTCTGACATCCGGTTGTGTTTTGTCCCGGAAAGGGCCTGAGCCCAAGGACTTGTTTTAGTTGGTGAATTATCCCTGGTGCCACGCTCTTCGAGGGCAGGTGGAGTTGTTTGCGGTGAATAAAAAAGGTCAAAACGGGCAAGCGGCTGAATATGTGAGGCTGTCCCGATTCGTCCGTTGCGGATGTCTCGAACGGAGCGCTTGTGTTGCAGAAGTGGTCGAGGATGGTTTGAGCGAAGCGCTTGTTTTGTTGTCCCTCTTTTGGGGGTGGACATTCAGAACATGTCAAAAGGCAACATGCTTGTTTTCACGTGCCCAGGCCACCCATGTGGGTATCGAACATGGTGGTTCCGAGCTGGAGCCGTGTGTTTGCAGTCCCCAGCCATTCGGACAGGTATTTGGCATGGTGGTCCCGAGCTGGAACCGCGTGTTTTGACGTGAACACGCCACCTAGGGCGGTATCGAACTTGGTGGTCCCGAGTTGGAACGAATGGTTTTACATGTGCAAGCCACCCAATGGTGGGCATCTAAAATGGTTGCTTGTTGCCCGTCGTTGGAACCAGCTGCTTTCATTGGCCCAGGTCACCCAGATACGTATTTCACATGTTTGCCCCAGGCGGGATACACGTGCTGCCATGTGTGCGGGCCACCCACGGGGAGGATATCTAACAGATGGTCGCCCGGGGCCCCCCGACGTGGGTGGCCCACAAGAGCCACACAACATCAATCGTTCCACACCGGATGTTTCATAATTTGACATATATGGTTCAGTTGGTGATGTTCCACACGCCCATTGGGGTATTTAGCGCGGTCGCCCCGAGCGGGAACCACTGTTTTTTTTTGTGTCCAGGCCAGTTGGGTGGTTATCTAACATGGTGGCCCCGGGCTGGAATCACGTGCTTCCACGTGCCCAGGCCACCGCCATGTGTTTTCACGCGTCCAGGCCACCCAGGTGGATATCTACCATGGTGGCCCCGAGCTGGAACTGCGGTCGCCGTCGTCGCCGTCAGCCGTTGTTGTTGTCGTCGGCTTTTCGGCACGCCCCTTCTCGATGCATGCCGCCTCCATTTGGACTCTCCCTTATCATGTCGCCTCGTTGCGGGACGTAGCCCTTTCATACGGTATCGATTGCACTCGGTCCTGGGCGAACAATGCGCCCAGGAAGCTCGAAAGTGAGGCCCAGTTCAGTTTTGTCAGGATTCGGATGCCGAAGAAAATTGGACGCAGGCCGCAACAGAGCACAACTGTTCAGATTCGCCCCTCTCGGTTCGTCCTGCTCCCGAACTGACGTGAATCTGGAGCTCGAGCCTGTCGAGCGCCCCGCGGGTTTCGACTGCGGCCAGATATGGGTTATGCGTTCAGGCAGCTCGAGCTCAATATCCCAAACTGTTAAATTGGGATTCGGATGCCACCGGCGATTATATCCACAATGCAATAGAGCACAGCAAGTCGACGCGCCATGCCGCGTCTCAGTTCGGCATAGCAGAGCACAGGACAGCCCTTCCGGCACTGCACATCAGCATTGCCACTTTTAGCGTTGCAATTGCCCGTCGCCCACGTGTGGTGTCGTGAACAGTTTAAATGCTTCATTTGTCTATGTCCCAGAGGAGGGGGAGGTGGAGGAGGAGGAGGAAGAGGAGGAGGAGGGGGAGGGTGGAGGAAACGAGGAGGAGGAGGAGGGGGAGGAGGAGGAGGAGGAGGAGGAGGCGTGAGACGCGAGGCGCTGCTGATCCAAAACGGGGACGAAAAACCACAGGATGGCTGGGAAAAACATCGGGTCATGATCGCGGGTCGATCATGCTACACAGCGCGAGGGGGTCTCCTGTATGCGGGCCGCCGAGGGCCCCACGGCGCGCGTGCATGCGCCCGCGAGCTTTGGGGGGCCCCGTTGGGCCCACGCCCCAGATCTCCTCGCGTTGTGAAACAATCGCGACGGCAGTCTGTTGTTGTTTTCGCCCCCCGGGGGACCTTGCCGGGCCCCGGGAGCGTCAAAAACAACTCAGGACGACAAGCCGGTCCCCGGGAGGGGGTTCAGGCTTTTGGGGGTCGACGTTGCGAAGCAAGCATGGCGTCGGGGTCTTGGCAGAGGGCTCGGGCTCTGTTCGGGGGCCGCTGGAGGCCGAGGTGTGCCAGTACGGTCCTTCGAGTAGGAGATCGACTGGACTACAGAAGTGCTTTACCACACATTGGACTGCTCGTCGAATCGTGGGGAAGTGCTTCGAGTTTCACAGGTCTGTCAGCTTTTTTTTCGGTCGATCCGCCGAGGCTGTAAATTTTGCTGGGGTGCATCAATTCTGCAGTCTTGGGTGGTGCCTAGCACTGGTGCGGGCCATCTCGAACGGCGAGACAGTTCGGGGTTCGGGGTTCGGAAAGGTCTCTTTACCTTGCTCTTCCTCCGGTGTTGTTTTCGGGCCCTGGGGCCGCAAGAAACGGATCCGGGGCGAAAAACCGCGCCAGATGGACAGTATAGGGGCTTGGGGAGTAATTTTGAGCGCATTTGGCGTCCTCCCACCCTCCCGGCCGACCTTCTGGGGCCCCGACCAGCTCAGACCCCCCGGCCGTCTCCAGCCTGGGGGATCGAGGCCGCCGAGAGGAGAGGCTCAAGGCGAGAGAGGGATGTGTGTGTGTGTGTGTGTGCTGTGACCAGGGGGGCTGAAGGGACTGAGTGGGCCAGTCGTAAGTCGGGCCTGTCCCTCTACAGGGGGAACATTCAAAAATAGTTTAAAAATAGTCGGGGGACTGTTCTTTTGGGTATGCTTGGGCAACTTTTTTTTTTTTTTTTTTGCGTTTTCGTCCAGAAGCCCCCTGCAGGGGGACAGGCCCGACCTCAGGCCAGTCACGTCGTGACTCGCGCCGGCGCGACCCGTGGCGTGACCAGGGAAGGGGGGGGGGGCCGGCCACGGGCGCCGTCGCGGGTAGCACAGGTGGGCTTTTGCTGCGCATGCTTCCGCAGCTCGTTTTGGTTTCCGTTGCCGGGAGGAGAGGCGGAGGGTGAGAGAGAGAGAGATTCGGGTGCAATTCCTGGGAGATCAAATTCTGTTTTCGCTCTGGTCCGAAATCCGGCTCAATCCAGCTTGATCCCACTTCATCCGGCTTAATCCCGCCTGATCCTGCTTAATCCTGCTTAGTCCGAGGCCCACTCCGGCGTAACAGCTCCCAAATGGTGCTTAATCTTCCTCGAACTTTCCGACGAAAACCTCCCAGAAGTTGCCTCCTAAGAGAGGGAGAGGGAGAGAGGGATGGCCGTTGCAGTGCGTTTGTGCTCGTTCCTGCATCTCCGTGCCACTTGGCTCCCGTCGAACCCCACCTTTCCTCTCCGCCCCGTTTCATTGTGCAACAGAGGTCATTGCTCAGCGTAGCTACCTCTCTGCGGTAATCCGTTCCTTTCTTCGTGTTGATTGAGATCACGGTAGGTTGAATGGAGTGCCGTTGCGAGAGGGTTCCGATGTTTATGCCCCAGCAGGTCCTGCTGAAGTGTCATGCGCGGAGGTTGACGCCACGTCAACGCCGTGAGAGACATGGCTCGCTTGCGCAGGAAAAGGTGCGCAAGGGGAGGATGTCAGGGGCGTGGCAACGGCCCAACGGTTCAAATTACTGAGCTTGTCACCAGGCGAAAACCTGGCGGACCCATCACATTGTTTTTGGTAGCCCAAGTTTCAAAGAGCGCGTTATGTGGACGCTTGGAGGGGGGGCTTCAAACTGAGGGGCCCCTCCCTAACTTGAGGGGAGAGGGGAGAGGGGCAAGCTAGGTGCGCTAGCGTCACATCTGACGTCTTGCTCCTCCCTCTCATTCCTTACCGTGGCCTAGAATCCTATCTATCCGCACAGTCGGATGTCGAGCAGGGCAATGAACTCAAGAGGGTACGTGATTTATGGAAAAGCACGGCGTAGAACGCATGACAGAGCTTAGCATGTCATAGCATGGCGTGGTATTGCGTAGTGAGGCATTGCATCTCAATGCATAGCAACGAAAAGTATGACCTCGCACAGCGGTGCAAAACAAAGCGTCGCATTGCATGCCGTGGCATGGCACCAGATGACTCGGAGGGTAGGTGGCCCGTCTACGAGGACAGGGCCTGTCCGGAATGCCGGCTCTATGTCTTCCGCAACCGTGCCTGTCCGATGTGGGCGCTTTCGAATGCCAAGTACCGCCCTGTAGGGATTGTAATGCAGCCCAGAAGGAGGCCAGCGGGAGGCGGGGGCGTGGGAACGAGGCCAGCGCTGCAGTGGGAGCATGATCTTGAATGACCGAAGCGCGAGAATGAGGGCGACGCTGCAGCGGGAGCAACATCTGGGAAGAAACGGATTGAAAAACACACATAGGAAAAACCAAATCATGAACTCTTGTGTGAAACCATCCGCGGAGTGGACGGGACACTCTGCGGACACACTCAGGAGAGAGAGCAGAGTAGTATTCATACTGTGTAATTGTAGAGGGGGAGGCGGGGTTTGAGACAGGATCGCCAACCGATCATTCATCATTGATCGGGGCCTGGGTACCCCACTCTGCCCAGGAGGGGCAAGGAGGGGAGGAGGAGGAGGAGGAGGAGGAGGAGGAGGAGGAGGAGGAGGAGGAGGAGGAGGAGGAGGTGTGAGACGCGAGGCGCTGCTGATCCAAAACAGGGACCAACAAAAACCACAGGATGGCTCAGAAAAACATCCGGCCCTGCCCTCCCATCCGCCCATGTCCGCCCGTCGGGCCTCCGTCCTCCCCCCGCCTTCGCCGCCTGCCATCTCCACCCTGCCCTCCCTCGGCGTGGCAGACGCCCAACTGCTCTCGCTCAGCGCGGCAGCTGCCAAACTTGGACCGGCTAAGCGTGCTCGGTGGGGGGGGGGCGCACAGGGGATCGCTGGCGAGAGGCTGACAGAGTCGAGGCTGCAGGGGAGGGGAGCGGGCGTGCAAAGAGACGGGCGGTGCGACACTGAGATGCCGACGGGGGAGGGGGGCGCAGGAGTCAACACCCAGAGCTTAGATGCGGCAGGTCATCAATGCATGATTTGCCTGCCCGGCCCACGGTTGGCCGATCTTTCCCGCGCCATGTCGCGCTGGCACCGCAGGTCCGAATCCTTTTCGCCCTTCCTCTGCATCCTCGCTCTGGTGGTTGACTGCGCACGCCATCCAGGGTGCAAGCTGTCAAGACGGCTGTCAGGCCCAGTTCCTGAGAAAAGACATTTAACCCCTCAGTGCAAACACTCTTCAGGATATGTGCATATCCGTAAGGGCTTTGCTCCCTGCCGCCGGCCCACTCTCTATCAGAATAGGCTATGCCAGAGCTATGCTGAAATTCCTTTGCGCCGTTGCGAACCAATGGCGGAATCTCCTGCGAGAGTAGTAGTAGTAGTAGTAGTAGTAGTAGTAGTAGTAGTAGTAGTAGTAGTAGTAGTAGTAATCGTGGTAGTAGTAGTAGTAGTAGTAGTAGTAGTAGTAGTAGTAGTAGTAGAAGTAGTAGTAGTAGTAGTAGAAGTAGTAGTAGTAGTAGTAGTAGTAGTAGTAGTAGTAGTAGTAGTAGTGATAGTTGTTCTCGAGTTGTTCTTGGAAGTCCGTATTGTTGATTCTCGAGTTCCCTTTGGTGCCGTGTATTGGCGCAGCGATCTGGGGCTGCTGGAGGCTACGTTGGGCAACATCTAGTGGTTTTGGTTACCCTCTTGAGATGCCTCTTGGCAGCTTGTTGGGGCGGCTTGGCCGCCACTTGGCGCCCTCTTTCGCCCTCGCGGGGCTGAAAGCTCAAATCTGTGGTTCGTGGTCCCGCTTTGGATTTTTCTTGGTGCCATATTCAGGAGTTCTTGGGCCGTCTTGGGTGCCTCCTGAGATGTCCTGGTGCCCTCTGGGGCCGTCTTGGGGCTCTCCTGGAGGCTTCGTGGGCTGTCTTGGGGCGGTCTTGGCCTCGACGGCGCGAAAACCGTATAATTTACTACAGATCATGGCCTCGAAGGCGAGAATCGGCGGTCATGCACGAGGCATGGTAGCCTCGAAGGCGAGACTGCTGCGTAATTTACAAGGGTTTATGGCCCCATGGACGCGAATATTGGGTAACTGTTTAGGGTTTATGGATTCGGAGGCGCGAGCATTGAGTAATTTACGAGGGTCTATGGCTTCGGGGACGCGAGTATTGTATCATTCGCGACGGCTTATGGCCTCGAGGACGCAGCTATTACGTACTTTATTCGGTTGTATGTCTTCGGGATTGCAAATGTTAGTAATTCGAAAAGATGTATGGCCTCGAGGGCGCGAATATCATGCAACTTACGAGGTTGTAGCTTCGGGGAAGCGAGCATTTCGTAAATTACGAGGGTTTGTAGCTTCGGATGCCCGAGCATCGCATACTTTAATGGGGGTTATGGCCACGGGGACGCGCATATCTTGTAATGTCCGTGGGTTTATGTTTTCGGGGACGCGAACGTAGTATACTTTTCGAGGATGTATGGCTTCGGGGACGCGAGTATTTTGCGTAAGCTACGAGGGCTTATGGCCTCGAGGATGTGAATATAGAGCGATGTGCAATGGTTTCTGGCTTCGCGGACGCGAATATTATATAATCTACAAGGATGTATGGCCTCAGGGCCCGAATCTCGTGTATTTTTACATGTCCCACGGCCCCCGGGAAATCTGCGAGTTCATGAGGGGCATGGTAAATTGTCATTTTCTGCTGCCCCCCCCTCGCGCGTTCAGTAACATCAACAGTAGGAAGCAGAAAGTCGAGCCATCACATTGGAAACTGGCAACTGCAACTGGCGCAGGGAGCAGCAAACCTTCGCCCTACAGCCTGGTGGCCCCAGAAAGGGGCCGGCGGATACAATAATGAATATCTCGTTCATGTAGTTTAGTGTACACCTCTCTACACCTATTTCTATATATCTATATATATACACATATATACACATGTGTACGTATAAACACGTGCACATGCGTCTATATACATACATGTACATGTACACATATGAATATATGTATGCTTGCCCCCCCGTGGACCCACCTGTTTTGTGTTGTCGTGCTGGAAGCTCCTAGCTGCTGAAATGTCCGATTGCACAAGAACCGGTTTCCCAATTACAGCGGATCTCAATTGGATTCTTAGTGGAATATCATTAGCATCTAATTGGAATGGAGCAGATTCCAGGTCCATCCGATTCAGATTTGTTTTATACTGGAATCACATTCACCTGGACTGTAACAGATTCCAGCTCCAGCGGATTCAAATTGGATTTGTCTTGTAAAGCAAGTAGGATCTAATTGACATGGAACAGATCCCAGATCCAGCTGATTCTAGTTTGATTCTTATTGGGACATGCTTGGAATCTATTTGGAAACGAGAAGATCCCAGATCCAGCTGATTCCAATTCAATTCCTATTGCAATCTAATTCGAGTCGATTTGTTCGTCTTAATCGTCGATCCGTTCGTCCCCCCATGATGCAGCAGAGAATACAGAAAGGCAAATTCCAATAACCAGTGCTTCCGATCCACTCGCGAAGAAGACGCCAACAAATGTTGATGACGAAGATTAGCAATAATATGAATACTATGAAGACGACGACGGGACGAATATCATGTAGGCTCATATGGGTGCAACCATAATGGTAGCCTCCCCAGGTTCACACACGTTCTGCTTTCATAATCTTTCAGTTCTTACTTTCCTTGTCTCTCTCTCTATCTCCGTCTCTCTTGCTCTTTTCCTTTCCGTCTTGCTTCACCAGACACAACTCGTCCTTCGTCTTTTCCTTCCTCCCTCCTGCTTCTCCAAACACACCTATTATGCTGATTATCCTTTCCCTCTATTCCTCTCCCTTCTCCTCCTTTTTCGTTCTATCCTGTTATCCTCGCAGTGTAATCGAATAAGAACGTATCCGGAACTGGGCAAGTTCCACATCTAGTTGACTCCAAGTTAATTCCTATTGATGATGATGATGTTGATGATGATGATGATGATGATGATAAGGATGATGATGACGATGCTGATGATGACGATGATGATGGTGGTGATGATGGTTATGATGATAATGACGATGATGATGGTCACGATGATGACGTGCATGTTGCTGGCGAGACAGAGGTCCGTGGAGGATTCCGATGAATTTGTGGAAGAGAGCGTCTGTGATGATGCAGTTAATGTTTGGAATAACGCCGACCGTATGTGGATGAAATTACGCATCGCAATGACAATTGTGAGCATGACGGTTGTGGTAACGATATTCAAGCTTATGTTGTTGATGGCACCGATGTTGAGTATGAGGGTGAGTGGGGGGAGGAGGGGCGGAGGGAGACGGAGTTGGTGCATGTTTGACGTTTGTTTTTCCCCAATCGTTGTTGGGGTCTTAGCGGAAATAGAGAGGTTGGCGAAAGTAGTGGGATCATTTCGGTGGGCGGCTCTCGGTGGGCTTCTTCCGGTGGGCGCCCCCTCAAGAGATTGGTCAAAGTAGCGGGCCGATTTCGGTTGGCGGCTTTGGGTGGGCGGCTGTCGGTGGGCGCTCCCTCTCTCTTTCTCTATCGTTTGTTTTGTGTTTCTCTCTCTCTCTTTATCTCTCTCGGGGTATATATATATACATGTATCAGTCTCGCTAGAGCCGACGGATGAGCCGACGGATGCCCGAAATGGCGAGGATGCCACAACTCTTCAAACGCGCAAGCGCAACAAACAATGAGTAAGCCTCTCAGGGCCCTCTTGCGAAACTGCGGCCAGGCACGGTGCTTGCAGAGTTTTCGGGCCATCCACTGATTAGGGTATTTCTCCGGTGTGCTGTTTCTCCCAACCGTCCTTTGGTGTTGGGTCCGTTTTGAAGAGTCAGCGCCCAGCGTTTCTCCTCGTTCCTTCCTCCTTTCCCAGCTGCCGCCCCGGTTCGAGAGGTTTCGGGCGCTGTACCAGGTACAGCGAACCTCTTTCGGGGTGGGCAGACACGCGCGCCGGCCCGCGCCTGCGCCACGGGCGTGCGGGCCCCGCCGCGCCGCCGCTGCGGCGCCGTGCGCGCCTCGGGCGTGTGGGCCCCGCCGCGCCGCCGTGCGCGCGTAGGGCGTGCGGGCCACGCCGCGACAGCACAACAGGGCAGCGAGCCAGCGTGGCACAGACGGGCTCGACAACAGCGTGCACAGGCACGTTTGGTGCTGCGGTTTGTCAGCGCCGCGAAGTGTCACGCAACCCACCACATCGCCATGGCGTGGCAGGCCAGAGGCAAAGGCGGCGAAGGGAAGGGTGGTCAGCAGTCCCCACCGTCCCCGCCACCCCCGCCGTGGTGGTGTCCAGCATGCGGGCATGCAGAGGCCGCCAGCGACCTGATGTGCAGAACCTGCTACCCGCTTCCACAGCAGAGTCCAGCGGCGCTCAGCGTGTTCCGCGATCAGCCGCAGCACCTGCACCAGCAGCCAGGTAGCGGACCGCAGCAGCAGCAGCAGCAGCAGCACGCAGCAGCGGGCAGCGGGAGAGATCAGCACGGAGGAAATGGAGGTGACCAGCGGCGGCGGAGGCGTGCTTCAAGGCCAGTGCACAGCAGCGTTCGCCCCAGTCGTCAGCGCAGCCCGAGCCGTCCTCCGCCGCCGGCCCACCCCCAGCAGCGAGATGGCGATTCTGCGGAGGAACCAGCCCCAGAGGTGCCCGCCCGTCGCCAGTCATCCCGCCGGCGCTTGCCAGCCGCCGACGTCACGTTCGACGAGAGTGAGCCTGAGTCGACTGGGGAGACGGCGGATCGTCCAGCAGGACCACAGGAGGCCTTCGGTGTGCTCTCTGCAATGCCAGAGCAGGCGCGTGCGCACCCAGCCTGGGTGCTGCCACCGACGGGCCCTGCCGCCTTGGTCAACCACAGGCGCAATCTCCGCCGCGTGGCGGTGGCGTCGGCAAAGATGCTTCGCGCGTCCCGCGAGCTCGGCCTGCCGACCAGCATCCTCGAGGCGCAGGAGCAGGAATATTCATTCCTGATGACAGTGATCATCGTGGCCAGGACCCCGGAGGTGCGCCCGGCGAGGCAGCGGGCGCTCGTCGAGCGCGCCCAACGCCGTTCAAATCGCGCAGAGAAGGCGGCGCGCGAGGGCATGATTGAGCACGAGGCGCGCCAGCTGGTCCAGCAGCACCGTGCCAGCGAACTGACTCGTGCACAAGTCTTGCTGCAGCAGCTCGAGACTCTCTCCCCGTTGCCAGCCGCAGCCGATCGCATCGAGATGCAGGGCGCCGCAACGCCTGCGGCGGCGGCACCCTCCACGCCCGTGGCGACGACACCCACCCAGATGTCAGGCGCCTCGGTCGCATCCATCGCCGAGCTCCAGGTGAGCATGACGCAGCAGATCGCGGGGCTGGCCACGGTCCTGGGCGGACTGCAGTCGGTGCTGACGCAGATCACGGCGGCGGCGAGCATGGCGGCGACTACTGCTACGACGACTCCAGCCACGCAGCCACATGCTGATGCCAATCTTGCCCCGGCTGCGCAGCCTACGCAGCGCGTCGCCGCAGTGCCGCGGGCTGCTGCTACACTGCCCCCATGCCGCAGCATGTCCCGCGATGACGGCAGCTCAGCTCCAAGCACGGGCAGCGACTGACACAGCGGTTGCAGACAAGGATGAGAACGCCACAGCATATGCCAGTCAGGCTGCGTCGGATGAGCGCAAGGCGGCTCGCCAGGCGCTTGCTCGCACAGCTGCCGAGGCTCGCGCGGAGGCGGCGGCGGACGAGAAGGCTGCCCTGCGGGCCCAGGGCTTGGCGGCCGTTGGGCAGCCCACTCTGAAGGCAGTCATCGCAGCGTCGAGTTCTGCGACGATTCCAGGGGGCGCGCTTCCACGCGTGGTGCCGGGCGAGGAGAGCCCCGAACCAGCGGGTTGAGAGGGGCCAGCAGGTGGCGGAAGCCGTGAACGCAGCCCGCGCTGTGCCCGCGAGTTTTTCTGTAAACTCAGGTTCGCAGTCGCTAGCGCAAGTACACTGCGACCACGGGGGCGACCTACACGTTCTCATGGAATACGTATGCGATGCACGTACCGGGATGCAGTTGGCATTGACATCCCCGGCCGCATGCTGTCCCTGGCGCATCAGTTTGCACGTTGCCAATATCTATTCGTAGGCACGCTTGACGCGACTGGGGTGCAACACTTGGCGCGAAGTCATCCGCATTTCACGATAACGCCAGCGGCCGAAGCAAGTGGTTGCCACGGGGCAGTTTTGCGGGTGAACACATGATTGGGGCGCTTTCCTGGCCTCGCGCTAAACAGACGACATTTTCGGGTTCTCTCACATGATTCACGGCATTTGCTTGTAGCTGTGCGTGCTCCCTCGCTACGTAGCGATGATATTGTTGCACGCGCGCCGCCTGCACGTGCGACGGGAGGTCTCGACATGGTAGCGCAGTGGTGGACACGCATGCGATATTGTACTCGCGCGGCTCAGTCAGGCCCCGCTGCTCTGGCTACCGGACGCAAGCGCCAATGTCGGGGCGGTTCAGTCCAGCCGCGCGGGCCCCGTGGGCGCCGAGCATGAAAACGATATTGGGTACTTGTTCCACGACTTCCCACGAGCTGCCGGACAGAGTGCGGCGTCTACTTTTTCGGAAATTTTCCACGGCATACATGGTGCGCGGATGCCGCCCGGCGCGGCCCTCCAGGGCCCGGGGCGCTTCATTGACTGTGCGACAGTGCCTCAAGCCTTTCTCAATTCGATCCGTCGACTAGGGTTTGATCCGACAGTGGATCTGTCGATGCGATCTGACGATCATGTCGTTGTTACGGCCGACGTGCAAGTCAGCAGTGCGGGCCCTGTGCGGGCTAATTCCTCTTTGGCCAAAATCCCCCGCGATCCAAGCGCATCCAGGACATTGAGTGCGCGGCAAAGTTCGCTACCATGGTCAAAAATATTCCGCGGCCAGCCATCCAATCGCACCCTGATGATCACGCGCAATATTTGAACGACGAGCTAGGCAGGGCGGTCACCGAGTGCTGCCCCGTGCAGAAGTCACCCACGGGGCGTTTGCCTCGTCAGTCATGGCTCTCGTTTCGCTCGCTGACGCTCATGGATCGCCGCTCTTCTGGACGACGAGGGCGACATGTGGCGCGAATGCGACTCTTCTTACTATTGTTTGTTGCTGCCTTTTGTGCGTGGGCCACAGATGGGAGGGAAGTGGAGAGTGGTTGCACTACCGACAGCGCAGGTGGAGGTGGTCAGTGCGAGAGGGCCCTTCTCGTGCGTTGCTCATTGATGCATGCGATGCGGTTGCGCATGCAGGGTCGCAAGTTTTCGTGGCTGCAGTGGAGTTTGCGCAACCCTTGCAGGATGTAGGAGGTAGATTATATGCCCCACCTTGCCATGCCGTGCATCTGGAGGCCTTGTGGAGACTGTGTCGTGTACCAGTACATGGGGGCCACGTTGGACACCTGCAGCCCAGTGACTGTCCCCTGGCAGGTATTCCGCTTGCCATGTATCAAATTTCAAGGTGCTATTCCCAATTTCTGGAGGTGGCAGGGTCTCTTGTGCGCCTTCACACACGTATTCATGCGGTGCGGCGTCTGTGATCAGACAATCTACCACGCTGGGCGCTGCAAAGCATTGCGATGACATTGTGACCGGCATTCAGGATGCATGGTCTCGGGGACAGGCAGCGGGGGCTTTCGCGGCCTCGCGCCGCGTCGGTGCAGGGTCCCGCCGCAAGCGCAAGCTCAAAGGGCTGCCCATACTCAAGGATATGCATGCACAGCCAGTAACTTCGCAGCATCAGGCAGCCCGTCGTTGGCAGCAGCCTTTTGGCACGCCAGAGTTGGCAGCTACGTTCGAGCTTGCAGACGTGACTAGGCATGCGGGTCACTTCAGACGGGTGCCGTACGACCAGATGTCTTCCGATCCGGTGTATAGTGATACACTGCCGACCCTGTCTGAGTTTCAGCATGCCTGCCGCCAGACCAAGCGCGCTGCCTCTGGCTGTGGCTATTTCACGGGGGCTCTGGTGCACGCTTTCGCTACTGAGCTCGTTGCGCTGTACTACCCGCTACATTCAAGGCCCCTGTCACCCTAATTTAGCCGATTCAATGGAAGGGAAGTTTCTATCGTGGTTTGCTGAAGTCCATCACAGCCTAGCCTAGTGCCTCTGTCAGCTCTCGCTCTATTCTGGTGTCCTCGCAGCTTGGTAAGGCATCGCGAAGATGCCCGCGGACTCGGTTGATGCCAGCACTGTTTGCCACAGTACTCAGTAGGTCGAGGAACTGGCCGTGCGTCAGTCATTATTCGTCTTGCGCAAGCTGTTGCGGCTGCCCGCGCTCTGTCTTTTGGCGTGCTATTCCTGGATGTTGTGCAGGCATTTGACCGTGCCTTGCGGGGGCGATTGCTTCGATCGACGCTCGACGTTGATGCCGTTGCGTGTATTGTCAGGGCAGCGGGGCTACCGACGAGCGCCATGCATTAGCTCGCAAGGCGTATGCGTGAGGTGACACCTATTGTTGATCAGCAAGTTGTGAACGATACACTACGTGCGCACAGATCAGCTCATATTACACAGTGCTACCATACCCCCTGGTTCCCGTGCGAGGCTTCCGACCAGATTTCCTCGCCACGACGTTCGGTTTTCTTTTGGCAACTTCTCGCTGATACATTCATTGTACGAGATGCTCATGGGTGACTGCACGCACGCTGTACGAGCTCAACTCGACTCTGAAGGGCTAGCCCTGCACTTGCCTACAGACGAGCGCAATCGCGTGCAGGGTATAGTAACGGATGCCGACACCGCGGCCACCGTGCCGCTGTTGGACGCTACCTTTGCTGATGACGGCACAATCCTTGTGATTGTCTTTGGTTCCGACTTGTGTCCTGCCATGTGCCGTGCGCTTCCTGTGGTTGCCGATGCGTTTGCCAGCACAGGCCACGTACTCAACCTCGGCGTTGCAAAAAAACGGCCGCCCTTTTGGCATACCGAGGAAAAGGAGCGAAGAAGGCGAAGCAGCACGCATGGCACGAGTGTGGCGGGCATGTGGTTGCGCAGGAACAGGTACTTGGGACTGCACGGTAACGGATTGTCAAGCACGATGTGTATCTTGGATCAGCCCCTGATTCCCAAGATATCATGGGGCCCGAGGTCCGATATCGAGCCAGCAGTGCCAGAGTTACTTTACGGGTGTTGCGCACTAGAGTTTTCCCCACCAAGTTTCCTGCTGATCCAACATGTATGATTTTCGTCGGCAGTCTGGTGTTACCGGGGCGTCTCTACAACTCGGGCGCCTGGGCTATGCTAACAACGGCGGAGGCCAGAATGGCCGACGCTGCAGTCATGAAAGTTGACCGAGCTGCGGCGAGGGTCCGCTTTGTGGAAGCCGAATCGTGCATAGGTGATGGTCTAGTGCTGGCCAGACTCAGAAGACCCCCGCCCGACTTTCTAAGGGCTGCGCGTTTGCGACTGTTGGGTTCACTATTGGGCACAGGGCCCATTCTTGTATTTGCCAAACTACGGGCCGAGTGGTACGACACTACTCAGAACGGTTGCCGCGCCAGGTCATGGCTGGGAACGGTCATGGACGATGGGTCGTGGTTACGTGCGGCTGCTGCAGCTTGTGCTTCCCTCCCGCCGCCGCTTGAGGATTTCAGTGGATGGGGGCCCCTCATCCTACGAAATCGCACAGCTTGGAAACGCATTATCAAGATGACGCTACACGCGACACTCGAGATTTTGATGCGGCCACAGTGGAGGCCAGATTTTTTTGTTCAGGAAGTCCGCCCCCTGGCAGTGCCAGAACGCGCGTGCGCGGATGTTAGCGGACTTTGTGTAGACCCACCTACATGTACAGGACACGACACAGACGATGACAGCGTCAAGTGTCCATTGTGTTCGCGTGCTTTCCGAACGGACGGAGCATTGCGTGGGCATGTGGCGCGTATCCACCGGCAGAACGCAGCTCTGGCACGTGCATGGGCGTCACCAGACGGGCAATGTCGCGCATGCCTATCTGTATTTCATGCTCTGTGACCACCCAGCACATGATCCCCCGCGGTTTTTATTGATACTGATGAGTGATCCTACCGCGGCAGTTGCTGCACCAGGTGCCGCTATCTCAGGAGCTGCGCCGTGTTATCATATTACACATCCCGATTTCTCGGCCTCCATGACAGGCAGGATCCCAGGTGTGCCGCTGTCTCGCCGCCATGTTGTTGTGCCGACAGTTCGCGCGACCAGCCCCATCAGAGCATGCGTAGTCAGTGATGGCGACGATGGACCATGGCAATGCGCGCTTGGAGATTACGGCCGCCGACCCCGCCTTCCCAGCTGGGCTTGCTGCCTTGCCTGCCTACGAGCACTTGTGAATGCCGCTGCTGCGCCGCCGCCTCCAGCCAACCCTGTTCAGTGCACCGCGGAGAGATGCCCCAGTCGTCTGTTCCTGACAGAACGATACACTGGCATTGCAGCTGAGCCCATGCCCAGCGCCGTCAGACGAGTTGAATATTTGGCCCTGAATTTGGTGCGTGGACGGAGGAGGGCGGGGGATGTACAGGCGTGTTGAATGGGGGCGCTGCAGCTGAGACTATGCGATGAATGTCCTGTCTGTGGATATAGCCACACATGCAGTGGACGGGGATCTCATAAATCAAGACGCACTTTCAGAATGGAGGTCTCGTATCCTTGCACGACGGGTGGTGGCGTCGGGTGGCGGGCCGCCGCGTGAGACTTGGTCTGCCTCTCGATGGGCAGAAGGCCAAGGCCCCCCGCCACTGCGTACTCATGACCAGTTTGGGGGCAAGACGGCAGTTGCTGAGCGTCAGATGGAACGGCTGTGGGTGGGCAATGCGCTGTATTATGCTATGCTGGAGCTCTTCGCTGCACATATGCAGGCTGGGACGTCATGTTGGCTCGGGCGCGCCCAGCCGTGCGAATGGAGGCTCCAAGCCGTCAGCTCGTTTACCTGCCATCCGATGCGTGCTATCCAGTCGCCCCCGCCAGTCTCGACGACCGATTTTGATCAGTGTGAACAGGGTCAGACGTCAAGGGCCCCCACTAGGATCGTTGCACTGAGACTGCCAGGGCTGCGCGCCGCCCTGCTTGCGACCCCTGGAAACGGCAGATGTTCGCGCGGTAGGGGGGGGGGGCGCGAAACGCTGCTTGGAGGGATCGGAGGAAGCGGCGCACAGCCAAAAAGAAGACTTGTCCCGCCGGCCTGTGCAAGTGCATCGCTACTGCCGCCATTGACGCAGTGCGCGCCATGGGGGAAAGGGACGGGGGCAGTATTTAGCGCATTGTTCCGGGCGACATGGGGGGGGGGGGATGGTAGAGTACGTGGCGGATTCCTACGTTTCCTTGTCTCCTGGGAGGCCCATTCTGGCACAGACGAGGGATGGGCTCTTGACGTTGCATCTCGGCGCGCACGCCGTGTCCGATGCGGCCCCGAGCTTGATCGCTCTCTACCGCTACATGTCCCTCCGACAACAGAGCAGGCTACCTCTGCGACCTCGCAGGTTCGCGATGACATGGCGGAGGTTAGACATACAGGCCCGCCTGAATCTGATGAGAACCGTGCGCAGGCACGCAACAGAAGAGCTGCTAAACTCCAGGAAGAGAGAGAGGCTCGCTTGCGCCAAGTTGCCCCGTGGACCCTGGAACATAATTTTGGCGCGGGCTTGTTTGGAGAAGCTGCTGCCTGTCATCGGCCATGATACGTTGGGGATTGATGTTCAGTTGTGCGCGGGCAAGTGGAGGTGCAGACTAGCAAGTTGCCGTTGTCTTCTGTGCCGCCTTTTCCTGCCGCCTTTCTCTGTTGTCCCGCTCTCTGGTGGCGTGCAACGCCGGGGGACCTACGGCATGGTGACTCAGGACCATGCTGATGCTGCCTTCTTTGCCTCGCTTACGATCTCGGCGCTTCTCTCTCCGTTCTGTTTCCAGCTGCCGCCCTAGTTCTAGAGGTTTCGGGCGCCGTGCCCTGTGCGGCGAACCTCTCTCGGGGCGGGCAGACGCGCGCGCCTGTTCGCGCCCGCGCATCGGGCTTGCCAGGCCATCTCAACGTCCTCGCTTCCCTGTCTAGCCTCCAGCTTTCTGTGGTCGGGGCCAGGGGTGGGATTGGCACGTGTGCGGGGGTTCTACTGCGGCGTTGGAGCAGGCGCTGGCCGCGCGCCGAGCGCGCGAAAATCGCGCGCTCCCGCTGGCCCCTGCCTCGCGCCCGCCCCCTTCGCAGCTGCCTTTTTCGTCGGCTTCTCTTGCCTCTTGGTGCTTCTGTTTTCGGTCGATCTCTAGCTGCCGCCCCAGGTCGAGAGGTTTCGGGCGCCGCGCCAGGCGCGGCGAACCTCCTTCGGGGCGGCCAAACGCCCGCAGGCCCTACCCGCGCATCGGACACGCCAGGCAGTCGCACCTTCCCCACTTCCCCTGGGTATAGGTTTGTTGGCGGGGACGTAGTCCGCACTGCGGCGGTGAGGTTGGCATGGGGCACAGGTCGAGCGTGCGAAAATCGTGCGCTCCCGCTGGCCCCTGCCTCGCACACGCCCACGTAGCTGCCCTTTCGGCCTCTTGCAGGCTATCTCACCTGCCCCCCTCTTTGATCAGCCTCCTCTTACTTGTTTCCCCTACTCCTGTTGCGTTGCGATGCGCCTTGGGCGCCTTCCGACGACATGGGGGTGGCACGGGTTAGGCGACGGGGGCGGGGAGATTCACCAAACCTTGGGGCCCGTGCTGCTATCCGCGTGTTTCTGCCGACTGCGAGCGAATGCCGCGCCAAGCTGACCGCTCTTTCGGCAAACCAGAGCGCAATCCAAACGTCCTCCTCCCCCTCCTCCTCCCTCCTCCACTCCTGCTCTCCGCGTGCCAATCCCATTTGGGCACACCCCTCACACGTTTCGTGGCCGCATAAGGAGCCCCACCTAAGGCCCCAGTGGGCAAGTTCGTTCGGCACCGCCGCCCCATTTCGGCACACTTCTCAGACGCTTCGTGGCCCCATCGGGAGATCCGCCTATTGCCCCTTATGGAAAGTTCGCATGGCGCCGCCGCCCCGTTTCGGCACACCCCTCACACGTTTCGTGGCCCCATAGGGGAACCCGCCTGAGGCCCCAGTGGGGAAGTTAGCATGGAACCGCCGCCCCGTTTCGGCACACCCCTCACACGTTTCGTGGCCCCATAGCGAGCCCCACCGAAGGCCCCTGTGGGAGAGTTCGCATGGCAGTGCCGACCCATTTCGGCACACCCCGCACACGCTTCGTGGCCCCATTGCGAGTTCCACCGAAGGCCCCCGTGGGCGGGTTCGCATTGCACCGCCGCCCAATGTCGGAACACCTTCACAAGTTTCGTGGCCCCACAAAATTCGCATGGCTCCACCGCCCCATCTCGACACACCGCGCACACGTTTCGTGGTCCCGTGGCACCGCCGCTCCATTTCGGCACACGTTTCACACGTTTCGTGGCCCCGTAAGGAGTTCCGCCTAAAGCCCCAGTGGGAAAGTTCACATGGCACTGCCGCCCCATTTCGGCACACTTTCACACGCTTCGTGGCCCCATAAGGAACCCCGCATAAGGCCCCAGCGGGATAGTTCGCAGGCGCCCTCCCGACCCATTTCGGCACACCCCTCAAACGCTTCGTGGCAGAAGGCTATACCGCGTGCGCTACTCGGAGTTTGCCAGCCCCGTCATTCGTTTCATTCCCTCGCGGCACTCGCGGCTGCATATGGTCTGGTCTTTCGTCCGGCGACTTTAGCTGGGATCGTTTCGGAAGGTCAAGCGCTCCCCGCGCCCCCCAACACAAACCACATCCCCCTTTTCTTCAGGAGGTTCCAAGACCCACGAATTGGCCTGGCGAAAGACCCAACCATATGCAGTTGTGAATGCCGCAGTTGTGAGTGCTGCAGTTGTGAGTCCCGCGTGCGAATTGCGCCACTGGGAACCTCGGTGGAACTCCTTATAGGGCAACAAAACGTGCGAGGGGGGTTGCCAATTTGGCGAGGTGGGGGGGCGCATGTGAACCCTCCCACTGGGACCTTTGGTGGAGCTCCCTATGGAGCAACGAAGCGTGTGAGGGGTCTGCCGAAACGGGCATGGCGCCAACCTGCGAACTGCACCATTGTGACCTTCGGTGGAGCTCCCTATGAGGCCACGAAGAATGCGAGTGGTGTGCCGATCGTGGTAAGCATTTGGACACCTGCTGTTGTAGCCGTAGCTCTTGTCAGTTACAAGTCGTTTTCGACGGTCCCAGGGCCCGGCGAGGCCAGAAGGCTTAAAATGATAGACAGAAAGTTGCCAAGAGGCCGTCCATTTTTTCACGGGCGAGGATCGGCGGCGAGCGAGGGGGGGGAAGTGAGAAACGGCGGACCTTCTCACAAGGCTCCCAAGTCCCCTGGTTGTCTGAGAAGTCTTCTGATCCTTCCCGGAAGACAGGACAATTTCCCAGAAGGCGCGAGGGTTTCTGAGAAGTCCCACCGCTTTCTGTGAAGGCCTTCTCCTTCTCACTTCCCCCCCTCGCTCGCCGCCGACAGACCCCCTCGAGTCAAGACCACATCACGACGCGAGGGGTTTGGCAGTTCCCGGACTCCGGGCCCCAGCTGGGTCTCGGGGCCGTCAGAAAGCTACCCAGGGCGAAAGACTGGTCCTGGGGAATGGGTCGAGACTTTCGTGGGTCGACGTTATGCAAAAGACATGACGTCGGAGGTCTGGATCCCGCGGATACGCGGTCGTGCGCACACGCTCCACGCAGGAAGTGAGAAGGCTCCCGCCCCGAAGACACAAAGTGAGACCTCCGAAGGCCTTCTGAGAGGCCCCGCCGCCTTCTTGACAAGCCTCCCAAGGATTTTTTTGGGCGGCGAGCGAGGGGGGGAAGTGAGAAGGGGCAGGCCTTCTCAGAAGGCTCGGAAGTCCGCCAACCCTCGGAGAAGTTGTCTGATACCCCCCGATGACACAACAAACTTCTCTAAAGGCGCGAGGGCCTCTGAGAGGCCCCGCCGCCCTCTGAGAAGGCCTTCCCCTTCCCCTCCCTCGCCTCCCCCAAGGGCACGAGAGGAAGACCTCTGCAGGCCCCCTGCGAGGCCCCGCCGCCTCCCGAGCGGGCCTTCATCCTTCTCGCTCCCCCCCCCTCGTCGGCGCGCCCCTTGGCGGGCGCTCCGGCCCGCCGCCGCCGGGCGCCGCCGGGCGCGCGCCTCGGCGCCGCTCTCTCCCTCCTGCCCTCCTCCTCCTCCTCCTCCTCCTCCTCCTCCTCCTCCTCCTCCCCCTCCTCCTCCTCCTCCTCCACCTCCTCCTCCTCCTCCAGACTCCTCCTCCTCCTCCTCCTCTCCTCCTCCTCCTCCTCCTCCTCCTCTCCCTCCCCCCCGCGCGCGCGCCCGCGCCCTTTTGAGAGGCCGCGGGCGGGGCCCGCGCCGGGGCCTCGGGTCCGCGGGGCCCCGCGCGCCCCCCCTTTTTTGGGGCATCGTGGGGCCGGCCCCTGTGCCTCGAAGGCGGGAGGATGACCGGCCACGACCGCGACGACGACGACCACGCCGGAGGAGGAGGGAGGAGGAGGAGGAGGAGGAGGAGGAGGAGGAGGAGGAGGAGGAGGAAGGAGGAGGGGAGGAGGAGGGGAGGGGAGGAGGAGGAGGAGGAGGAGGAGGAGGAGGAGAGGAGGAGGAGGGAGGAGGAGGGGGAGAGGGGGAGGGGGAGGAGGGGGAGGGAGAGGAGGAGGAGGAGGGGGAGGAGGAGGAGGAGGAGGAGGAGGAGGGGGAGGAGGAGGAGGTTACGCAAAAGGACCCCGAGACGCCAGGCGTCCCAGATGGGGTCCAAGTAGATCAGGAGGGAAAACACACACGGGCACAATTAGTCGTCGATTCCTCAGAAAATGTGGGGAGATATTGGAAGTGGGGGGGAAGACAAAAACCTAGAAATTATATGAAAATATGGGGCATCCTTTTATTTGTGTGTCCCAGGGCCCCTTCAGTAGAGGGAGTCGGAGGACCGACATGGGTACTGAAAGAATGGGTACAATGCCCACCAGCAGTTCCTGTTCATCTTGAGCAGGACTCGCTGTCCACGCCGCCGCGGCCTGTGCCCATTCGAGATACAGGGCCGCTTGCTTAACAGCGGCCGCTGTTGGTTTGGGACAACATTTGCCGTTGGGCATTGCACCCATTCTTTCCGTACCCATTTCGGGCGTGCAAACAAAGGACTTTGAGACGCTAGGCGTCCCAGGTGGGGTCCAAGTAGAGGGGGTCGGAGGACTGCGCCGCATCGCCAACGTATTGCCGATGCGGCTCGATGCGGAGCCCGATTTGCTTCACGCCGACGTCGCCGATGCATCGCCCACATCGACGATGCATCGCCAGTGCAGCACCGATGCATCGCCGATGCATCGCCGACGTATCGACGATGCGGCGCGATCCTCCAACCCCATCTACTCCGACCCGATCTAGGAGACCTCTTTAAAGAAACCACGACGGGAGTATCTTTTGCCTCCAGGGACCCTCGCCGGGCCTCGGGACTGTCAAAAAACGACTCGGGATGAAAATCTGGCCCCCGGGACGGGGTCCAGGCTCCTGCGGGTCACGTCATGGAAAAAATCACGAAGTCGGGGATCTGGGGATCCGACGTTCCGGAAAAAACAAAAATAACATCGCGACCAATCGCGACCGGAGCCCCGGACCCCATCTTTCTGCACTTTTTTCCGGGCTGGGTCGATCTGTGAGGGTCCCGGGGCCCGAAATGATTCAAAACCGCCCGGCTCGAAAAAGTTGCGACGCCAGGATCTCATACCGCTACCTTTCCATCGTTTTCCTTTTCTTGGCTTCCTGGGAGTCCTTCGTCGCCGCCGCTGGATGTTTGTTCGAAATTCTGGTCAGAACGCACTCCGAGAGATGTCTGGGGCGTAGCGGTATTGGTACCTTTGGGTTTCCCCAATCCCGATCTCCGTCCGTATCCAGGCGCCCTCACCATATCTTTCCCTCAGTTGGGGAAGTGGGGATGCACCATTCGAAACCCGCAGGAAACAGCCTATGTCCCCATCTAGGGGGTTCAATCGGACCGGGCTAGGACGAGGATAAATCCTTTCCAGAGCGTTCTAGATCGCTCTCAGAGCTTTCCAGAGAGCTCTGAGAAGGCCACGGCGCCCGATTAATCCTCCATAGCCGCCAGATCTGAGAGACTCCCGATATACCTTCAGCCGAATTTGTCCTCGTCTTGGCTTCGCCTTAGTATATCGACCAGTGGGGCCCAGGCAGATCTCCCCCCCTACTTGGAGATGTACCGCTCGAAACCCGAAGGAAACAGCCTATCCCCATCCTCGTCCAGGTACCCCCACCATGTCTCCAGTCGGGGATAATCATATACCCCTCGAAGCCCGAAGGAACCAGCCTATGCCCCCCTTGGGGGGGGGGGGGAATCGGCCAGTAGGGACCAGGCCACGCCCATGGGGATAGTTTTGAGGAAGATCCTGGAGGCCTCGCGCGGTGCGTAATAGTAGTATGATCTAGTCCACACGTCAGTTCCGTCAGCTATGGGTCGACGCTCGCGCGGCCTTGCTCCAGAGTAAGTCCGACACGATTCCGACGTAGTCCGACGTGCACCCGGCCTAAGTCCGACGTGGATCCGACGTGAGTCGGGTCTCAAGTCGCCGCGCGAGGCCTCCAGGACTTTCCTCGAGAGGGCAGGAGCCGGTTCCACGCTGCCCACCCCGCCCCCTCCCGTGGCCGGCCGCCGCTGCGCCGCGGGAGAGCGGGTGCCGCGGCGGCAGGCGCCGCCCGGCGGCACGAGACCGGGGGGGGGGGCAGGCGTTTCTCTCTGGGCCTTCCGGGTGGGGTCCGAGTGGATTCGAGCACTGTGCAGTCGAGCACCGATGAGCAGGTCGACCCTGCCAGGTCGAGGGTGCCCTTGCGTCCCGTGCTTTTCGGCCCATGTCTTGCACATATCTGAGGCAGTGTTGCCCTCGGAAGGGTCTTGTGGCCTCTTGCGTGTCCTCTATGATCAGCCCCGACTGTATGACGAACGAGGCCCCCACACCCATACTCATGGGTGGGGACCAACGGGTTATGGGTTCGTGTGGTCGGTGGGGGGTCCCCGCCCAAACGTGAGCCTCCCCAGAGGCCCGACAAGCCGCACCCATACCCATAGCCAGTCCTCCTCTTTCCGACCTCCCTAGGGATGTGTGCGTGTGCGTGTGCGTGTGTGTGTGTGTGTGTGTGTGTGTGTGTGAGAGTGTGTGTGTGTGTGTGTGTGTGTGTGTGCGTGCGTGCGTGCGTGCGTGCATGTGTGTGTGTGTGTGTTGTGTGTGTTGTTCAGTCGCCATTGTAGCTTATGGACAGCAATCGGGCGGCAAGGTAGGGGGGGGAAGCGAGAAGGATAACGCCTTCTCAGTTGGCGGAGGGACTTCTCAGAAGCGCTCGCGCCTTCAGAGAAGTTTGTTGTGGCATCGGGGAATGTCAGACAACTTCTCCGAGGGCTGGGGGACTTCGGAGCCTTCTGAGAAGGCCTGCCCTTCTCACTTCCCCCCCTCGCTCGCCGCCCAACAAAAATCCTTGGGAGGCTTGTCAAGGGGAGGTTGTCCAGGGGAGGTGCCAGGATCCCCGCTGGGCTGTCCAAGAGATTGTCCAGGGTAGGTCGCCAGACCACCATTAGTCAGCATGGGCTGTCTGGGTTGTCTTGGGGGTTGTCCGGGGATTGTTCTTCGATCGATTAATGTTCCATTGGAAGTAGTAGGAGGCCAGCTACAGAGTTGTTGAAGCCCAGAGTTGACTTGACCGTCGAATAGTCAGACTGTCCCGCATGTCTACGGAGCATTCTACGACTTGCTCGTAGATTCGGCAGAGAAATCAAGTCTGGGGTAAATCAATCCTCTATATGATCCCTTCCTCTATAGACGGTGTCGGAGGATCGCCGATGCGTCGGCGATGCGGCCCGATGTGGGGCCATGTGTTCTCCAGCGCGGCGTCGCCGATGTGCCGCCGACTTCGCCCGTGCATCGGCGATGCGGCGCAGTCCTCCGACCCCCACCTGCTCGGACCCCGCTTGGGAGGCCTCGCGAGTCGAGGTTCGAGGCTCGATCGCAGGGGCTCGACGCAGCGCCGCGCGGCCCAGCGTGCCACCCCCGCCCCCCCGGCCGTGGGGGGTGCGGCGGCCCTGCCGCACGGGCGCGGCGACCTGGGGGCTGGGCCCCGAAGGCCGCAGACGTTCGGGGGCGGACAAAACACACACAGACGCAGTTCATCGTCGATTCCCCAGAACACGTGGGAAGAGATGGGAAGTGGGGGGGGGGAAGACAAAAAACAGAACACATGGGAAGACATGGGGCATCCTGTTATTTGGTCCCCTTCAGACATCGTACCCCCGCCTCCAGTCCCGGCACCCCGCCCGCGGGGGGCTCCCGCGGGCGCCGCCGCCGGCGGCGAGGGGTGCCATTCTGTGGGGCGGGCCGCGCGCCCAGACGGGGCCTCGAGCCTCGCAGCTCCCTGGGCGGCTGCGAGCTGCGTAACCCTCTCCACTTTCGTAGGTTCCTTCGGGGGCGGAAAAGAGGGGGGTGATGACTAGGGGGGGGTGGATATCATGGCGGGGGCCATGATATTTCCCCAGATTTCATGGCGCCTCTTCTGATTTCATTACGTCCCTGGCCCCCCCGCTGGGCCGCGCACATGCCGCCGGTCATGATTTGCACACCCCCCTCTTGGACACCCCCCTCTTGGCCGCTCCCGAAGATCGTGCGTACGGCCAGACCGAGGTATAGTACGAGGTCGGTACGGGGAGGGTACCGTACTGTTCTCCGTGTTGGTTGGATGATCTTGTGCATTCTGGGGAAATGGTTCCTTCGGTGATCTAATGGTTGCGGGTGGTTTGGCCCTCTGAAGGTCTCATGTTCTCGAAGGATGTTCCTCTGTCCTAGGTCCGACCCTGTCTGGCGTTTTGTTGTTGTTTTGGTTTATTCTTCTTCTTCCTCTTCTTCTTCTTCTTATTATTATTTTTATTATTATTATTGTTATTCGTATTCTTATTATTATTTTTATTATTATTATTATTATTATTATTATTTGGGGCGGCCATACACATGTTCGCCCTCGCGTCCTCGTTTTTGACCCGTTCTGGACCCCTGTTCCCTTGACTTTTGTTTCATCGCATTGCCCCAGTTCCCTGGGACTTGTTTTGTTTTTTTCCATCGCATCGCATCTCAAGCGGGACACGAGAGTTGCTCGGATTCTCGGCACTTCTCGGCCCTGCGGCCAGGCTGCGGCCGGCGGTCTGCCTGCCCCAGCTCTGGACGCATCCGTCCTCCGCAGGGGCAGCGTGGCATGTGGTGGATGGGGGTGCCACCACGCACCATGTTGAGTGCCCTCGCCGTATGAGCGACCCGTATCGTGTGGTTCAGCCTTCTGCGGTCAAGTTGTAGCTCTTCTCGGCGCAGCCACATGCCAAGCCCTCGCCCGGACATCGCATCGTTGAGCCCTGGACCGCGTGAGTCGGATACGATGTGGATACACTGGCTATCGGCTGGTTGCCAGCTTGCGAGCGCACGCCAGTGGTGCTGCAGTGGTGGGGGGCCAGCCCTCCCACTGTGACACAGGCGCTCAGCGGCAGGCAGCGCCCCCCCCCACCTGTGTATCGCCTTGATTCTATGCTGACCCGATCATGGCCCTACCACAAGGACGTCTCGGCCCGCGGCCAGCACGCCGCCTACATGCATTACGGCCTACAGTTGGTCGCCGCCAGGCATACTTGGCTCCTCGGGCTCCGTGACAGGTGGAGATCGGGTGCGTTCGTTACCCATACTTCCGGTGTTACCTGATGTATGGCTTCGCCAAGGAGCGGCCCTGCACCAAGTGGTTCAGCGTTCTGCAGTTCGTGGCCGCTCCCCTAGCAGATCAGTCAGCGTCAGCCTCCGTCAGTACTTGCATCGTTGTGCCCCCGAACCGCGAGAGTCGGATACGTTGTGTATGCACTGGCTACAGGCTGGAGGTGGCTCTACCTCGTGTGCGCAGACCGGGGTCACCCCCTTCTCATGTGCAAGGACGGGTTTCAGCCAAACTTTTGCGTCAGTGAGCCATAGTGAGTGAGGCCCTTCTCTGGTTGCCGCCCCTTCTTTTCTTGGCGCTGCCGTATGCCCCGGCTGGCGTCCGCACTTGCACCTTTTTCCCTCGCTCCTGGCCTCGCATCCGTGTGTTGCTCGGCCGGAGACAGGCGCCGCCAGGGCGATTTCTCCCCGCCGTTCCAGTGCCGTCCCAGTGCCGGTCGCCGCGCTCGTCCCCACCCGTCGGGATGCTCGGCTCGATCACCTGGTCGCGCTGTACGCGTCCTCGCTTTTGAGCTGGCTGGTGCCTGGCGCCTAAGGGCGATTCTCTCCGCCGTCTCGCCGCCGGTCGCCGCGCCGTGGCGTCCCCATCCGCCGGGATGTCTGCGCCGGTCTTTGGCGTCCAATTTGGGTCATTTTGTCCCTTGCATGTGCATACGCCACTGCGGCCAATTATCTTCGTTTCGCGCCCCGTTCGTTGCCCCGCTTCTTGACCTTCGCCAGGGAGCCGCCAACCAACAAGTATCCCCACAAGCACCCAGCCTGCAGCTGCCGTCTGAGGGGGCCGGCCGGCGCCTCTGCTTTAGCCAATTAGCCTCGCCCGTGGCCCGGACGTTGCCTTTGCCGCCTGATGCTTGTCTCGCGGCCGCGACCCAAAAAACGTATCCCCACATGCCCATGCAGAAACAGATCACCAAGCGGGTTGCCTTGACCAGGGAAGTGTAGAGACATGCGGTGTAAGAACCTCCTTGGAAGTGTTTTCTCGAAGGTCTCTTGGAACCATATTGGGTCTCTCTTGGGATCCTCGCTGAGCCACTCGGGGCAATCTTGGGGCCCTCACACCTTGCGGCAAGCATCTGGACACCTTCTGTTGAAACGGTGTTTTTTGACGGTCCCAGGTCGCACGCGACGGTCCCAGGGCCCGGCGAGGCCACAGGACCGAGAATAGCAGAACGTTGCAAAAATGAACCATGTTTTTCACAGCGAGGATCGGCGGCGAGCGAGGGGGGGAAGTGAGAAAGGGCGGGCCTTCTCAGAAGGCTCTGGAGTTCCCCGGCCTTCCGAGACGTCGTCAAAGCCTTCCTCGAAAACACAGCATTTCTCAGCAGGCCAGACCGTTTCTCAGAAGTCCCGCCGCCTTCTGATCGACGACATGTAAGAGTGACAGTTCGCCTGGGTGACCTTTGGTGCTGGCCCATGGGGCTCCTCCGATCGCAGAGCGCGATGCGGAAGTAGCTCGCGCGCTCGTGTTTGGTCCCCCGCGGCCCCAAAAAAACCCGCGCACCAGAGGTCACTCTTACCCAGGGACAAGTCACTCTTGCGTGTAGCCGATCTTAGAATCTAGGCCTCCTAGATGGGGTCCGAGTAGATGGGGCCGGGGGATGGCGCCGCATCGCCGATGCATCGCCGATGTGGCTCGATGTGTAGGCCGTATTTCCCCACGCCGACGTCGCCGACACATCACCGATGTCGACGATGCCTCGCCGGTGCATCGCAAGATACATCATCGCCGATGTATGGGCGATGCGGCGCGATCTACTCCGACCCCATCTGCTCCGACCCCATTTGGGAGGCCTCTACAGGAAGCCTTCTCCTTCCTTCTTCCCCCCCTCGCTCGCCGCCGAGAGGAGGTGGGGGAGCGAGAGTAGCGTGGGCGTGGCGCCGTGGGAGGAGCGCCGACGGTGGACCACGGGATCCGACCGAGGAGCCTCAGGTCCTCGTGGCGTCGCCCGCGTCGTAGTGACTAGGTTGCAGCTCCTGGGAGGTTGCATTCTGTGTCAGTGCTGGCATATTTCAGGAGGGAAAGAAACACACAGACACAATTAATCGGCGATCCCCAGAAAATATGGGAAAATATGGGCAGTGGGGGGGAAGACAAAAACCCAGAAAATATAGGAAAATATGGGGAATAGTTTTATTTGTGTGTATTTATTTGTGTGTCCCAGTTCCCCTTCATAGTTGCGGCTCCTGGGAGGTTGCATTCTGTGTCTGTGCTGGCATATTTGCGGTCGATAGCAGGCTCAGTCTGGGCGAGTCTGGGCAAATGCCGCCAAACCCTGCTGAATCCCGCTCAATCTGGCTTTATCCTGCTCGATCCCGGGCTTGATTCAGCCACATTTGGTGAAGTGGCCCTTTCATCGGGCCTCATCGCTTTGAGTCGTTGGGCCCCAGTGGACAGGCACGCGTTGGCCCTGACACTCGCCCTGACACTCAGAGGCGGAAGCAAGGTACCCCTGCCGCTAGCATTCCTCGTTTTTGCCTTTTTGGGGGCCTCCTGGGAGGCCCTCGTCGCCGACGCTGGACTCTCCTCGAAATTCTGGTCAGAGAGCACCTCGGGCGAGGTCCGCGCAGTAGCGGCATCGGAACCTTTTGGATCCCTCTAGCGTCGATTGGCGTCGCTTCGTCGCAAGCGCCAGCAAAATGGTGTGGGAACCTCCGATGAGCTGCCGCAGATCTCTTGGCCGTGCCCCGGCCCCCCCCCCTACTTGCACCGCAGGGATACTCGAACGTGCAGGAAGCGCGGACGCAGTCCAGGCCTCCCGGATGGGATCGGAGCAGATGGGGTCGAAACATCGCAGCGCATCGCCGATGCATCGGCGATGCGGCTCGATGCAGAGCCCGATCTTCCCGACGGCGCTAATGCATCGCCGATGCATCGGGGATGCGGCGCGATCTCCCGACCCTATCTGCTCGGATTCCTTGTGAAAGGCCTTTAAACACGTGAGCGACAAAAAATGACCGGTCCAATTCTTGTCGCTTCGCGTATCCCCACCAGCTTGCGCTGTGCCCCAGCCTCGGTCATACCGCCCTCTGGACTTCTCCTTGCGGGCCGCAAATCAAAAAAAAAAATCCCCACCAGCGTCCGTAGCCCTGGCTCAAAGCCTGGTTCAAGCCCTCTGGCTCAAGCCGCTCTGGCTCGAGGGAGCCTAGCCCGCTTGCGCCTGCCGGGCCTGCCCCCTGTTCCTGGTCTAGCCGCCGACGGGGGCCTGGAGGAAGCCCCGCTCCTCCCTCCCGCTGTTCCTGGTCTAGCCGCCGCCCGCGCCGCCGGCGCCGCTGGTGCCGCGTCGGCTGTGGGCGCCGCTGGCGCCACGCCCGCGACCGGCGCCACGGGCGCCGCCACCACCGCGGCCGCCGCCGCGGAAACCGGCTTCGCGGCCGCTCCGTGCGCCGCGCCGCCTCTGGGGCTGGCGCCTCGGGCTGCCGCGGCGGCCGCCGGCGCGGCTTGCGCGGGCGGCGCTGCTGCCGCTGCTGGGGCCCCCGGCTGGCTGGCGGTGGTCTCCGCCGCCGCTGCCGCCGCCGCTGCCGTTGCCGCTGCCGGCTCTCCGCCGGCGGCGGCGGCGGAGGGCGCGGTGGCCGGCGCCGCCACGGCTGCCCCCGAGGCCGCCGGCGGCGCGGCCGCCGCCGCCGCTGCCGCCGCGGCCGTCGCTACCGCTGCTGCCGCCGCCGCCGGATCCCCTCCGGTGGCGGCGGCGGCCAGCAGCGCCGTGGCCGGCCGCTATCGCGGCAGCCGCTGTTGCCGCCGCTGCCGACTCCCCGGCGGCGGCGGCGGCGGCGGCGTCGGCGGGCTCGGTGGCCTCCCCCTCCGCGGCCCCTCCCGCGGCCGCCCGCGGCGAAACCGCTGGCGCAGCGGCTGCGGCGGCCGCCGCCGCCGCCCCCGCCGCCCCCCCCCGCGGCTGCAGCGGCCGCAACGGCAGCAGCTGCCGCAGCCACTGCAGCAGCAGCCGCAGCAGCAGCAGCAGCAGCAGCAGCAGCAGCAGCAGCAGCAGCAACAGCAACAGCAGCAGCTGCCATCTCCGTGGCACGGGTTGTGCACGGTCGCCGCTCCGCGATTGGCGGCAGCGGATTGCAGTCCTCTTGGGGCGAGCGTTTGCGGTGCTCGCCTCCTCCGCTACCGCACCAGCGTCCCAATAGTGGATCGCTGGTGCACCTTTCTTGTACAGGTGGTCACATCGAAGCTTGTCCGCGCAGACGTGTCCAAAACAGCTTCAGGGGCAGCAGCAGCAGCAGCTGCAGCAGCAGCAGCAGCAGCTGCCGCAGCTGCCGCAGCAACAGCAGCAACACCTGCAGCCGCTGCCGCAGTAGCAGCAACAGCAGCAGCAGCAGCAGCCACAGCAGCAAGACAGCAGCAGCAGCAGCAGCAACTGCAACAGCCGCAGCAGCTACAGCAACAGCAGCAGCAGCAGCGACAAAAACCTGCAGCTGCAGCAACAGCAGCAGCAGCAGCAGCAACGCAGCTGCAGCAGCAACAACACCCCCCTCAGCAGCCACAGCAACCGCCGCAGCACCCACGACCACAGCCGTACCACCAGCAACAGGTGCTGCAGCAGCAGCAACAGCAGCCCCAGCAGCAGCAGACCCACCCCGGGGACGAGAGACCCGCGAGCCTCAAAGTACCCTCTCTGACGACCAGAAGGAGGTACCCTTGCTCCCTGACAGCCTCCTGGGCACCTCTGGGGGCCAGCAGAACCCACGAGAAGATTCTGAGGTGCCCTTGCCCCCTCAGCAGCAGCAGCAGGGCAAAGAAAAGGAGAGGGAGGCCGCGGCGGAGTCGGCGGAGGCTGCGGAAGGCCGCGGAGTATCGGGGGGCCCAAAGCGGCGGAAGCCTCTGAGGCGCGGAAGTGGCACAAGCCTTCATCCGTGTCTCTGGAATAGAACCGGGCGGGGAGGGGTTTGGCCCCCGAAAGTGCTGGCGGCAGCCGCGACAGTCAGCTCAGCGAGATCCCGGAACGCCAGGGGCTCGCCTGCCACGCCGTGCCCCCCCCCGCCCCCTCCCTCAGAACAATCAGACCGTCAGCCGCCCCCCGGGGGCGCCGCAGACCCAGCAGGGGGGCCGCGGACCAACCGTCCAGACGCAGGACAGCGAAGCCATCGACTGGTTCGTCGGGGAAAACCCCTTCGCGCCTATCTGCCCCCCTTCCCCTGCCAGTGAGCCCATTCTAATGGGCGGCGAACCCCGAGCGCCCCCTCCAGACGCCCAGGGCACGACTGACGAAGAACCTTGCGCTCTGACAACGGAAACGGCGTCGCCGTGCGCGCGCGCGCCGGGCGCGACCAGCGGCGCCCCCGAGACCGGCGAGAGTCCTGCGTTGACCGAAGGGGGCGCGCCTGGGAGCGACGGCGGGCGCAGGCCCGAAGGCGAACGCCAGCGAAAGGGGCCTCTCCCCGCACGCCACAGGGCAGCGTCCGCCCTGGCTGCCGGATGCGATCCGACCCCCGCCCGGCGGCCAACTACGCGGCCCGCCTCCCCCCGCAGAGCCCTGCCAGGCGCGCAGCCGGAACTGTCGCGAGCAGATCGCGAGCGCTCCGGCCAGGACAGCGAGGCTGGTGCGCCGGAGACTCGCGGCCAGAATACACGGCAGCATCAATGGCCTGACCCGCGCCAGTGGCCAGAGCCCACGGGCCCCGACACGGGGCAGCAGCTGTGCAACGCAGAAATCGGCAACGTCCAGTGGGGCCTTCCCGGGGAGACACCCGGCGAGGCGATGGGGCGGCTCCAAGTCACCCTGGGAACAATGTTCACGGGCGCCCGGCACGCCTTCGCCAGGCGGCAGACCGTGCCTGGCAGCAAAGGCGCGCTCGACCCGCTTCGGCACGACCCGCAAAACTGCCGCCTCTTCCTGGAATCTTTCCGCAGCCGCATGTGCGACGTACGGGTCGTCAGTGACGCATTGGGCCTCGACGTCGACTGGGCTCGGCCGCGGCATCTGCGCCCGGGTCGAAGCGGCGGAGCGATCATGGATCACGCGCGGCAAATGGCCACCCGAACACCCAGGCACCCGGGAAGGGCAAAAAACAGCGGCTGGCCGTCTCCCCACAGTAGCCGTTGCTGCCCCACCTCGTGGCATCGCACGCGCGGGGATCAGGCGCGAGGAGGGTGCTCATTGGCAGCTGGCCCGTTGCTGCCCAACAAAACGAGGCCTGCGGCATTGGGGCCCAACGTGGTTTTTTACTGCAGAGGGATCTGAGCGTGCGTGAAGGGCTGACAATGGCTGCAAGCACTGTTCCCGCTCGCCACCTTTCCCACGGGTGGGGTGCCTACCGAGGGGAGGGGCGGCTTCCCCCTGTCTCTCTCTCCTTGGGGGCCGGGCGGTCGTCGCAGCGCGTGTGGCGGAGGCGGAAGTGGCGCCTCCTCTGCTCCTCCATCTCCTGACCCATGCGGCGACTAGCTGCGACCCCCGGTGTCCAGCCCCCCCCCCCCCCGCTGTGTGGTCACACTGCAGTTTCACCTCAGCCGCGGCTTGCTGCGACCCTGGAGGGCCGTCACAGGAGTGCGCTGGGATCAGGGGGCACACCTGCCATCAATTGTGATGCGCGGCGGTCAGCTGCGCCCCCCGAGTCAACGAAGGGGGCCGCAACCGGACACAGCGACCCTGGACGCACGCGGGGGCCTGCCTGCACCGCGGGTCCGGGGCCTCCCACCAGGGCTCAAGGCACTCTCGCATCCCAGAACTGGCAGCCAAGGGCCATCCTTCGCCCCCCCCCCCCCCCCCCCCCCCCCTCTCGCTTCGTCCTCTGACGCACCTGCCATCAATTGTGATGCGCGGCGGTTAGCTGCGACCCCCGAGTCAATGAAAGGGACCGCAACCGGACCCAGCGACCCTGGGCGCACGCGGAGGCCAGCCTGTACCTCGGGCCCGGGGCCTCCCTCGGGGGTTCAAAGCACTCTCGCATCCCAGCGCTGGCAGCCAAGGGCCTTCCTTCGCCGCCCCCCCCGTGCACGTTCGTCTTCACGGCGCCCACTGCCATCGGTTTCAGCGCTAAGAGCAGGTGCGTGAAGGGTGGACACTGGCAGCTGCTCCTTCCCGCTCAGCGAGGCGGCAGGTGACCAGCGTGTTTTGTGACTGCAGTGGGATCTGAGTGTGTGTCCCGCGGGTACTCCTGGCATTGGGGCTGGGGCTCCTGCAGACACACCTACCATCAAATCGTGATGCGCGGCGGTCAGCTGCGACCCCCGAGTCAGCGAAAGGGACCGCCGCCGGGCTCAGCGACCCTGGACGCACGCAGGGGCCTGCCTGGACCACGGGTTCGGGGCCTCTCACGAAGGCTCATGGCGCTCTCGCATCCCTGCTCTGGCCGCCAAGGGCCGCCCTTTGCCCCCCCCCCCCTCCCCCCCCCCCCCCCCCCTGTGCGCGCTTCGTTTTCGCAGCGCCCACTGTCACCAGTTGCTGCGCTGAGAGCAGGTGCGTGAAGGGTGCGCACTGGCTGCAGCTCCTCCCCGCCCAGCATGGCGGCAGGTGGCCAACGTGATCTGTGACTGCAGTGGGATATGAGTGTGTGTCCCGCGGGTTCTCCTGGGGCTCTTGCATCCTGGCGCTGTCCTCCCTGGGGTGTCTGCTGCTGGGCTCGGGCCCGCCCTCTGGGGCCCCGGTACTCTTGCGCCCTTAAGATTGTGCTGTCGGCCCAGCGGAAGCGGAGGCACCATCATTTCAATCGTGATCCACGGGCTCCGGCGCATTGCCTGGGCGTGGGATGCTAAGTTGGCGCCCGCGTCGTCAGCGGCAGCGCTGGATTCAGGGGGCGCACCCGCCATCAAATTGTGATGCGCGGCGGTCAGCTGCGACCCCCTGTCAACGAAAGGTACCACAAACGGACTCCATCCCTCAAATAGAGATCATAGCGGCTATATTCGGTGACGCGTGCGACCCTCTCGATGCAAAATGTATCCTAGCTGCGGTCAGCTGCCCCCCCCCCCCCCCCCGTTTTTCCCACGCAGGTGCTCGCGGCGAGTAGCTGCGACCCCCGGGTTCTCAGCGGCGAGAGCTGCGTCCCCCGAGGAGATTAAAGCGACATCGTAGCGGCGATCAGCTGCGACCCCCGAGAATGACCCAAGAGATGACCTTGGCCCCCTGCCCTCGGAGTCGGGGCCAGGCCGAGGGGCGAGACGGCGCCCCCCCTCGCCTCCCCTCCCGGGCCTGGCGGGCGCCCCCCGCCCTCGGTCTCGGGGCCTGCCAGACGTGCTATCAGACGTCAGTGTGGTTGCCCCCCTTCCCAGGGCCGCTCGTGTCCCGCGCTTCTTGGGGTTTGGCTCCCACTCTCGGCGGAGTTTGCTTCGGCCCTGGAGGACCTCGCGGCGTGCGTAGGGTCGCGGGTCTGGTGGGCAGTGCCAATCGGCGGACTGGGCCTGGAATGCCTCTCGGCCCCCGTGTCCTCCACGGCGCTGCTCCCCCGGGCGCTTCGCCCAATGGCATCGCTGAAGGCTTCGCTTTCACCAGTGCCGCCCCCCCCCCCTTCCCCGTTGGCGGTGCATCCCTCGCCTGCGGGCCCCCCCCGTCTGCGAGGCCGAGCGCCGTGCCGGCGCGCGCTGCGTGGCCCACAGTGGTTTGTTCCCTTCATGCTATGCGGGGCTGTCCCTCGGGCATTGGGTCGCCACGGAGTGGTTCATCCTTCCGCAGCAGGTACAGCACCCCAGGCTCATCCACCAGCTTCCGGCCAGTGCGCTGCACCATGTTCCGCGGCAGCTGCCCCCTGACTTGCAGCCGTCGTGGGCGTTCGGGGTCTGGCGCCCGACAGGCGACTCACTCCACCGGCTCGCACTTGCCTCCACTGCAGGACCCCCCTGGCAGGCAGCGCAGACGTCATCACCACCCGACGGCGGCAGTGCCCACCACACCAGCAGTTTCTTCGCTCCAGGGATCGGCATCGCAGCTGCGCCTTGGGCACAGCCGCGTCGCTCACCGGCACTGGGAGGCGGAGTACTGAGGACTGGGCGCTGAGTGGTTCAGCCTGCAACGCCTGTACAGCCCTGGGAATTTAGTTCATTTTTTCCTGTGCATGTTCAACTGCGAGCTTGTCTTGCAGGTGCGAACTCGCCGACATTGGCGGTTGTTCGCAAATTCGCACCGTGCCGCATCGCCGCTTCCTCTCCCTGACCGTTGCCTTGGAGCCGCCGACCAAAAACATATCCCCACCAGCGTTTGCACACTGGCAGTACTTCTCAGTTTCAGCCAACCCCTCAACTCGCGGGTCCTCCGCTGAGGTGCTGCGCGAGGCCCCGCTTAGCCGCCGGGCCTCCGCTGCTTTAGGTTCATTTAGTCGTTTGCGCGGCCCGCTTTGACTGGACTCGCCGCTGGCGCGCTCACCTTCGGCCGTTGAAGAAAAAATGTCCCCACCAGCCAATTTGGCTGCGCTTACTTGCTGGTCGCCACCGGGATCTCCACGCCACCGGGTTGGGAGTTTCGTTTCTGGCTCTTCTTCCGACTGGTTGCCCGCGCGCTCGTTTCGCTTGCCTCTCCTTTCTTGCTTCCTAGTTTCGGCCCGGCTCGTGTTCGAACGGCTTTCGACCTGCTTCGCGAGCCCGCAAACCAAAAAACTATCCCCACCAACCCATCCAGAAACGATGCCCATGAAAGCTAACGGAGGGAGAGAGGAAGATATTCGCATAGTCAAACAACGGTGGAGGCCGGCCTGGACAGCGTGTTGGGGCCATCTCAAGCTTTTTGGGGAGGCCCCGTGGCCGTCTCGAGCCGTTTTGGAGCGGTCATGGGGCCTCATGGAGCATCTTGGGAGCCATCTTGAGCCAGCTTGGGCTATCTTGAGCCATCTTGGAGCTAGTCTTGGGCCCTCTGAGGCAGCTCGGGGGCCTCTTGGGGGCCTCGCGGGGGCCTCTTGGAGCCCTCTTGGGGCCTCTTGGGGCGTTCGTGGGGCCCTCTTGGCGGCTTCTTGGGAGTCCTGGAGGGCCTCTTGGGGCCATCTTGGAGGCGATCGGTCGAAAGGGGGGTACTCGATGTGCGTCCCCCCCTAGGGGGTCACGATCCTTTTGAGGGTGTCAAATTTGGCCCTCCCACTGGCCAAAAAAGGAGCCTCCGACACCTCGCGAACCCTCCCAGAAAAGCTCAGGGAGGGGAGGGGGAGGGTTCCCCTCCCAGAAAGGAAGAGCGATTGTGGAAGAAAATAATCACCCTTGGACCACGCGTCGCCCAAAGGGCTGGTGTGATTGCGCCGACATTTGCGCGTAGGTTTCCCGCGCAAGGCCGCGCGTTAGCGCCCTCGTTGTTCCCATGTCCCATGAGGCATACCACGCTGGCGGCCCGTGTAAGTCGCGGCGTAAGGTCGCTATGTCGTCGCGGGTACTGTCAAAGCTGGTCGTAAGGATGCGCGATAAGGATGTTAGCCTCTTGGGAGTCCGTGTTGCGGCTGGCCGTCGACCGTAGTTTTGGACGGGCCGACGAGGCCAGGATGCAATGGTACCCTTTGGGAAGGTTGCCCATCCTGACCATGGGCCTCGACTGTAGATGGATGGGGTCGGAGGAGCTCGCCGCATCGCCGATGCATGGGCGACGTCGGCGGTGCAGCGTCGACGTCCGCGTGGAGAGCATCGGGCTCGACATCGAGCCGCTCCGCCGATGCATCTGCAGTGCAGGGCGACACGGCGCGCTCCTCCGACCCACTCTTTTCCGACACCATCCGAGAGGCGCAGACAGTGGCAGCTCGAAGCGTCCGTCCCCGGACCCCTCCCGGGGTCCACCGAGCGCACCATTTCTCCGAGCCGCGTCCGGCCGCGGCGGCGCGGCCTCTCCCCCCCCCCGCGGGTGCCCCCTGCCGCAGGGGCAGGGGCGGTGTCGCGTCGGGGAGGCGGCTTCGACTGTGAGGCCCGCCTCCTCTCGCCGCCCACCGTGCGGAGCACCGCCGGCGCTCCTCCTCCTCCTCCTCCTCCTCCTCCTCCTCCTCCTCCTCCTCCTCCTCCTCCTCCTCCTCCTCCTCGCGGGCGCGGCCCCGCAGGCGGCCGCGCCCCCCCGCCATGCGGGCCCTCCCGCTCGCCGCCGCCCTGTGCGGCTGGTGGGGCAGAGGCCGCGCCGCCGGTCGGGGGCAAGCGGGGGGCGGTCGGGAGCCTCGAGACGGGGGTCAACGCAAACGGGGGTCAGCCAGGGCACCAGATCCTGCAGGATCCTGCGAAGACCCCCTCTGGCTGACCCGGGTTAGGGAGCCGCTCGTGGCCGCGAGGCGGCCGCACATATTGGCTGACCCGGGTTTGCGAAGACCTGCGTTGCAGTTTTTTTTTCCTGCATTGCAGTTTTTGGTTTCCTGCTGACCCGGGTCTGGATTGACCCGGGTCAGAAGATCCCCGAGGCGGGCGGCGGTCGATGGCCGGTGGTCCCGGGGGCGAGGCGGCTTGAAGCAGTCGCGGAGCGTCCCGGCGTGCTCGTGGGCCTCTTGTGGCTTCCACGAGCTGTTCTCAGAACACCTCTGGCTGGGACGGTTTTGTTCTAACACATCGGGCTCATGTTCTAAGACCAGTGTTCTTGTTTTTGGCGAATATTTCTGGGTTTTTTAAGACCCTTTCGTTGTAGGCTGATAGGAAAGCCGGGACGGTCGGTTGCTGCTCAATGAATGGCATCGCTCGGACGTGGTGAATTTTGTCGGCGGGGCCCATCGAGGGGAATCGTGGATCGTCTTGCGAAAAATGAGCGCACGACATTCAGAAATGCACGGGGATTGACGTCCGAGCGATGGCGAGGCGAGAGGGGGCAGGCCTTCTCACCAGGCTCGGAAGGCCTCGAGTCTTCTGAGCAGTTTTCTCGTCTCGGCCTTCCACGAATACACGGCAAATGTTTGAGAAGCCTTGTCGCCTTCTGCCAAGGCTTGCTGCCCCCTCTCACCTCCCCCTGGGCGCGCCGCCGAGTCAAGCAGCGGCGAAGTTCGGCGGCGAAATCCGAACGCTGCCCTTGCCGGTCGAAGATTCAGGCAACTCGATGGGCGGTGGGGGGTAGGGTTCGGACTGCGTCGAGTACGTGGCGAAGTCCGAACTCTGCAACGCCTCCCGTCGATTCAGCAGGATCGATGGTTGGTGAGTGTAGGGTTCGGACGTCGCGTCCTGCTGAGGCAGCCTTGGTTTAAAACACATGTTTTATGTGGTCGAAGGGTCTTGCTTTGTTCCTTGGACCTTTATGGGGTTCTGACAATTCACGTGGTAGGCCTACAGGAACTCTGGGACCGTCGGTCCCTCCGCAAGGCAGAGGAGGGGAAGATGTGAGGAACAAGTGATCACTTCTTCTCGCAGTGAACAGCAGCACGGCGGAAGGTTTTTCGTTGGGGTGCACTTTTCGCCTCCCGGGGCTCTCCTAGGACCGTCAACAACATTTCCTGGAATGCAAATCGGGTCCCAGGGAGAGGGTCCAGAGTCTAGACCTCTGGGGGTCAACGTTGAGAAAAAGCTGCGATTTCGGCTGTTGCCGCTGCTCTCTGTGGAGACTCAGGCAACTAATTTGGGTCCCAGTAGATGGCGTCGGAGGGTCGCGCCGCACCGCCGATGCATCGGCGATGGGGCTCGATGTGTAGCCCGATGTTCTCCACGCCGACGTGAGCTCCGCATCTTGCAGGAACCTGCAGAGCCATGTGTGCTCTGACCCAGGCTTGCGCGCAGGATCTCACAGGATCATGCAGGATCTTGCAGGATCCTGCAGAGCCTGACCGACCTGGGCGCATTGACCCGGGTCAGTGCGTCCCGGAGGAGAGCCAGCGTTGCCAGGGCTGGGTTTTCCTCGAGCTTGTGTCGGGCGGAGCTGGGGCGAGGATAAATCCGTTCCAGAGCGTTCCGGAATTCTCCCAGAGCGTTCCGGAACGCTCTGAGAAGGCCGCGGCGCCCGAGATCTCCTCCAGAGCCGCCTGATCTCGCAGATTCCCGATTTGCCATCGCCTGACATTAGCTTCGTCTTGGCATCACCTTGTCTGGGGAGCGCGGCGTCAGAGAGATCCAGTGAGTACAGCGGTGTCGGTGTTTTCTCGTGCTCCGAGGGCGCGCCCTCCTCGGAGGGCGCTCTGTCGGGCCTTCTAGAGTGCAGGCGAGCGCAGCCGTTGCGGCAGACGACGATGACGACGACGCCGCCGCCGCCGACGCCGCCGCCGACGCCGACGCCGATGACGACGCCAACGTTGACGCCGACGCCGACGCCGACGACGACTCCAGATGATATCTTTTCTCAAAATCACGGCCTCCCATAGTGTTACGGTAGGCGTGCCTCAGGCGGGGGGCTGCGGTTGAGGTGGCTGGAGTTCGATATGGGATTGATTGAGCATTGATATTGACAATCGCGAGTTGTGAACACACGTGTGTCCGATGAGCGTTTGCAGCGCGAGATTATCCAGTTGCACCTAGGTTTCGCCACTGTACCAGCGCAGCTTTGTGTGTAGCGATCTTGCGTGGACCGCCCAGAGGGCTAAGACTAAGACATTTTACAGCTGTTGCCTGTAAGGTCTAGATGCTCGTCACATATGATACCGTTCCAGCGTTAACGATGCCCTAGCATCGCATGTATTGTGTGGTTGGTGATTCGTGTCTCCCTCTCTAACAAGAGACAAGTAACATGTGGCGCCTCGCTTCTCCATGTGCCTGTGCCAGATGTTTCTTCTTTACACATCACGGTCTCGCTCCCCCCGTGGATAGGAGGCCGTCACATTCGACACATGAAAGCATACAGTCACGTAGCATTCAAGTGCCGTCACATGACACAGTTCGCCCCCCGCAGTGGACAGAATACTGCAGCCTGCGAGCTGTAAGACATGCAGGTTGCTAAGACCTATATGGCTGTCTGGGACTTCCCAGGATCTTGTTTGATGACTTCTTGGGACCTTGTTTTGGCCCCCTTTCTTTGAACGCAATGCAGACACATTGCATCAGCTATAATTTACTGACGCTCAAACCGCACCGGTGAGTAGCTCCGTTGCGATGTACAGTCGCTAACGGCGATCCCATTGTACCGAATATGCCATATACAAGTTCATATCGGGGCCGAATTTTCACAGCCCAGGCTGAACAACAACATGTGCCTCACACTGAGGGAACTGAGGAGAGGTAGCAGCTCCAGCATCCGGGCGATGGATAAGAAGCCACATTGATGATCAGTACGAGCAATACGTCCGGCGGACGGGGGAGAACCAACGGACGGCGGAACAAGCAAGACGAGAGGCCAAGATCAGAATGGGAAAAACGACATGATCCAATGATCGTCACATGCGTATGCCTCTTGGCGAAGACGCCTACGGCGAATCACCGCCGCCCCCTGCCTCCTTGGAAGAGCCTATGTGGCCGAACGTTGAGGCCAGACCTGCCAAGCTATCGGATCATGTGTTCCCCGAATTGGTTTGGAAAGCCTTCGGGGAACACTTGGGCATCTTGAAGGTCATCTTGGCCGTCGGGAGGCCATTTTGACCCTTTCGGGCCTTCTCGGAGGACGTCTTGGAGGTCGGGCCTTCCTGGAGGACGTCTTGGAGGGCTCTTGGGCCGTCTTGGAGGCCTCTTGCGGGCCTGTTGGTCCATCGTAGACCGTCTTGGGTACAGCTTGGGCCGTCTTGGAGGCATCTTGGGGCCATCTTAGCCGTCCTGGAGGCCATCTTGGGGCGTCTTGGAGACGTCTTGGAGACCATCCTGGGCCATCGTGGCCGTCTTGGACGCCATCTTGGGCCAACTGGAGAAAGCAGAGGCATGACGGATGCGTTTTAAGATCCTTTCCAGGTGGCCGGCGGGACGGGCCGAAGCCCCAGGGGGAGTTCTGTTGGAAAAAGAACCAAAACCAAAAGCCATATCATCTGGCACGCCAGGCACCCTTTTGCTAAAACAAAAGGGGGCGGCGGATCGAAGACGCCTACGGCGAATCACCGCCGCCCCCTGCCTTTGTGGAAGCGCCTAGGTGGCCGAACGTTGAGGCCAGACCTGCCAAGCCATCGGACCATGTGTTCCCCGAATCGGCTTGGAAAGCCTTCGGGGAACACGTGGGCATCTTGAAGGTCATCTTGGCCGTCTTGGAGGCCTCTTGGGCGATCTTTCGGCGATCTTTGGGAGCTCTTGGGCCGTCTCGGGCCGTCGGAAGGCCGAAAAGAAGGAACTGTCAAAATCCGTCAACGCCCTAAGGAACATACATGTTTTTGGCCTCTTCTGGTCTTCCTGGAGGCCCTCTTGGGGGCCTCTTGGGCCCTTTTGGGTCAGCTTCGAGCCAACTTCGGCTACTTGGTGGGTTCCTGGCACGTCTGACGCCGTCGGGAGCCGTCTTAGGGGCATTTCTGGGCCAAGGGGGGGCCCTCTTGGGGCGCTTCGGGGCCGTCTTGGAGGCCATCTTGGGCGTCTTGAAGGCCATCTTGGGCGTGTTGGAGGCCTCTTGGGCCGTCTTGGGGCCCTCTTGGGGCCATCTTGGAGGCCACTAGGGCCGTCAGGGGGCCCTCTTGGGGGCCTCTTGGGCGATCTTGGGGGCCTCTTGGGCCGTCTTGAGCCGTCGGAATGCCGAGCAGACGCACATTCCAAAATCCTTCAAACACCTATGGAAAATCAACGATTTTGGCCTCTTCGGGCCCTCTGGAGGACCTCTTGGAGGCCTCTTGGGCCGTCTGGGAGGCCTCTGGGGGGCCTCTTGGGCCGTCTTGGGCCGTCTTGGACTCTCTTGGGCCGTCTTGGAGGCCGTTTTGGACCATCTTGGGCGGACTTGGAGGCCATTTTGGACCATCTTGGAGGCCATCTTGGGCCATCTTGGCCAGCGCCTAGGTGGCCGAACGTTGAGGCGAGTCCTGCCAAGCCATCGGACCATGTGTTCCCCGAATCGGCTTGGAAAGCCTTCGGGGAACACGTGGGCATCTTGAAGGTAATCTTGGCCGTCTTGGAGGCCTCTTGGGCGATCTTTCGGCGATCTTTGGGAGCTCTTGGGCCGTCTCGGGCCGTCGGAAGGACGAAAAGAAGGAACTGTCAAAATCCGTCAACGCCCTAAGGAACATACATGTTTTTGGCCTCTTCTGGTCTTCCTGGAGGCCCTCTTGGGGGCCTCTTGGGCCCTTTTGGGTCAGCTTCGAGCCAACTTCGGCTACTTGGTGGGTTCCTGGCACGTCTGACGCCGTCGGGAGCCGTCTTGGGGACATTTCTGGGCCAACGGGGGGCCCTCTTGGGGCGCTTCGGGCCATCTTGGAGGCCATCTTGGGCGTCTTTGAGGCCATCTTGGGCGTGTTGGAGGCCTCTTGGGCCGTCTTGGGGCCCTCTTGGGGCTATCTTGGAGGCCACTAGGGCCGTCAGGGGGCCCTCTTGGAGGCCTCTTGGGCGATCTTGGGGGCCTCTTGGGCCGTCTTGAGCCGTCGGAATGCCGAGAAGAAGCAAATTCCCTAATCCTTCAAAAACCCATGGAAAATCAATGATTTTGGCCTGGGCCCTCCTGGAGGACCTCTTGGAGGCCTCTTGGGCTGTCTGGAAGGCCTCTAGGGGGCCTCTTGGGCCGTCTTGGGCCATCTTGGACTCTCTGGGGTCGTCTTGGAGGCCGTCTTGGACCATTTTGGGCAGATTTGGAGACCATCTTGGAGGCCATCTTGGGCCATCTTGGCCATCTTGCAGGCCATCTTGGAGCCGTCTTGGGCAGGAAATTGGAGAATTGAGGTCCTTGGCAATCCTCCCGGGACCCTGGCGGGACGCGCCGGAGCACCAGGGGGAGTTCTGTTGGAAAAAGAACCAAAACCGAAACCTAGAGGGTTCAGCACGCCAGGCACCCCTGCGATGAATCGACAGGCGGCGGCGGATGACGGAAAGCGCGCGTTAGCGTGCGGTCCGTTAGTCGGAAGAAATTGGACTTGGGGGAGTTCGAGGGGGTTGGCATCCGCGGACCCGGATGACCGAAAGCGCGCGTTAGCGTGCGGTCCGTTAATCGGAAGAAATTGGACTTGGGGGAGTTCGAGGGGGTTGGCATCCGCGGACCCGGATGACGGAAAGCGCGCGTTAGCGTGCGGTCCGTTAGTCGGAAGAAATTGGACTTGGGGGAGTTCGAGGGGGTTGGCATCCGCGGACCCGCGATCTAATTGCCGTTCCGCCTCGTGTTTTATCGAGTAGGACGGCCTTCGGGGCTTAAAAACAGCGTTTCGCTCGAGACATCATCGGATAACGCTTCTTGGGCGCTTCTTTGGGCCGTCTTAGGCGCCTAAGACAGCCCAAGAAGCGGCCAAGACGGCGCCCAAGACGGCCCAAGAAGCGCCCAAGACGGCCCAAGAGCGCTCCAAGAGAGCCGACCGCCCAAGGCGGCCCCAGGACGTCCCAAGAGGCCTCCACGACGCCCCAGGAGGCGCCCACGAGGCGCCCCAAGAGGGCCCCACGAGGCCAAAATCAATGATTATCTGCAGGAAAACGTACATTTTTAGCATATACAGCTTTTCGCCTTAATGGCGTTGACGACGGCCCAAGAGGCCCCAAAGACCGCCCCAAGACGGTCCAAGATGTTCCCAAGAGGCCCCCAAAATAGCCTAAGAGGGCGCCAAGACGGGCCAAGAGGCGCCAAAGACTGTCCAAGAGACCCCTAAGAACGCCCCAAGAAGGCCCAAGGGGCTCCCAAGAGAGCCCCAAAACGGCCCAAGAGGCGCCAATACGGCCCAAGACGGCCCCAGGACGGCCCCAAGAAGGCCCCAAGAGGCCCCCCAGAGAGCCCAACGACGGCCAAAGGCAGCCTAGTCCCTTCACCCCCGCCACCCAGAAGCTCCCAGGAGGCCCCCAGAGGCCCCCGAGAAGCCCCAAAAGGTCCCCAGGAGGCACCCAAGAGGCTCCCCAAGAGCCCCCCAAGAGGCCCAACATACTCCCAAAGGCTCTGAGCACCGCGGCTCCCAAGAGCGAGCGGTGACGTAATCGAGCTGATAAGACCAAAGCTCCCAACAGAGAGCTGCGGCGTAATGAGTTCTTGACGCCAGGGCACAGGGACGGGCGGCAACGCGTGGACAACGAGCGGTCCACGCAAGGACAACGCGGGGTTCTGGAAAGCTGGCAGCCCAAACGCGGAACACGCAACGCGATCCGACCGCCCCCTCCAAAACAAGAAACGCGCTCAAAGAAAGCTGCGCGACTCTCCGAGGCTGAGATAGGACAAGAGCGAGGGGAAGGGAGTCAATAAGAGGTGTAAGAGCGGACGAGCCAGCGATCTCGTGCGCTCTGAAAGTAAGTGCGCTTTCCGTCCCCGTGCCAAGCAGGTCTAATTGCCCTCCCGCCTCGTCTTGTTTTATCGAGTAGGACGGCCTTCGGGGCTTAAAAACAGCGTTTCGCTCGAGACATCATCGGATAACGCTTCTTGGGCGCTTCTTTGGGCCGTCTTAGGCGCCTAAGACAGCCCAAGAAGCGGCCAAGACTGCGCCCAAGACGGCCCAAGACGGCCCAAGAAGCGCCCAAGACGGCCCAAGAGCGCTCCAAGAGAGCCCAAGACCGCCTCAGGCTGCCCCACGACGTCCCAAGAGGCCTCCACGACGCCCCAGGAGGCGCCCACGAGGCGCCCCAAGAGGGCCCCACGAGGCCAAACGCATTTATTTTTCTGAAGGAAAACGTACATTTCTAGCATGTACGGCTTTTCGCCTTTCATGGCGTTGAAGACTGTCCAAGAGGCCCCAAAGACCGCCCCAAGACGGCCCAAGATGTTCCCAAGAGGCCCCCAACATAGCCCAAGAGGGCGCCAAGACGGGCCACGAGGCGCCACAGACTGTCCAAGAGGCCCCCAAGAGCGCCCCAAGAAGGCCCAAGGGGCCCCCAAGTTGGCCCCAAAACGGCCCAAGAGGGCGCCAAGGCGGCCCAAGAGGCGCCAAGACGGCGCCAGGACGGCCCCAAGAAGGCCCCAAGAGGCCCCCCAGAGAGCCCAACGACGGCCAAAGGCAGCCTAGTCCCTTTACCCCCGCCACCCAGAAGCTCCCAGGAGGCCCCCAGAGGCCCCCGAGAAGCCCCAAAAGGTCCCCAAGAGGCACCCGAGAGGCTCCCCAGGAGCCCCCCAAGAGGCCCAACATACTCCCAAAGGCTCTTAGCACCGCGGCTCCCAAGAGCGAGCGGTGACGTAATCGAGCTGATAAGACCAAAGCTCCCAACAGAGAGCTGCGGCGTAATGAGTTCTTGACGCCAGGGCACAGGGACGGGCGGCAACGCGTGGACAACGAGCGGTCCACGCAAGGAAAACGAGTGGTTCTGGAAAGCTGGCAGCCCAAACGCGGAACACGCAACGCGACGCGACCGCCCCCTCCAAAACAAGAAACGCGCTCAAAGAAAGCTCCGCGACTCTCCGGGGCTGAGATAGGACAAGAGCGAGGGGAACGGGAGTCAATAAGAGGTGTAAGAGCGGACGAGCCAGCGATCCCGTGCGCTCTGAAAGGAAGTGCGCTTTCCGTCCCCGTGCCAAGCAGGTGACGGAAAGCGCGCGTTAGCGTGCGGTCCGTTAGTCGGAAGAAATTGGACTTGGGGGAGTTCGAGGGGGTTGGCATCGGGGGGCCCGAGATCCAATTGCCCTCCCGCCTCGTTTTTTTATAGAATAGGACGCCCGTCGGGGCTTAAAATCAGCGTTTCGCTCGAGGCATCATCGGAGAACGCTTCTTGGGCGCTTCTTGGGCCGTCTTAGGCGCCTAAGACAGCCCAAGAAGCGGCCAAGACGGCGCCCAAGACGGCCCAAGACGGCCCAAGAAGCGCCCAAGACGGCCCAAGAGCGCCCCAAGAGAGCCCAAGACCGCCCAAGGCGGCCCCAAGACGTCCCAAGAGGCCTCCACGACGCCCCAGGAGACGCCCACGAGGCGCTCCAAGAGGGCTCCAAGATGCCAACATCATTGATTTTCTGAAGGGGAACGTGCATTTTTAGCATATACGGCTTTTCGCATTTCATTGCGCTGAAGACGGTCCAAGAGGCCCCCAAGACCGCCCCAAGACGGCCCAAGATGTTCCCAAGAGGCCCCCCACATAGCCCACGAGGGCGCCACGACGGGCCAAGAGGCGTCCAAGACTGTCCAAGAGGCCCCCAAGAGCGCCCCAAGAAGGCTCAAGAGGCACCCAAGAGGGCCCCAAAACGGCCCAAGAGGGCGCCAAGACGGCCCAAGAGGCGCCACGACGGCCCAAGACAGCGCCAGGACGGCCCCAAGAAGGCCCCAATCGTTTCGTTTTCAATCGAGTAGGACTGCCTTCGGGGCTTAAAACAGCGTTTCGCTCGAGACATCATCGGTAAACGCTTCTTGGGCGCTCCTTGGGCCGTCGTAGGCGCCTACGACAGCCCAAGAAGCGGCCAAGACGGCACCCAAGACGGCCCACGAAACGCCCAAGACGGCCTAAGAGCGTTCCATGAGAGCCCCAGACCGCCCAAGGCGGCCCCAAGACGTCCCAAGAGGCCTCCACGACGCCCCAGGCGAGGCGTCCCAAGAGGGCCCCACGAGGCCAAAGTCATTGTTTTTCTTCTTAAGGAAAACGTGCATTTCTAGCATGTACGGCTTTTCGCCTTTCATGGCGTTGAAGACTGTCCAAGAGGCCCCAACGACCGCCCCAAGACGGCCCAAGATGTTGCCAAGAGGCCCCCAACATAGCCCAAGAGGGCGCCAAGACAGGCCAAGAGGCGCCCAAGACTGTCCAAGAGGCCCCCAAGAGCGCCCCAAGAAGGCCCAAGAGGCCCCAAAGAAGGCCCCAAAACGGCCCAAGAGGGTGCCAAGGCGGCCCAAGAGGCGCCAAGACGGCGCCAGGACGGCCCCAAGAAGGCCCCAAAAGGCCCCCAAGAGAGCCCAAAGACGGCCAAAGGCAGCCTAGTCCCTTCACCCCCGCAGCCCAGAAGCTCTCAGGAGGCCCCAAGAGGCCCCCGAGATGCCCCAGAAGGTCCCCAAGAGGCACCCGAGAGGCTCCCCAGGAGCCCCCAGAGAGGCCCAATATACTCCCAAAGGCTCTTAGCACCGCGGCTCCCAAGAGCGAGCGGTGACGCAATCGAGCTGATAAGACCAAAGCTCCCAACAGAGAGCTGCGGCGAAATGAGTTCTTGCAGCCAGGGCACAGGGACGAGCGGCAACGCGTGGACAACGAGCGGTCCACGCAAGGACAACGAGTGGTTCTGGAAAGCTGGCAGCCCAAACGCGGAACACGCAACGCGACGCGACCGCCCCCTCCAAAACAAGAAACGCGCTCAAAGAAAGCTCCGCGACTCTCCGGGGCTGAGATAGGACAAGAGCGAGGGGACGGGAGTCAATAAGCGGTGTAAGAGCGGACGAGCCAGCGATCCCGTGCGCTCTGAAAGGAAGTGCGCTTTCCGTCCCCGTGCCAAGCAGGTCTAGTGGCCCTCCCGCCTCGTTTTTTTATGGAGTAGGACGCCCGTCGGGGCTTAAACACAGCGTTTCGCTCGAGACATCATCGGAGAACGCTTCTTGGGCGCTTCTTTGGGCCGTCTTAGGCGCCTAAGACAGCCCAAGAAGCTGCCAAGACGGCGCCCAAGACGGCCCAAGACGCCCCAAGAAGCGCCCAAGACGGCCCAAGAGCGCTCCAAGAGAGCCCACGACCGCCCAGGGCGGCCCGAAGACGTCCCAAGAGGCCTCCACGACGCCCCAGGAGGCGCCCGCGAGGCGTCCCAAGAGGGCCCCAAGAGGCCCAAATCATCGATTCTCTTCTTAAGGAAAACGTGCATTTTTAGCATATACGGCTTTTCGCCTTTCATGGTGTTGAAGACTGTCCAAGAGGCCCCCAAGACCGCCCCAAGACGGCCCAAGATGTTGCCAAGAGGCCCCCAAAATAGCCCACGAGGGCGCCACGACGGGCCAAGAGGCGCCCAAGACTGTCCAAGAGGCCCCTAAGAGCGCTCCAAGAAGGCCCAAGGGGCTCCCAAGAGAGCCCCAACACGGCCCAAGAGGGCGCCAAGACGGCCCAAGAGGCGCCAAGACGGCCCAAGACGGCGCCAGGACGGTCCCAAGAAGGCCCCAAGAGGCCCCCAAGAGAGCCCAGAGACGGCCAAAGGCAGCCTAGCCCCTTTACCCCCGCCACCCAGAAGCTCCCAGGAGGCCCCCAGAGGCCCCCGAAAAGCCCCAAAAGGTCCCCAAGAGGCACCCGAGAGGCTCCCCAGGAGCCCCCAGAGAGGCCCAATATACTCCCAAAGGCTCTTAGCACCGCGGCTCCCAAGAGCGAGCGGTGACGTAATCGAGCTGATAAGACCAAAGCTCCCAACAGAGAGCTGCGGCGTAATGAGTTCTTGACGCCAGGGCACAGGGACGGGCGGCAACGCGTGGACAACGAGCGGTCCACGCAAGGAAAACGAGTGGTTGTGGAAAGCTGGCAGCCCAAACGCGGAAAACGCAACGCGACCCGACCGCCCCCTCCAAAACAAGAAACGCGCTCAAAGAAAGCTCCGCGACTCTCCAAGGCTGAGATAGGACAAGAGCGAGGGGAAGGGAGTCAATAAGCGGTGTAAGAGCGGACGAGCCAGCGATCTCGTGCGCTCTGAAAGTATGTGCGCTTTCCGTCCCCGTGCCAAGCAGGTCTAGTGGCCTTCGGCCCATACCGCCACCGTGCTTGGGTTGTGGGTTATAGGAATCCAGGATGTTCGTTGAGATGTCGCGAGAGGCCAATCGGGGGCCGCTAGGGGGCCGTTTTGAAGCCTCTTCGGGGCCGTTTTGGGGCCTCATGGGGCGTCTTCGGCATCTCTTGGGGGCCTCTTGCGGCCTCTTGGGGGCCTTTGAGGCCTCCTTCGAGCCTCCTTGGGGCCTCCTGGGGCGGAAGACTTTGATTTTCAGTTCGTGTTCCCCCTCTACGACCCTTTTTGGCGCCGACGGCAGCTTTGGAAAGCTGACGCGTTGTGGAGGAGTCCCTGGACGATCATGTGAGAGCAGCGACTGGGGGTGAGTCGTGCTGGGCTTCCCCATCCGAGTGGCAGAGCTCTCTGGTGCGGCCTTCCCTCCCTTGGGGGAGATGCGAGGGAGGTTTTGGGGTTGGGACCGGGACAAAACTCGTTCCGCAGCGCTCTGGAACGCTGCCGGGACCTCCTGGAGCGCTCTGGATCGGCCGCGGCGCCTGCTACGCCCTCCAGAACCGCCGGGCCTCGGAGCCTCCCGACCTCGCTCAGTCTGAGGTTGTCCCGGTCCCGGCCCTTGCCCTGTGTCAGATCGGGGCCCCCAAATGGCGTGGTGACCACGCCGTGTAATCCACGCGGAGTTCCGAAAGTGTATGTGGCACAGTATCCTCGAACTGTTCAGAAGTTGTCACGCCAACACCACTTCACCCCGACTGTCAGGAGGAGGAGGAGGAGGAGGAGGAGGATATTTGGAAAGCCTCGAGCAGCTTGCTGTGGACGAGGGTGATTGGGCCGATGTGACTATTGGCGGCGTATGCTTGCAACAAGGCTTTGCTCATGCTGATGCTTGTTAGCTAATCCTTGCGCACGACATCGAAATTTACACGCGAACTGGACGTCCGAGCGATTGCAAGCTGAGGTCCCCAGAGATCCGACGCTCCCCGCACATTGGAGTGGGCGGTTTTTGGCAGTTCTCGACCTCGGGGGGCCCTCGCCCGGCCTCGGGACCGTCAGGAGTCGATTCCGCACGAAGAGCTGGCCCCCGGGAAGTGGTGTCGACCTCTGGGGCCCACGCATCGAAACACTTGGAGCAGCCGGATGTCTCTGCTGTTCGCCGTTTTCGAGCTCTCGGGGCCCTGTCGTATAGCGACTCTGGATGAGGAGGAGGAGGAGGAGGAGGAGGAGGAGGAGGAGGAGGAGGACGAGGACGATGACAGGACGAGGACGCGAGAATGGAGGGAGCGATTAGAGGAGGAGAGTAGGAGTAGGAGATGAAGGGGGAGGGGGAAGGGGAGGACGAGGACGAGGGCGAGGAGGAGGAGGAGGAGGAGGAGGAGGAGGAGGAGGGTGAGGAGGAGGGGGAGGAGGAGCAGGTCGTCCTGGTGGAGGCTAGGACCCGTGCCCCTCACGACCCGTGCCCCCCAGTTCTCGGGGGCCGTCGCTTTGCTCGTCGAGCTTCGAGAAGACGGCCTGGAGCGAGGTGCGGGAGGTCCGAACGGCCCCCTGCGCGGCCGAGGAGTCCTCCGGCGCCTTATCGACGTTGGGGGGTCTGGTTCTGGACCTCGTCGCCACAGGTCTTGGGCAAGTCTTGGGGCACCGCCTCCTGCCGCTGCTTCTCCATCGGCTGCGAGTCAGAGTCAAGGCACATCTCCACGATCGCGTACCTCTGCGTGAAGTCGTCGCAGTCCAGCTGGTCGGTTAGTTCCTCCATCTTCAGCTGCAGCTTGCTAGCCTCAGCCTGCCAATTGATGTCGTTCGCGTCGTACTTCTGATGCATCTATTTCAGCTCCCCGTCGAAAGGCAGCAATTTCAGATGTTTTTTTTCGGCCAGATACTGGGCCGTGAAGTGGTGAAACGATGCGCTCACACGTGAAGTATCGTCACTGGCCCTCGACTTCATCTTCTTCACCTCGGCCATGGATGCATCCGAAAGGGCCCCCGCCACGGCGGACAGCAGCGCCAAATCGGGGTGCCCCTCTGTGTTCCGTCAACGGCTCGGCTCGCCCACGCGCGAGGCCGAGCCATTCTCGCCCGGCGCCCGGAGTTTCTCCTTGCGCATCGGGAGGCCGAGACGCTTCGCGCAGCCCAACGTGCGCTCGGCGGCTGCACTGCAAGGAACACCTCCCGCCGTGTCGTCACGGCCGTTCCGCAGCCTGGCATCAGCGACGCCTCGACAGCCGCCGAGGCTGCTCCTCGGCAAACAGCTGCATCCATGTTGCTGGCTCGGGTGCTCAAGAGCGGACCCACCACTTCGATGCTCGTTTTGGGGACCTTCCTGGGGCCCACCTAATGGATCTGTTCGACTCAGGTTCGACTCAAGTTCGACTCAGGTTCGACTCAGGTTCGACGCAGCTTCGACGCAGGTTCGACGCAGGTTCGACTCAGGTTCGACTCAGGTTCGACGCAGCTTCGACGCACGAGTGGAGCGAGTGGCTCCAGGAAGGTCCCCAGAATGAGCATCTAACACCACCATGGCCTCCAGCACCGCCGGGACGCCGCCCCGCGCTGCGCAGCCCCGGCCATCCCAGGTGCTGCAAGCTGTACTCTGGTCGCGCTGGGGCTGCCGCGGCCCGACTCGTCTTGCCGAATGGCTCGAGACAAAATGGCTACGGGACGAGGAGAAGGAGGAGAAGGAGAAGAGGCGCAGGAGGAGGAGGAGGAGGACGAGGAGGACGAGAAGCAGCAGGAACTCCTCGTCCTC